>OZ038500.1:81523053-81550553 GCA_964036315.1 Acanthosepion esculentum
AACATATAAATATTTTCAAATCGGAATTGTCATCTCATAGGATAATCCAGATCATTGGTTCCCAACCGATTTTCGGCCATGCTCCACGTTGGTATTTCTAAAATTCTGGTGCCCCACCCTTGTAATATTTAATTCTTACATTTTTGAAAATTTTACTGCAATTCACGTGAAAGAAGTTTAAAATGCCATTAACTTGGTCTCTAAAAAAGCCTCCAAAAATCTATGACATCCATGAAAGAGAAAAAATTGGTGCTTATGTGGATAAGGGGGCTAGATAATTATTGACCTTTGAAAAAAGAGGTTAATATTCTTGTGTAGAGTTACTGCTAAAAGGCTTATGATGAATGAAGAGTGTGTTATGAATCAATGAAAACGGAGGTGGTAGGAAATGAAGATGTTGAGGAAAAGAAAATCAGATAATGACTGACCCTGAGACGTGAAGAGATTAAGATTATAGCAGTGATTCCCAACCGATTTGGGGCCTTCCACCTCTGGTATTTCTAAAATTCTGGTGCACCCCCACACTGTAATATTTAATTCTTATATATTCAAATTTTTATTGCAATTCACGTGAAGGAAGCTTAAAAGGCCATTAACTTGGTCTCTAAGCAAGCCTCCAAAGACAATGGCGTCCATGAAAGAGAATTTTTAAAAAAATTGACACAGTTAAAGATATATAGTTTCAAAATATATAATAGAGATATGAAAGGCAGAAATATAAAATATTCGAATGAAAGCTTATTCTGTAATATACTTTGATCATTTTAATCATGAAATAATAATGAAAAATGAAATTTGAGTTCACTAGAAAACAATTCACTGTTAATAACTCATTTTCGAATTGCTCCCTTATTCTGTTGGTATAGTAAACACGTCATACGCATGCCTCACCAAAATATTACCATGCCCCACCGGTGGGGTATGCGCCCCACGTTGGGAATCATTGACTTACACTCTGATAATGGTTATCATTATTTTTATGTCATCCTAAAAAAGCCTGGATAAGCAGCTTGTTGTGTTTTGATTAGGTTTAATAAATATAAGGTGTGTGCAAAAGTTCCCAGCGCTCGTTTTTTGAATACAAGAGGCGAAAGGAATAGTTGAAAACCGACGGAATGACCCAGATTAACTCCCTTCCAAGAATATACCCGGGTATTGTTTAGTCTGGTCTAAAAATAACCCCAGGTGTATAATTTAGCTTAGCCTACTCCATAGCTCGGGGTATAAAATAGGCGACTCTAAATTATACCCCATTATGCCAGTTTATAACCTTTTATCATTATCAGTATCAAGCGCTGTTTTTCTAAACTAGAACATTATGGTGATTTTCGAAGCCTAGCTTACATGTGGTACGAGGCCGAAGATGTAAGGCGCCCAGTGAGGATCGAACTCACTATTCAGTCGTAATTGCTTTAGCAAGTCATGCTTGCTAACCATTACACCATGTCTAAATGCCCCTAAACTGTAACATTATCTATTGGCTCCAGTCTACAAACTGGATTAACTCACTCAACTGTTTTATGGATTACTTACGTAGATATTAGAAGTGCTGATCCCTAAGTAAAAAATTCCTGGATTCTATTTTATTACTATAATAATAATAATAATAATAATAATATAATAGTAATAATAATAATAATATAATAATAATATAATAATTATAATATAATAGTAATAATATAATAATAATATAATAATAATATAATAATAATAATATATTAATAATAATAATATAATAATAATAATATAATAATAATGATAATAATAATATAATAATAATAATAATATAATAATAATATAATAATTATAATATAATAGTAATAATATAATAATAATAATATAATAATAATAATAATATAATAATAATAATATAATAATAATATAATAATAATAATAATAATATAATAATAATATAATAATAATAATAATATAATAGTAATAATATAATAATAATATAATAATAATATAATAATAATAATATAATAATAATATAATAGTAATAATATAATAATAATATAATAATAATAATATTATAATAATAATAATAATATAATAATAATATAATAATAATATAATAATAATATAATAATAATATAATAATAATAATATAATAGTAATAATATAATAATATAATAGTAATAATATAATAATAATAATATAATAATAATAATATAATAATAATAATATAATAATAATAATATAATAGTAATAATATAATAATATAATAGTAATAATATAATAATAATAATATAATAATAATATAATAATAATATAATAATAATAATATAATAGTAATAATATAATAATAATAATATAATAATAATAATATAATAATAATATAATAATAATATAATAATAATAATATAATAGTAATAATATAATAATATAATAGTAATAATATAATAATAATAATAATATAATAATAATAATAATATAATAATAATAATATAATAATAATAATATAATAGTAATAATATAATAATATAATAGTAATAATATAATAATAATAATATAATAATAATATAATAATAATATAATAATAATAATAATAATATAATAGTAATAATATAATAATATAATAGTAATAATATAATAATAATAATATAATAATAATATAATAATAATAATATAATAATAATATAATAATAATAATAATAATAATAATAATAATAATAATAATAATAATAATAATTACAACTCATATATGGAAAACATTTGGAGATGGCTGACCGCATAATATCTGGGTGTGGCCGACTGGCGCTAACAGAGTACTTGCAATGGCATGATTAGGCTACTTAGGAGATAGATTGGTCAATATGTTGTGCATTCAGACCCCCTCACAAGCTGAATTGATAGTAATATAAGCCACCACAAGCTCTACAGAATGAAGAGGTTACCATGCTCAGGAATTTCAGCGATCAGGTTGATTGATAGGAAGATCCAGACAAATATGGCCGATATAATTGGGAAAAATCAAGTTAGAAACATCTGATAGATGATGCAGTCCTAACTGATAAAATTACATCTTTGAAAACATTTGAGGTACTTCGTATGTTGCTTACATTTCTCTATATCCAGTGACCAGGATTACACTTTTTCTTCCTGATTGTATGATAACTCATCTTTCTGTAACTTCCGATAAAAAAAAACCTTGTCTCTTGAAGTGTCTCGTTGAAACTTGGGAAACATGTACCACACAACGCAAAGGAAAACACAGTAATAATAATATGTTATCAAATGCAATAACAAATAAATGGCTACACAATGATAATACTATTATATTCTCGTCTAGTTAATTTCTGAATTAGTAACAATAATAATGATAATAAGCAGACTTATAGTTGCAGGTTGGTCGTGTCTTTACTTATAAATAAATACCAATAGTGTCCTAATATTACACACCTCGACAGATAATTCAGGGTTGACAGTTTTTATTATCACGTCAATGACCAGTTTTCTCGAGCTAGCCTTTTTTTTTTAATTTCATCTGCTGGTGCCAAGGACGAGTTTATTCCCAGTAATACTTTTACTGCGTAAACAATGCTAAGTCTTCAGATGAAACTATAAATCGACTCATAAATTTTTTTTTCTTGCCTAAGTGGGGTCTTATAAACATGGCGATTTCGTAATTGACCCCTGGTCGTCAAAGTGTTAAAATAAAAATAAATCGAATTACTTACCTAAATCGTCAATGTGTTCGGCCATGGTGAGGGATACAATGACCAGCAGGACACTCATGGTCAGCATGGTCATGAAAACCACCATGACGATACGAGCAATGATTCTCTGTTTCTTAGTCGGTTCTCTCTTGGTGAATCTTTTGACAACTTCTTTACAGGTGGCGGTTGGACCGCTGCCCATCTTGTAATAGATCGATTCGCCAGCCTCCAGCTGACAGGAGAGGATTTCAATAGAATCATCGTGTTCAGTGGTCAGATCTGAGTAGATCTGCAACTCGTAAGGTTCGTACACCTGGCGTTTCGTTTTGTCGTCTTCTTCAACTTCTACTTCCTCTCTTGAGCCAGTATTGGCCAGTGCTTCCGCAGAGGTAGCCAGCTTGAAACTGGGAAAGCAAGACAAAATGAGGAGATCGGATGGTCGAGACCTACCCTAATCCACTGAGAGGGAACGTCAACCTTATTAGAAGCAATTGCTTTTTAGAAAATTACTATTAATGATATACTGAAAACTTTTGTTTTAAGAATTTTTCATTTTCTTTCTTTTTTAGATGTTAAAAATAATTAAAATACTTGAAGTATTAAAAGGATATATACATGTATATATATATATATATATATTGAGAGAGAGAGCGGGAGAGAGAGTGAGAGAGAGAGAAGGTAAGAGTGAGAGCAATATAAACAGAAATAGAGAAAGACAGGCAAGTGGTTTGGAGAAACTTTTTTAATGGAAGGAAGGGAGAGAAGGAAAGAAATACATTCTTCCCAAATTTTTCCTTTTTTTAATTTGTTTTTTTTAAAAAAATATTCTTCTATAACAAAGAATGAAAAAAAAATAAGGAAATGACTTTGAAGTTTTTTTTTTCAAGATTTCTGTGTATTTTTAACCGATATCCATGACAGGTTTTCTGTGGAAGATCCAATACGCGATATCAGACGACACCAGAAGTAACTACGACATTTGGCAAAAGAGAATACGCCGATACTCTTCTCTTATAAGATGGTTTTGATGGTTTTTCCTTTAATACTGTTCACTTCGTTTTAACATATTATTTGCAGGATCTTTCAATGGGCGTAAATTCTGAAACAGAAGAAAAACAAGAAATTAGAGAAATTCTATATTTTATATTTAATTTGATGCGAGATGGAATTTCTATTATTATGTTAGTATTTTGTACACCTGGCACAAAGTCACGATACTAGTAATGGCAATAAAGTGTAAGATTCATCACTACCTACGCTCAATTGAGATACACATTTCTTTCTTTCTTTCTTTCTTTCTTTCTTTCTTTCTGCATAAACTTTTTCTATCTATCTATCTATCTATCTATCTATCTATGTTAACCTTTCAATATCTGTCTAACTATCGTTATATATACATACATACATACATATATATATATATATATATATATATATATATATATATATATATATATATATATATATATATATATATTATAATATTTAAAAAAAAAATGTGATTCCTTCGCTACATAAGAGTTCTCATGTTTCAAAAGCGAGGGCCGAGACCCCTAATATAATTTTGGAAATTAAGTTGAATTAACGTGTCTGGTCACGCTTTCTCGTCAAGCGAGAATTTGGGAATGAGCTATCTTGTGGTTAGCGCGTGTTTATAAGTATGGTCTCTTGCAACATTAGTTACTATGGAAACGGCTATTGGTTAGGTGGTCTAAGAGGTAAGAATTAATTTTTATCTACAGACCGGTCCCCTTCGAAAAGTTTATGTCTAAATTTATTTAAATATATTTTTTTAAATTTTAAAATTGTGCGTTCTTGTACTGTAGAAGTAGGCTTTTTTTTGTAGTAAAGGTGGCATGAACTAAATTGTTCAATAATTAGAGAAATGTCACAGTTAGTATCAGGAATTTTAAAATTTAAAAACATTCAACCTTAGCGTCGTGACTGCACGCTCCAAAATGATTCTTACAGTTAACAATATCACATTTCTAAAAACGCCTATTTCGGTCTGCACTATCTTTCGATGTCTCAATATTACCTGGATTTTTAAAAATTACATAATTTTCTACCTGATGATGGTCGGATGAAAAGACTGAAAGCCGCGCTAGTAGCAAAAATAAGACCTGATAAAACCGGAATTTATAAACAAGGATCATACCATTCATTAACGGATTCGAATTTGATTGTATTTTATTATTAAATATTGTTTGCGAGAGTGATTGTTGCCATATAATTAACTTCATTATTTGTTTTTCGTATGAATGATTTACGTTATATAAATTGAACACGCACTACATAATTGATATATATATATATATATATATATATATATATATATATATATATATATGTGTGTGTGTGTGTGTGTGTGTGCGTGTGTGTGTGTATATTCCTAGTGCGCCCGAAACTACCTATCAAGGTTTTCACCTAACGGTTCTTCAGGGCGAACTGACGATCCGTTAGGTGAAAACCTTGATAGGTAGTTTCAGGATCACTAGGATTTTTTTTTTATACTCTGCTCTACTTAGTATTTTGAGCGCTTTACGTTTTTTCTTATTTTACTCGATTGTTTTTCTTTTCTTTTGGAATTGCGGTGTTGGGCGAATTTTTTTTTTTTAACTAACTCGGATTTTTTTAGCCTTCTTTTTTTACCAAATTTTTTTTCCCCACATACCAGTTTGTTTAAATATATTTTTATTGGCAAATTGTACTATCCGTTTTTTTTTTATACCAGTCTAAATACGTATTAAAATAAACATAATAATAACTTTATTTGTATTTGCGATAGAAATAATCTGTAAAAAATGTTATAAAGTTTAATGTACCTGGTTTCAAGTATAGCTAAAATAATTCTGTTCTTTGACCTCAACGATCTTGAAAAAATCACTTGAGTTCTGGGAGAGTAGCAAACACCTAAATCTGTTAAAACTAGCGAATGCGCATCTCTCAGGTTTTCAACGGTCTTTCAAAGTCTGTTCATATCTATCTATCCATTCTATCTATCTATCTATCTATCTATCTATCTATCTATCTATCTATCTATCTATCTATCTCAGTTTATCCAATATCTATCTATCTATCTATCTATCTATCTATCTATCTATCTATCTATCTATCTATCTATCTATCTAACTCAGTTTATCCAATATCTATCTATCTATCTATCTATCTATCTATCTATCTATCTATCTATCTATCTATCTATCTATCTATCCCAGTTTATCTATTTTATCTATCTATCTATCTATCTATCTATCTATCTATCTATCTATCTATCTATCTATCTATCTATCTATCTATCTCAGTCTGTTCATATCTATCTATGTATTATCAAACCGGAAGTTGAATATTTTTCCTACGGAATTTTTAATAAGAAATTGTGTGCAATGAAGATCAAACTTGTTTGGCGTGACTTGATATATAAGAACGCTAATGCCTATTTTTAAAGATCAGTTTTAGTGTTTGTCGGATTAGTGAAGTACTAAATACGGATAAAATGAGTAAGGTTGTTCTGCAGCCAGAGCTCAAATAATGATTCGAAGATGACCTTTAAAACTGTTACTATCAAGCAGAGATTTTATTGACACATCTTTACGGAGAATGCGAGGATATCTCAGTGAATCTACTCGTTGGCTGCTCAGCGTGTTTTGTTTTAAATGTCAGTAGAATTCAATCATTAGGATATTCTACCTTTCAGATCTTTGGAAGTTGCTATGAAAAGGCAATTAGATCCGTTGGATTCCGTCTATATCTGAAAGAATCAGAAACTTAAAGAGAAAAAGTAAATTGAACGGTGCGAACCGTATTTCTGTAACAATGCTAAAATAACGTTATATTTTTTCTTCTGTTTTAGTTGCACGAGCGGAATAATGAATCAAGAGAAAAAGATCTTTATTTTTCTTGGATATACGAGTTTACATGTATTGTAAAATTGGCGGAAGTATTTAAGTGATTTAGAAATTAACGTGGTTATGTTTTTTTTTTTCAAGAACAATCTAGGATTCTTATCTCTACAATTAGCATTAATGTCAAATACAATAAATAATTCTTCCTTTTAAATTATCAAAAATAAAAATATCCGAAGAAAGCAAAATTGACCTATAGCAACAAAAAAGAAAATGGTGGAAATATTGAAATTGACGTGGTTATATCTTCTGAAATATAGGACTTTTATCTCTACAATTAACATTATTTTCAAATGCAAGAATGTGGTCGAGTGGTTAGAACGTTCACATTCTGATCATGAGACACGGGTTCGAATCTCACATAGTCAATTTGTTCTCCACCGCCATAACCAGGTATTGAACTCATACTCTGTGGGTCCTGTCACTGGATCTAACTAATGCCTTTATCCACTGTGCTATGTGTCCTTGAGTGGATAAAGGCGTTAGTTAGATCCAGAGATAGGACCCAAAGAGTGTGAGTTCAATATCTGGTTAAGGCGGTAGAGAACTTGGTGAGGGGAATTAACAGGAGATAACTGATAACTGACAGACATGGCATGCGTAACTAGAACAGTCTACCCCAGTGAGCGAAATAGTTCAGTTCGACATTCCAGCCACCTGAAGAAGGCCGGAGCGTACAAAGGCCGAAACGTTGTAATAAATATAGCGACAAAGATGAAGTCAATAGTCCGAATAATGTAAATAGTGTACATAATACCTCATCTCAGAAATATAGACAGATACTGAAAGGCCGAAACGTTGTAATAAATATGGCGACAAAGATGAGGACAATAGTCCGAATAATGTAAATAATGTACATACCTCATATCAGATATATAGACAGATACTGAAAGAATTCTTCCTTTTAAATCATTAAAAAAATATATCTGAAGAAAGCAAAAATGATCTCTACCGATAAAAAAGAAAATGGCAGAAATATTTAAATAATTTTTAAATTGACATGTTTATATTTTCAGGAATCTCGGGTTAAAAGTAAAACTAACAGATGAAGGCTATACCGGTAAAAAAAAAAATGGCGAAAATAATTAATTTTGAAATTGCATTAATTATATTTTTACATAAGTAATGTATTTTTAAAAACTTTTACTGTTATCTCGATTGTCGTATGTAAGAAAGAATTCTACCTTTTGAATCATCAAAATAAAAATATCCAAGAAACCTCACACAGTAAAAAAAAAAGCAATTCCCTTTTTACTAATAAATTATTCCGATTCATCCTCGCCTATTTGCGTAAATATAACAAAGGGATATTTCATTATGTTAAAGAGGGAAGATCAGGGGATATGATTGATAAATATATAAAATTAGACCGTGTTTCATATTGTAGAATAGATAATCCATCATCGGCGTGTACTGGGACCGAAGTAACTAAGAAACCCTCTCTCCGGCGCCAGAATTCGGAACCCGATTTGTTAAGCTAGAAAGGTCGTCATAACAGAATATTCCTCTTCCGATGGTTGGATCATTTTCGGACTGACCTTGTACCTCTTTTGCTAGATGCCCGTTCATTCCCCGACAGTCGATGCGAAAAATCATGCCTCTCCCGTACAGGTCTTACTAATTGTCTGAGAGCCGGCAACAGATGGGTAAGACCATCCTCCAAACTTTGCTTGCAAAGTCATAGCATAACACACACGTAAACGCAAACACCTCACACACACACACACACACACACACACACACACACACACACACACACACACACACACACACAGGGTGTCCATAAAGTTCGTGTGCACTTTAAAAAATTTATAACTTTATTTGTACTTGTGATAGAAATAATTTGTAAAAAGGATTAGAAAGAAGTAAATCTATATTTTTTTAAGGTTTAATTGAAATTTTATTTAAGTTTCCACATGTCCTCCATCATTAGCAATACAAAGGGTAATATGATTTTGCAGTTCACGGAAAACATTTGTCAACTGATTTACAGTAATGCCTGAAATCACATTAGTTATACTTAAAACTAGGTACATTAAACTTTATAACATTTTTTACAGATTATTTCTATCGCAAATACAAATAAAGTTATAAATTTTTTAAAGTGCACACGAACTTTATGGACACCCTGTATATATATATGTGTGTGTGTGGAGAGAGAGAGAGAGAGAGAGAGAGAGAGAGAGAGAGAGAGAGGGAGAGAGAGAGAGAGAGAGAGAGAGAGAGAGTTCACCGTTATCTTATGTACTGCGAGTTTCACAACAATTGAGGCCAAATTTTTGGGTGGGGCTTTATATTCGCCTGACAGACCGTTACCGTATTTTCTCGGATTGTTCAAGGTTAGAATTACCCCCCGCTGAAGCAGGTAAAAACTGTTTTAATGTAAGGAAAGTGTAGCTATATTGCTACAGGAAATCTTCTAGTGTACGTTAATTGTTTATCTGGCGATTAGCCACTGTTTCTACTGCTTTTCGTATTCTTTTAAAAATCTTAAATTCATTTTTTTTGTATTTGCAATAAAAGCGCAGTTTTATTGTAGCTCACGGGTAAAATCGGCGGAGTCAGTTTATTCGAAAGAAAGAAACATTTTTTGAAATTTAAATGATGTATTATGATAATGAGAATAGACATTTATTATTGATGGACATAATTTTAACAGCATAAAAATGTCATGAACCAGGCGAGTAAGCAACAAGCAAGTCTGAAAGAAAATAGCAACAGAAAAAAAAACACTTATAATCAAAATCAGGAAAAAGACAGCTGAAATTACTTGGATGCATAATAAGGAGGGCGGGCTTGGAAAACCTTATCTCACAAAAATTCCAATCACCTGAAGAAGGCCGGAGCGTATAACGGCCGAAACTTTGTGAATATGGCAATGGAGATGAGTATAACAGTCCGAATAATGCAAATAATGTAAGTAATCATAATACCTTATCTCAGAGTTATAGACAGATAGTAAAAAAGTATTAGTGTGAAAGAAATATTTAAGAATCCCAACTGAAATTCGAACTTAGCACCCTTATTTTCAAATTGATACAATTCACCTTCCTTATTTGACTTTCTGTAGTTCAAATCCAATACTTAACGAGTTTAAGTATACAGTGAAAAAGTGACGGCTTCTTGCTTTCCAGTAAACTTTGATCTTCAAAATTTTAAAAGCAATTTTAATCGTTATCTTCTGCATTTTTAATTCCTGTTCTTTTATTGTTCTCTCTCCTTAATAATTTTTTTTCTCATATTCTCTCACACTCAGTACGCCCTTTGCATCTTAGAGACTTCATTGCCTTGTGTGGAGTAAAATGACTGAAAAAAGATCACAACGACCGAAACTTTGTGATAACCAACCCAAAGTAACATTGATTATGAACACGGCCACAAAGTACTGGTCATATTTGGCAATCTTTATACTTTCCCCAACAGCACTTACACAGAAATTATGTGCCATTTGGTTTATCGGATACAGGCTCGGAGTGAGAACTCGGACAGCCGAGTTCTAATTCCAGTTGAGTTCGTTAGATTCACTTAGACGCACATAAATGGGAAATGTATGAATCTATCTCTTCATCCCCTCCAGCTATGGGTGAAATAGCAGTACAGACTGGGTTCTTTAGCCTGGGTTGGCAAGAAAGAAATGGCAACCTACTGCGAGAAAAATCTGTCTCGTCAGTTATGTATCAAAAGGCACTTAACTCACTGACAGAATATAGAAAAAATATCGAACAGTTTAACCGAAAACGCTGGACAATTTTGATGACAAGAGAAGCAGAGTCAGGCAGCAAGCCACTTATCTGACGAGCTTTCGTGAATAGATGGCAGGACGGGGCAGGGGTGTTATTAAATGGATATAAAATATTTAGAGTCATGATTGATAGGAAGTTGCGGAGAGCCATCATCGTCTATGTCCTGAAGAGATGTAACATATAGAAGAATACGAATGACACCGTGTTGATGATAGACACAGAAAAGAAAGTGAATAGGACTTCTAGACGAGAGGGTAAAAGAAAATGGTAAGTGACTGACCATCAGCTGCGAAAAGACGGGTTATGGTTATCAGTGAGCGAAACAACCCAAGATAAGTGCTACGAATTGGAAATGTCCGAATCAAATAAATACAGGGGTTTAAATATCTTGGAAATGTTCTAACAGAAGAGGGTAAATGTGATACCAAAATACGAAAGAACATTGAAATAGCAAAAGTTGTCTTCGATAAACAAAATATCAAGAAACAGTAAAATGCCGTTAGAAACAATGAGTGTTCAACAGTTATGCAATATGAATCCTTTTACAGGCTGCCCAGTCAAAAGAAAAAAAAAGGCGGCAAATTTATTATCGCTGTTTTATCTTTCCGGAATAATTAACCTTGAATAACTTTGAATAAATTTCTTGACCTTGAATAATTATTCTTCGACTCTCGTGTACTTACTTAACTCTGATTGGCTCTTTTATGGTGATTTTCAAAGCATAGCTTAGATGTAGCACAAGGCCGAAAATATGGGTCACCTAGTGAGGACCGAACTCACTACTCTGACATAATTCTTCTAGCAAGACATGCTTGCTAACCATTACACGACGTCGAGGTGCCCATAAGGTGATTTTCAAAGCGTTGTTTAGATGTGGCACAAGGCCGAAAGAATGGGTCACCTAGTGAGGATCGAACTCACTGCTCAGTCGTAAATGTTCTAGCGAGGCAAGCTTGCTAATCATTGTACCGCATCGATTGGTTCTTTTGTGATTGATTAATTGCTGTTCGGTCTTGTAACTCGTCATGCAAAGGTCATTTGCGGACAACTTTCGTCTTTCGTTCTGCCCTTCTCGTATGGCTAAACAACTCGCTGATTTTGAGCGTCAAGTTATCGTACTTTTCAAAGAAGAATATACGACGTGGGGATTGACGAAATGTGCAGAAATTCTTCCTGAATCTTTCAGTCACATCCCGTCGTCACCAGTTTTCAGCGGTTGTCTCACGTCTTTCTGAATTTGCCGCTTTTTTAGTGGGCACCCTGTATATGACAGCGAATGCTGGACAGTCTCTTCGCAGATGAAGAGAAGTATGCAGACAACAGAAATGTGGTTCTACAGAAGGATGCTGAGAATACCATAAACTGAGCGCGTAACCACGAAATCAACGAAGAAGTGTAAAGTAAAATGGAAAAAAAGGACACTTACAGTCAAAATCAGAAATAATTGATTGATTCATTTTCTTACGGTTTATCAATCCGTTGCAGGTTATTTGAAGACATAAAATATTTTTAGATTGTAAGAATTTTGTTTTTAGATGATAATGGTTTAGTGATACAAGTCTTACTAATTAACCCATAGCTGGGGAGAAGAGATGGATTCATACTTTTCCCAAGCTTGTAAGGGAAGTGAATATAACCAACATAGCGGAAATTAGAACTCGACTCTCCGATTAGCAATTCTGAGCCATTATACATTACACCACACGCACATCCAGTTACAACACTTGGTCACCCATCTAGGTACTGACCAGACTCATCGTTGCTTAACTTCAGTGATCGTACGGGAGATCCTTAGATAATACTTTCACATAAATTCTTATATTACCAAAGACTCAATCGATTGATTGATTGACTGATTCTTTTTCTTACGGTTTATCAACCCGTTGCAGGTTATTTAAAGCCAGAAAATATTTTTAGATTGTAAGGATTTTTTTGGTGTGTTGTGGGGAGATAATATTGGCTTTAGTGATACTAGTTTTATAATTAACCAATAGCTAGGGGACAAGAGGTGGATTCATACTGGTTTTTCAACGTTATGTGGCCGTAAGCCTTTCAGAATCAGAAAAAAGTCAGTTGAAATTTCTGGGACACATGAGGAAAGAATGTTTAGAGAATATAAAACACGTGTATAGTGGAACGGTGATGAGAGCGATGTTAAATGTAAAGATGTTGCTAAGGGTTACAAAGATAAGAAGTCGTGGTGAGCCGTGATCGCCGACGGAACATTGCGCATATCAAAAAAGTGCAATCGTTTCCTGTTACCTTCTTCACGGTTTTGAATTCAAAGTTGTCTTTCTTTGAGACTGTCTTCCACCCAGGGTGGATAGCCAAATCTAACCTGCTGCTCTACCCACAACTGGTTGTTAAGAGGGGGAAAGATAGAGTTGTTTCTTTCATAAGGGCATTTATTACGAAACAAACTAGATGGAATTTCAACAATTTGCTATTTTCCCCCAATACCTGGGTGTTGGCAACTCGGCTCACAAATTGCAATATCCGCCCTGGTAATCACTACACTACTTTGGTGATTATGATGCTGTAAGCTGTTGATTACGTTACTTTAAAACGAAACCGGAAAGGAAGCATCGAAAAGATTAGCCTATCACCCGGTTTCAAAATCTTTCTCCTTTTATGGAACAGGAATAGATGTTTATTACTTGTTTCCTGTTTCAGATTCTGTTTCCGGTTCCTTCTAACGTCTTCTCATTCTCTTTCACTTCCAGTAGCCCCTATTGCGTCTTAGTGGCATTATCGCCTTGCTTGGGGTGAAAGGGTTAAAGAAAAAATGGAGTTGTTTAAAAAATGAAAATACTAATGATGGAGTCAATATTTAGTTAAGAAAAACACTTTTTGAGTTTAGAAAAATCAGCATAAGAGTTATAATATTGGAAATTGTAGATCTTTCGTGAATATGACTAATTTTTTTTTGTTTTCATTCCGTGGCCGGACATTTTGCCGAGAGACATTTGGCCGAACGGACATTTTGGTCGACGGACATTTGGCCAAAAGGATATTTGGCCGACGGACATTTGGCCGAACGGACATTTGGTCGACGAAAATTTCACCGAAAATGTCGATTCGGTTAAATGTCCAAGTACCTTTCATTCAACTCACTGGAAGGAAGACGCCTATATTAATCTTTTCACAATGATTTTAAATTGCCCTAGGTATGAAACGTTAAGTTTTCAGCAGGGGTTATATAACAGGTCAGTCTATCAGAGACATGAAACGAATACTACATTTATATCTAATGATGTTTGTCGATATTTTTCTTTCCAGTTTTAACCATGTTATCAGATAATTAATATATATATATATATATATATATATATATATATATGTATATATATATATATATGTATATATGTATATGTATATATATATATATAATTATTTATTTGAATATTACAACATAAATATGTTATATATATATATATATATATATATATAAATATAATATATATATATATATAAATATATATATATATATATATATATATATATATATATATATATATATATATATATATATATATATATATGTAATATGAATCGACTCCAAGCAAGGCGGGAAGCCACTAGCACGCAAGGAGTTACAGAGAGTTGGAGCGAGAGCAAATAGGAGTGAAAGAGAAAAGGATGAACAGAAGGATAGGGGATAGATCAATGCATCTGGAGACGTCGATTGATATTACATTTGAATAGTTGGAGATTATGGCTATCGGGGAAACAGGAAAAAGGTGAGAGTTCCACAGGCGAGAAGTGCGAGACATGAAGCTATTGGAGTAGAAGAAACAGCTACATTTAACAGTTTCGACAGTGAAAGGGCTGAGAGCGAGATGCCAGCCTAGTTGAGCGCTTAAATTCATGAAGTCTGGGAACCAGCGAAAGCAGCTCAACGGAGCAGTTACCGTGAAAGTATTTATAAGGCGACGGCACGTCTGTGAGAGAGCGACTGCAGTCGAGATGCCAAATCAGGGCCATTTACGTTGCATATCCGTCTCTGGATTTTATCAAGAACCTTGAGACAAACAGAAGGGGCTCCTAGTATTTGTAAATATATCTTCCTATGCCCCAAAACTTTCAGGAAATATTAGCTATTTTAGAAGACTTTTGTATGTTTGCTATGTCGTCAATTTAACTTTTTTAAACACTGCATTTCAGGTGTTGGCTTTATAGAAGTTCGTGAGTTTGTGTGTGTACGTGTGTGAAGTTAATATATTCTTTTTTTTTTGTTAATTTTTTTCCTATACGGAATTATGTCCTTTCAAACAATAGCTTCTTGAAGCCAGGATAATTAATAAATGTCAGATGACACTACATTTATAACCTGTCATTATTCTTTTTGCGTCGATGTAGTTCGGCAAGAGCGGTGTTTCCAAAACAGTTTCTGTGATTACGATTTTGTTTCTACTGATTAATTTTTATAAATTGGAAGGATATAAAAGAAACATCAAAGAGAGATTTATACAATTCATGTCGAGAAAGAGTGTAAGTTGGAAAACACGGAACAATACGACTAAATAGAAAAGATGAAAAAAGTTGTCTTTCTAATTATGGTTTTGTTTTTACTTGTAACCTTTTTCGAAATCTAATTCTGTCCTGACAAATTATAAAAGTGCCTCTGTCTTTAATCATCGTTATATTTAACAAGTATTATGGCGGTGTTTTTTTTTTCATTTCTTATCTCTTTTTTTATTATGTAAGTTTAATTCCAGTATAAATTTAATTTGTTGCAAATGTCTGCCATTATGGCTTTTGATTTTTGCTATTGTATTCCATTTCTCTTCAATGACACGTCACGTTGTTCTTTTCTCATAGTGACCATTTAATTGCTCTCAACGTCTACTCGAGCGATGTTCAGAGATCAGTACTAAATTTTGCAAACCAATTTTGACACGTTTGATTATTTACATTCCCTTTTTCATAAATTGTAAGATTTGCATTTTTACTTTTTTAAGATTAAAATCCATAATATTGATTATTTTCTTTCATCTTCAATCAACAAACACTTATACGCTATTTTTTCCATAATATTATAAAAATGTATACTGATAAGTATTTGCAAGAAAAAAAGCGAACTTTCTGAATGAAGTTAACTTAAAATCAACATTCCTAATGTTATCTAACGACAAACAGCAGAACGAGTCTTTTAGCCATCTGAAACACGCACACACACACACACACGCACACACACACAGACACATATATATTATGAAATGCACAAAGTCCGACAATTATTTTTAAAGACATTTATTTATGTTTTTTTGTCGAACTTTGTCCATTTCATAATGTATGACGTCATTTGTTACATTTGGATACGCATTGAGCAGATATGAATGAATGAAAGAAAATCATGGAGAATTGTGTTTAAAAACAGTAAAATCGACCTTGCTAATCGAACGCTCCTCTGTGGCCCAATCGGTTAAGGCACGTCAGGCTATAGGACGGTTCTGTATAGGATACAGGTTCGATTCCTGTCGGATAACGCATATTTTCTATGAAAATTTCTCGGACATTCAGGCTGGTAAATATTGTTAATACTGTTTATTATAAACAGGGCATTTACTTAAATATTTATATCTATAAAAAGATATATATATATATATATATATATATATATATATATATATATATATATATATATATATATATATATATATATATATAGGAGATCAGCCGATCACGCTACCTTGGTTTCAACCTTTCGGTATCTTCAAGCGATCCGGGTTAAATAATTTCCTAACGCGTTATTATTTAAAAAATAAATAAGCACACAACGCGAAGCGTAATAGAAGTTGTGCGGTTATTTATGTTTTTAAGTAATAAAGTGTTAGGAAATTATTTAGCCCGGATCGCCTGAAGATACCGAAAGGTTGAAACCATGGTAGCGTGATTGTCTGATCTTCTATTTTTAAAATTTAAAAGCCCTGCATGTTAAAATTTTATTTTACTTTATATTTTATTTTGCGCTACGTTTATTGAGCACTTTTTATTACTACTGTTTCCTGTTTTAATTCAACTCTGACGTATTAACGTCTATATATATATATATATATATATATACTTGTTGCTTTAAAGGTTACATTTACTACGTATATGTCGTTAAAAGTCGCCATTTTTGTTTTTGTTTTTAATATAACATATTAATGTATACCAGTCAACCGGCTTGACGAGAGGTACATTTTCTTTAATAAGACTTTCGATCACTAGACTGTTAGACATTAATTTCACTCTTAAAAAAAACAGGAATGTTCACTAAGATGAAGAGTAAAATTTTCCGCAAGCCTGGCTGCTGGCGATGTACATACTATTCCAAATCATGCCTGTGCCCCAGCTTTCAAAACATGACTAATACACGTTTTTTTTTGCACTTAGCCTAAAAATAAGATTCAGTTTAAAAATATCTCGGCACTTTAAAATGTATCACTTGCTGGGCCGAATTTAGATGAAGAAAGGCTCTAGGCTATTTCACTCCAAATCCCATTCTCACGAAGAGAGGAAAATAGAAAGGACTCATGGCACAGTGGATAAAGGCGTTAGTTAGATCCAGGGATTGTGAGTTCAATACCCGGTTAAGGCAGTGGAGAACTTGGAGAGGGAAATTAACAGTAGATAAGTGATAACTGACATCCATTAAACATGGCACGTGGAACTAGAACAGTCTACCCCAGTGAGCGAAATAAAGGGTTCAGTTCAACATTCCAACCACCTGAAGAAGGCCGGAGCGTACAACGACCGAAACGTTGTAATAAATGTAGCGATAAAGATTAAGACAATAGTCCGAATAATGTAAATAATGTAGGAAAATAGAAGCGTTAAATTAAACAATTTGAGTAAAGCCGAGGATGATGTCGGGTGTTTAAAATTACTGAAAAGTTATTTAGAGTCTACAATGCGTTATGACAGCATATGTAAGTAGGCCTATGACAGTGTCAAAAATATTATACACCTTGACTGGAGACCCCCTAGATTTTGAGGACCTAAGATTCAGACTGCTAAGACTCTTGGCAAATCCAAGACTGAATGTAAATTTTGATAATCCAACTTCATTTCCCTTCTAATGAAATTCAATTAATATTTTTAAAGAATTTTTTTTTACATTAAATTTACACGTCAATCTCAAAAAAAAAAATTAAATTAATTTATGAAGTAACAACAATACTATTTTTTTTTCCTCCTCCAAGTGATTTAAAAAAAAACACTTTCTCAGAAGTGAGTGGGAAGTCTTTGACAGATTGATATCTACATGCCAGACTGAATATTGTTTGTTGGTTGATTTTGCAGAGTAGCATATCAACCTTTATGAGTTATTTATTGCTGAAATCTAAATATTTTGAACATAATTTTATGGCTTCAACTAAATAGATTTTGAAAGTAATCATGGCCAGATTTAGATGAAGTGAGGCCCTAGGCTATTCCACTTGTAAGGATACACCAAATCCCCCATTTTCACAAGTAAAGAAAAATAGAAGATGTGTTAAATTAAACAATTTGAGTAAAGCCAAGGATGATGACCAGTGTTTCAAATTACTGAAGGGTTATATAGAGTCTACAATGCGTTAGGACAGCATGTGTAAGAAAGGCTTATGAAAATGTTAAAAATACTATGTCCCTTCGCTTGAGGACCCCTAAATTTTGAGGCCCTTTGATTCAACCTGCTAAGCCTATAAATTCGGCACTGATTATTTAAAAGACTTGATTTTCTTCACCTTAATTGTACACATCTCTGACGATGACTCTTGCGGTCAAAAGTTTGGGAACGGTCTTCGTTTTGAATATTTTGTACATTTCCATGAGTCAGGATTGCGACAGATTATTTGCGATTTAGAACAGAGGATGTCTCTACTTTTATTTAATAAACCAAACGAACTCAGTAGTCCACCAATAGATTAGTTAAGTTTAGTTCACGTCATTGTTCTGTATTGAAGATAAAAGAGACAAAAATAACTTTATAACAAGGAAGAATTAATTGATCAACAAGGAAAACAAAAAGAACTCTGTACAACGTAAAACGTAAAATATATAAAACATCAGTTGATTAAAAAGATCGATTTGTATCCGATTATTGCTACTCTCTGCGTATGTCTTGCAATCTTATTTGTTTGCAACAAATAATACTTAGGAACAATGACTAAAGTAAGTACCATCTTGGGTATGACGATACAATCCATCCGCGTCTTGGGTAAGACGATAAACTACCTCCAACAGCAAGGCCTTTGATCGGAAGGTTTTGAGGAGCTTGGAACCAGCTCTTAAGTGCTGGTGTTCCCAGGTCCACCCTGACCCGGAGTGGTAGCACCTGTTAGGGGTCCTAGCTATGGGCAAATAGTGAACCCCCAAACTAGGGTCAAAACATTATGAAAGTGTAAAAATCGGTTTTACTACCAGCAATACATTTTTGTAAAAAACATTATTACTATCAATGAATATTTTAAGGAAAAAATTATCACCAGCAATACATATTTGAAAAAAAATATTCCCAGCAATAAAAATCTTGTCGGCATTAAATAACCCATTGAGGTTGATATACCGTAAAACAAACCAAACCAACTCAATATATAGTGAGATAGAGAAAAAATATTCCCAGCAATAAAAATCTTGTTGGCATTAAATAACCCATTGAGGTTGATATACCGTAAAACAAACCAAACCAACTCAATATATAGTGAGATAGAGAAAAAATATTCCCAGCAATTAAAATCCTGTTGGCATTAAATAACCCATTGAGGTTGATATACCGTAAAACAAACCAAACCAACCCAATATATAGTGAGATAGAGAAAAAAATATTCCCAGCAATAAAAATCTTGTTGGCATTAAATAACCCATTGAGGTTGATATACCGTAAAACAAACCAAACCAACCCAATATATAGTGAGATAGATAGATAGACAAAAAATATTACTAGCAATAAAACTCTTGTTGGCATTAAATAACCCATTGAGGTTGATATACCGTAAAACAAACCAAACCAAACCAACTCAATATACAGTGAGATAGAGAAAAAAATATTCCCAGCAATAAAAATCTTGTCGGCATTAAATAACCCATTGAGGTTGATATACCGTAAAACAAACCAAACCAACCCAATATATAGTGAGATAGATAGACAAAAAAATATTACCAGCAATAAAACTCTTGTTGGCATTAAATAACCCATTGAGGTGTTGATATGCCATAACACAAACCAAACTAAAGTAAGTAGATTGAAAATCGACCAATAAGACCTGTGGTGACAGATCTAAATATTAAATCTACGAGTTAAAGCCATACTTATTTTCCGAGTCGATCCCCCCCTCCCGGTCACGAGTTGCAAGTAAAAATACCGTATCAGAAAAGATCTGGCATCTCGGCTTCAGTCACTTCCCCACCGCTGTAATGTAACTTCCCTGTGCCTATTTTTTTATTTTTTTTTATAAATATTTTCATGGTAATTGTTTTGACGAACTTTCCTTTATGGTAACTACATATGGGAATTAGTTTGGACTTCATAGAGACTGAGGCATTATGGTGTCTGTAGTGAGAATGGGAAGTAAGAATGTGTTGTTTCGGTATAAGGAATACTGTGATATGTTTGGGTCAGTATTTTTTGCTAGCTAAGTTTAAGATAAGACAGATTGAAGACCAGCTTTCTCTTATCCCCCTTTTGGCCTTGTGCCACATTTTTGTATTATGCAAAATAAATATTACTTTCTTCTATGGTAAATAGGGTTTGTTTTGTACCTAGTTTCTTTCATCCAGTTAACTTAGCTAAGCGATGTATACTCAATGGTCTCTTTTATTTCTGTCTCCATTTTCTTTAGTATAATCCCCCTCCACCGTTAGGTGACAGAGATGTCAGTTCTCTGGTAGATGCGCTTTTCGAGTGTGTATTTCGTATTTGTGCTTGTGTCTGTATGAATGTGTGGTTGAGTCAGTGTTTGGTCAAATGAGTGTTGTTAATTACCTAGTTTCGTATTAATTTCGTGCATTTAACTGATTTTTCTGCCACAATTAAGTGCTGTGGGAGAGTGCTATTACTAACAATATTTCGTTAAGTTTCTTGTATATAAATTGTATTCATTGTAAATATACATTGGGGTTTCATTTTTAAATGTTGTTATTTTGATCCCCCCCTATCACAGAGAAACTGTACATATGAAAACTAGTTAGGACTACACAGAGACACCGAGGCATTACGGTGTCTGTAGTGAGAATGGCAAATAAGAATGTGTTTTTTGGTGTAAGGAATAATGTGGTATTTTGGGGTCAGTAATTGTGGCTAGCTAAGGCGGACTGAAGACCAGCCTTCCCCTATCCTTCTTTTGGCCACGTGCTACATTTTGTATTCCCAAATAAATATTATTTTCGTATATGGTACATAGACTTTATGAATTTAAGCGCGGTACTAGAGCGTCTAATCCTTTTGCAGTTGAAATAGCTAGATGTAACCGTAAGTTCTATCTTAACAGTTTGTTCTCTCGCACTTCTCGTTTGTGGAACTCACTTCCGTCTTCTTGAATCCCGGAAAACTTTGATCTTCAATAGTTTAAATGTAATGTCAATCGTTATCTCGTGTCTTCTTAATTACAGTTCTTTTATTGTTTTTTTTCTCACTTTAATAACATTTTTTTCTAATATTCTCTCACATTCATTGACCTCCTTGCGTCTTAGTGGCTTTTTTGCCTTGGTTGGGGTGAAATAATTAATCTCGGAGATGTAGACAGCTATATCCAAGAGCATAAATTAATATAGAGTTTTGCTTGTAAAACTCTCAAATAAAAAAAATATATATAAAAAGATCCGCGTGTTAACGGAGTCATCAAATTAGCCATCTTGACTTCAGCTCAATCGTTAGAACGTTGCACTAAAAACTTAGCGGACCAAACCATCCGGATTATAATACGTCTTTGTAAAGTTTTATAATTAGAATAAATCTGATTGTAACAAAATGTACTAGTCTTGTGAGGAATAAGATGCATAGCTAAAGTTTCTCTTTTAGTTCTTTTATGACGTACGGTGGCCGTTAATAATTAAGTATAACTCACGACTTCAATGTTAAAATAAAGCAGTATTTAATTACAAACGCAAATAAATACTTAACAAGAACAAAGAAGCAAAAGCTAAAAAAAAAGGATAATTAACCATTTCTGTGAATACCTCGTTAATAGCGCGGCTCGGTGTAACGTCTGGTAAATTAAAAAAAATTTAAACTCAAATCTTCGACGCACAATAATTCACACTAATTCGACTGGATAGTTCCACTCAATAAGCACTCAATAATTGCTCAACAATCACTGCAGTCAGTAGCCTGACACCGCTATTTATACACCTAGAGGAAAACATATATTCATAAGTCCAGAGTGTCACGCTCGAACCTCGGTGTCGGTAGTTACTCATTTTTTCCTATATGACAACTTTGATGAGAGTAAATGTAACTGTTATTACAAGATATCTCTGTAAAATAATTTATAATGAAAACATTAAAAAGAAACTTTTTTTATAAGCGCGGTAATGTTACGGTTATCAGCGCTCTGAATTCTCAGTTCTGAGTTCAATCTCCGCTCGATTCTGTTTCATTCACTTCTTGTTAATTAATGTTCTTGAACAAGACAGAATCCATCTTCTTCCAGTCATGCATTAAATAGGAGGGTAGACTGGGCTCTCTTGCCTTGGGTGGTAAACAATCTAGAAAAAGAAGAATAAAAACTCCGAATTCAAAACTATCCTGAAGAGGAATGGACTCCGTCAGGTTATCAGGCTATGACTGCAGTATATGCGGTGCTCTTTCGAGCCTAATGTGATACGGGAATAATCACGTGTTGACTGAGAAATGATGCAAATGATTTTTGTCAAAAATTCAACGAAAAACAAGGAAAATCTTTTACCCGTACCGCACTTAAAACTTCACACTTTTCTATACGAGGAAATATTTATCACTTTAAACGTTGTTTTTACTAGATACTCATATTTGAATAGACGCCCCGTTTATTTATTAAACAGTAAGACGGTTTCTCTTTGCTCAGAGAGACGCAGGTTCGAATCTTGCCGGAAAGCGCATATTTTTCTTTAATAGGATTTCTCGAATATTCCGTCCAGTAGACAAAGATAGATAAATATAACGTTTAATAAATAAACGGAACGTCTACTCAAATATGAGTATCCACTAAAAATAACGTTTAAATAATAAAATCTGTCGGATTAATAAAAAAATTAACTACTTCTTTAGAAAATTACAAGGAAATTTGCGAGAAAATAAATGTTTACTTTTTCTAATGCGTATTTTGAGACAGCATACTAAAGACCCACTGTAGGAAAAGTTACGAAACGTCAATTTTAGGATACCTTACGAAAGTCAACATGGTCATATCTCACATGAGCTTCACTTGATCATTCTCAATGATCACTGAAATATCACTTCTCTGACCACTCGAGATCATATTTTCTTCATTCTTCCCAATTCATTCTGAGAACTTCTTTGTCATGACGTCATCTGTTTTTCATCTAATAATAATAATAATAATAATAATAATAATAATAATAATAATAATAAGTCTTATTAAATAATTGTGGTATCAAACAAGTTCTCTAGGTTCTTTCAAAATTCGATATGTCAAATTGTCTCTCTGAAAGAAGCCAACAAAATCATCCGTCAACCTGTTTAAAATAAATATTCCTGTTTTATCTCTTGCAAAGTATTGTGCAGCGAGACAGCAGCCCTTTTACAAACAACATGTTTGCTCGTATGTTTAGAAGACAACGGTCGACTGGGTTTCTCGACTTTGCATCCAATCTGACTAATGCATTACTTTCTTCTTTTAGTTACGTGTGCTTTCTTTGATAGAAACGGGAAAGAAAGAGGTTAAAAAGCCAATATTGACTACAAAAAATACAATAAAAATAAAGACGGAAGGAGCGTGATTTGGGTCTCTTTTGTTTCGTAGACAGATTAGCCTACCGCCATGTTGTCTGCTACATTTTGATTAACCCGCGCAGAAAGAACAAAGAATTACACAGCCTTGCGCATAACCGCCATTTTTATTTGCTTATTTGTTTGTGTTTCTGTAAAATTTATTTGTCTTTTCTTTTTGGTGTTAGAGAAATGTTTTGTAAACCAATCCGCTATTCTATGAAGCTGATTCAGGGCTATTCCTCATTCTCCCCCTCTTTTTTTCCTTTTTTTAACTTCTCTTTGTTTGGGGCTTGAATGCTGGAATAATACATCCGAAAACGATTTGAGGAAACAAAGGAAAATAATCCCCCGAGTTGGCAAATACAAAAATACAGAAAGACAAGAGTTGCGCTATTCTTTTTTAAATAACCTTGAGTTATTTTGTAATTAGGATGTTCAGGTGGATTATTGGTTAGCTGTTCGCAAAGATAAATCGGTGAGCTGAGTTCGAATTTCGGTCGAATTCGTTATTATTCAACTTTCTCACCAATTCCCTTCCGAAATGTATGAATTGATCACTTCTCCCCTCCTAGGTATGAGAACAGGTAGCAGAACAGACTGTTCATTTGAGCTGTGCTTGGAATGCTGTGTATAAGAAGGAAAACTTTGAATTCGAACCTGTATGTATCTCTGTGGAAGCGCATACTATCAAGAAGAATACATGCTTACGCTATAATCCTAATCGTAGTCGATGTGATTTTGAATTCAAAATTCAACTGTTGGCATGAAATAAATTTAAATGCGAAGGTATGTTTTCAGCTAAGAGACATCCATGTCATGCGCGCATATACTGATTTTCTAAGCGTAGATTAGATGTGGCACAAGGCCGAAAGTATGGGGCATCCAGTGAGGATGGAACTCACTGGTCAGTCGCAACTGATTTAGCGAGACAAGCTTGTTAACCATTACACCTCATCAAGGTGCCCCTCTCACGCACGCATATATTGATTTTCTAAGCGTAGCGTAAATGTGGCACAAGGCCGAAAGTATGGGGCATCCAGTGAGGATCGAATTTACTGTTCAGTCGCAACTTCCTTATTCCTGTTCCCTGACAAATACACTCTCCAACTATTTAAGTGTAACGTCAATCGACATCTCCAGTTGCCTTGATCTATCCACTTCCCTTCTCCACATCCTTTCACCTTTCATTCCTATCGGCTCTCGCTCCAAATCTTCTGTAACCCCCTTGCCTTGATCGATCCACTATCTTTCTCCACGTCCTCTCCTTTACCACTCCTATCTGCTCTTCCTCCAAACCTTCTGTAACCCCTTGCGTGCTAGTGGCTTCCAGCCTTGCTTGGGGTGAAAAGCTTAAAAAAACAAAACAAAAAAAAAACTGATTTAGCGAGACAAGCTTGTTAACCATTACACCCCATCAAGGTGCCCCTCTCACGCACGCATATATTGTTTTACTAAGCGTAGCACAGATGTAGCACAGGACCGAAAGTATGGGGCATCCAGTGAGGATCGAACTCACTGTTCAGTTGTAAATGTTTTACCGAGACAAGCTGGTTAACCATTACATCACACCGAGGTGCCCCTCTCATGCATGCATATATACCGTTAATTTAAATATATTTTTTAAATAAATCTTTAGCGATTATGGATATTCACAACTTCCTCTACTTTCCAGCTCGAATTAATGTTTGTCTCTTAACTATCCATCCAAATTTCTGTTCTGTTATTGTTGTGGAGTTATTTGCACAATAGAACTTGTATTCGGACTAAATGCGTCCTAAATAGGTTAAACGTACAGAAACGTTAGGAACTTGTAATAAAGTGTCACGCAGAGTAATCGAGTTGTGGTCGCTGAACACGACTCCTTCTCCCGACTACTACTGAATCCTACTTATAATAGATGAGAGAGTCTATTACCTATAGACTAGGTGTCTTTCACTATAACAGTTATCCATTTTATTTTCCGCTGCTCAACCTCACTCAAGGCCTGTTGATGCTCTATCGTTACTTTCATGGAAAGTATTTCGACGAAGTACATTCCTTGGTTTCTCCAGGTCTAACATTCACTGTTAGGACCCTCTATGCCACTTACATTGCAGCAAACCACACACATTACCTCCGTATTCTATCTGTGAGAAGTAAATTCCACTCAAACAGCTTCTTCCCGTGAACCGCTGCCCGATGGGACCGACTCCCAAAAGAATGTCTCCCCGATCATTACAATCTTAACCTGTTCAAGTCTAGAGTTAACAATTATCTTCCCCTCCTATCTACACAAATTACCCCTTAACGTAACCCTCTACCTCGAGTGGACACCGGGCCTTGAACAGCGTGAACTGTAGTTTAAAAAAACAAAACAAAAAAACAAAACAAAAAACCCAAACAAACAAAAAATAAATTAAACAAACTAGTTACGATGGTTTTTTATGTGATTATTGTAAGATGGGAGGAAAACACCGTGTTGATACATCTTGTATTTATTTCCGAGTACTTTCGACATAGCACAATATCATCATCAGAGTATTGTTAATTACAGGATAAGTATTGTAGTGTTCATTGTTGTGAAAGACAAAAATTGTTGTGATCATCCGAAAAATAAATTTCTTATATATGAAGTGAGGAGTGTTGAGACATGGTATGTTTACGGAACACCGTTTAAGGGGAGGTAACGAGGTATGTTGTGGACAGATTTTACGAAATGAGTAGTAGAAAAAATAAATAAAAGAACTATTATTACAAACCTTGGTATTTCAAACTATCTATTGTACACATTTTAAAACGTTTGCGTAGTATAAATAATTAATTTTATTAAGGATTGGTTTCAATTATTTTAATATAAACAGCATCAATAATTTTTAGTTTGTGCTTATTCTTTTCGTGAAAAAGTATGGAGGTATTTTCGAGCAGGATTTTCCTGAATTGCGAATGTGGACAGGTATGTTGTAAATATTTTGAGATGTTGGACGAATTATTCAAATAAAAACTTAGCCTCCGTGAGAGCATTGTTGTCGTTTGTCCAACACAAATATTATTTTTACTGTTGGCGATACAATCTCCCAGAGGACATTTAAATTTATAAACAATGTTGTTTTTTTCTTCTGTCCTTTATTTGAATATGAAAGGAATCTGTCGAGAATAAGTAGAGAGAACATGTCTAAATTATTCAACGAAACATGTGTCAATGAAAACATGTGCCGAAATATACGCATTACATATATATATATATATATATATATATATATATATATATATATATATATATATATATCACAGCAATCTGTGGATACCGGTAATTGAAACG
>OZ038500.1:81555553-81593053 GCA_964036315.1 Acanthosepion esculentum
GGGGTAATGGGAACGGTTGCGAAAAACTGAGGTGGAAAAAATGGAGGAAGTGGAAATTTGGGGAAGATTTAGAACCATCGCGACAAAAATATTGTAAAAACAGCGAGGATGCTGAGACGAATGTTGGTGTATTGAGGAGACTTGTTGTCACTTAATCTCTAGTGTCAGTTACTAGTTACGAATGGTATGGAGAATCTATGAATGAATGAATGAATGAATGAATGATAATAATAATAATAATAATAATAATAATAATAATAATAATAATAATAATAATAAGATATTGGCACCCACTGAATATAAAATATATATAGAGTGGGCCAATATCTGCACTGGAAAATGTGCAACTTCTACGGGAAGGAAACTGAAAGAAACTGGTATAACACCCCCCGCCAGACCCGGTTACGGAGATAGGGCTTGTTACAATTCTATGGTACTACACAATACACACTGACAGAACAATCAAAGCTAACTGCCCAGACATTGTTATTAAAGACCACAAACAAAAAATGCCTCTTTATTGATATGGCAGTCCCTGCAGACTGCAATGTATCTTTGAAGATATTCAAAAAGCTGTCAAAATACAAGGACCTTGAAATAGAAATCTCGAAAATGTGGCACATGGGAACATCAACAATCCCTGTTGTAGTTGGAGCCCTAGGAATGGTTGGAAAAGATTCCAGTATACTAATTGAAGGGATTCCTGGAAGTCCATATCTCAAAGAGATACAAAAAATTGTTCTGACAAGTACAGCCCACACTTTACGAAGGACTTTATCTATATAATTTTTTTTTTGTCAGTGGAAAGTGTCATGATGCCATTTCTAACGTTAGGTCTCTGGGCGGTACCCGGAAAGAAATGTGTAAACGCCAGAAATCAAAGGAAATAATAATAATAATAATAATAATAATAATAATAATAATAATAATAATAATAATAATAATATATGCATGATTTTGTGTATGTGTGTGTTTATGAGCGTGTGTGAGCTTAGATTGAAAAATTACGCTGACTATAAATTGGTTTTTAATAAGTAAATTTTTTTTTTGAAATCATAAAAATGAGACAATAATGTCGGCTGCTTTAACTTTTAGCTGATTTCATTAGTTTTAATTTTTTTCCGATGTCAATTCTGTTCGTGCTTAACTTTGAAGCGATTCTTTTTTTTCATTATCATTACTTTTTACTTCATTAAACCTTTCCTTTCATATTGCTGGTTTTCATTTCCTTTCATATATTAATCTTTCTTTCTTTTCACTTTTTCTTTGTCCTATTTTTCATTTAATATGATTTTATTATTTTCATATATGTTCCTTCCTTTCTTCATTAGCCCTTTACGTTTACGTTTCTTTCCTCTAACTATATGCTTTTTACTTTACATAGCCTTAAATTCTTTCTTTCTTTTTTCTTTCTTTCTTTTTTCTTTCTCAATCTGTTATTCGTTCGTTTTTATTTTATTTTATTTTTTAAATAACCTTTTAAATTTATTTTTTATATTTTAGTTCTTTTAATTTGAGCAGTTTCGTTCCACCTTCATTACTTTCTTTTTTTTCTTTGAAATCTAACATTAACCTTTGGATGTTCTTTCTTTCTTCGTTTCTTTCTTTTCAATTTAAACCTAACCTTTCTTTGTTTGTTTGTTTCTTTCTTTCTTTGTTCGCTTTTATTTCCTATTTTAAAGAAAGATTTTTCTTTTTATAGAAAGATTTATCTTTTTATATTACTTCCTAGTTTGGCAATTTCTTTCTTTCTTTCTTTTCAATTTAAACATAGCCTTCCATACTTTGTTTGACTGTTTGTTTCTTTCGTTTCAATTTAAATCTAACCTTTCTTTCTTTCTTTCTTTCTTTTCAATTTAAACATAGCTTTCCATACTTTGTTTGTTTCTTTCTTTCTTTCGTTTAAATTTAAACCTAACCTTTCTTTCTTTCTTTCTTTCTTTCTTTCTTTCTTTCTTTCTTTCTTTCTTTCTTTCTTTCTTTCTTTCTTTCTTTCTTTCTTTTGAATTTAAACATAGCCTTCCATACTTTGTTTGTTTGTTTCTTTCTTTCGTTTAAATTTAAACCTAACCTTTCTTTCTTTCTTTCTTTCTTTCTTTCTTTCTTTCTTTCTTTCTTTCTTTCTTTCTTTCTTTCTTTCTCGAGTCTCATACTTTTCACTCATTCTTCTTTTTTTCTTCCTATTTCATTTCGACTTCCTTTACTTTTATCCTTTTCGTTCTTTTCATTTCGCCGTCCGTTTCATGATTGAATCATTTCGTGAAAGACGTTCGATTACTGATCAGAGAGATAGCGGAGACATCGAAGAAAAATCCGGCGGGTTGCTTAGCAACAACTTCTTCCGATTGGCGGACCCGAAGAACACCTCAGACTCTTTATCGATTGCGAATGTCACGTGACTGAAAATCACGGAAACAAAACGGGAAGGGTGATTGCGGAAGGTGGTCCTGACAAAATATACCCGTATGTACGCGCTCACACACACACACACACACACACACACATGGCTCTCTCTCTCTTTCTCTCTCTCTCTCTGTCTGTCTGTCTGTCTGTCTGTCTCTCTCTCTCTCTCTCTCTCTCTATATATATATATAGGATTAATACGGATATGTCACTTAGCTGATTGATGCTATATTCAGCACATATATATGTTCAGTCATTCTTTTGTTTATGTCTACCGGTATTGTGAATAGGAAAAACAAAATCGTATACAGGAGAACCGAAGTTCAGACAGAAACGTCAACGCGTGTTTTCTGCGCATGCGCTGACTCATATCTTTATAGAAATAGATGTGCACGTTGGTAGTTAATGGGGGATGTGTCCATAGCATAGAATAGTCAGTCTGACACTTTGGTTTCAAATACCGGCCGAAGCCGTTGCGTTCCTTTTTGAAGAAATGCCCTTCGAAAGTTATGAATCCAGCTCTTCCCCCACAGCTATTTTATTTATACTAAAGTTCAACCAATCTATATTTATATTTGTATCTATATATTTAATAATGATGAAACCGGAGACTTTAGAAATGCTTGGTAATAATTTATTTCGCGGGATCAGACCCCGTCTCTTCAGACCAAACAATTTTACAACAATAAATGATTTTTAAATTTATCCAGATACAAGCGGAAAAATGTCAAAGATAAGAAGGAAAGATATAGAAAATAAAAATATTTAAAATAAGGTTTACTTATGGGGGGGGGGTGAGAGAGAGAGAGAGAGAGAGAGATCTGTATATCTTTCCCTCTTATGTTTGAATTTTTTCTCGTTTGTGTCTGGTTAAATTTAAAAGTAATTTATTGTTGTAAAATTGTTTGGTCTGAAGAGACGGGGTTTGATCCCGCGAAATAAATTATTACCATGTATTTCTAAAGTCTCCGCTTTCACCATTATTGGAATTGCTCTGTTCTTACATTGAGCTCTCTTTGGATTTATATCTTCTTTGGAATTATCCCTACTAATTATCAAACACTATTATATATATATATATATATATATATATATATATATATATATATATATATATATATATATATATATATATATATATATCAGTGAGTGTTGGTGCTAATAAAACGGTGATTGATGCATAATAGCAAAGATAAAATTTATACTACTTATAAATATACATTTTGTTTCTCCCCGTTTGATACAGCTGGCAATCGTCATGGGCTGATTGAAAACTGACTGGTGTAATTTTTTTCCATAAATAAATGACTACTCTTCTCTCATAACCAGAGTTTCTCAACCGGGGTTCCCCGGAATCTTAAGGTTCCGCAAAAGATCCTCCAGGGTTCCGCGTGAACAGGTGAGATAAGTTAATGTACTTTTGACTTTTTATTTAATTTCACATACGTAATATTACTGGTAAAATTCTGTTAACATTTAAATTATAGGTATCTGATATTGGTTACTTATGTTTATTTTTTACGTTTGAGTTTAGAATTTTTTTTTCTTTTTGTGAATGAAAACTCCTTGATGAAGTATTATAAACGAACAGTATGAATTTTATTTAGCCTTACCGAAAAATTTGACAAAGAAGTATTAATTTGTCCTTAAAACTGTTATTGAAAAATATATACTATGATGTTTACCACGTGAACTACGATGAAAATAAAACGAGAAAGATATGGTATATAATTTTGTTTTTGCGCAGAGGTTCCTTGAGACATGTCATTTATTTTAAGGGTTACGCAAGGGTAAAAAGATTGAGAAACGCTGCTCATAACAGTAGGTTACACCTAGGCTTGTAACAAAGCTAATTGGACTCTAAAAGACTCGTGGGGTGGTCTGATGCGGGAATCAACACCTTTGATGCGAGGTGTGGACGTTTTTTTAGTAAATGTTTAATGCCTTCTGGCACATTTGACCCACAAACAATATTTGACAGACTTATGTGAGTCTGGGTAAAAATAACACGTAATAAAACATGGAATTTAAAAACAAACAACACTTAATACATGTTATTAACAACATACACACATAGTACACAATTGGAAGAAATAAAATAAAAATTAAAACTAGCTATATAGGAATATGCTTAGTGGGATTATCTCCTTGTTTGGGGTGAAATGATTAAAAAAAAGTTATTCATCTTCTTAAAGATGGTTTCCCCTAGAATATTTGAAATATTGTTATGATTTATATCAGAATTACTCAAACTTTTAATACTTAACTTTTCATCGTCAAAATTATGTCTTTTTACCGGCCTGTCGGTATGAAATTTGTTGTCACCTCGGAAAGGTTGCTGAATAGAATAATCACACGAAGGTTGGTAATGAACGATAATACTTAGAACAAGAACAAAACATATAAGATTCGCCAGCGATGCGTAGAAGTTGTCAACTGCTAGAAGTGAGTCAAGTGAATTCCACAATGAATCTCCAACTGCAGACCAACATACAGTATTTACTACTGCATTTATGTGAATGGGGGCATATCCATTATCGTCCGTAACTATGCTACAACAAAATTGATCTATGCATAAACTTAAATTGTTCGAAATATTGTCTACAGAATCAGTTGTTTTTAAAATCAGTTTTCAGTCTAGGCGCATATACTTGATTATGTATATTATTATTCCCCTCAATGCGAAAATGTTTAGGTGTTATCTGTAGAACATTGTAGAGCCCCATATAAGGAGCTTCGAAAGGTTTCCTAAAACGGCCCATGCTAAATCATGCGTTATGACAAGACTTAAGTTCATCTGGAATGTAAGGTTTATTTAAGGTAAGAGAATTTTTTTTAGAAAAGTAATTACTGATCAAGTTGTAGCTTAGTTTTACACAAGTCCTCAGTAAAATTACTATTTAATGAATCATCATTCATTGTAGAGGGTGTGGCAGAAATCCCCCACCCACATTTTAAACTATCGCCTGTTTAGGCAAGTAGCAATGTTGTCTTCATCTAGCTAATGTATTACTATCTTTTTCAAATACATCAGTTACCACCATGTCTTGAACTGGTGTACACCGTGCGTTTGCTGTTGAAATGTTTTTTTTAAAAGATTGCTGAATCTGTAATTGCAACACAAAGAGCTTTTCATGATCATTTCTGGTTACGTCGGAATGGTGCTGTCTTGGATAGAAAATCAAAAAGCACCTGGAAAACTTCAAACTTCCAGGTGATGGAAAACTTTAGAAATCATTTTCAACAGTGTATTGTGATTGCATATTATACTCCAACTATTATGTGTATGAAAAATAATAAACATTCATAATAACATTATTAAATAAATTTAAATATACATAACAAAATATATTCATAAAATTCACCACACTAGAACTTTTTTTATAAACAACTACTTGAAAGGTGAAGAGGTTATATTTATGCCATGTTACTTTATGGCAAATAAATAAATGCATGCTGGTTTGCTGCCGTTACATATTTTGAAAACGTGTAATTAATAATAAAATTGATAATATTGTTACCTCATTATTTTGTATCATGAACTGCTTTTAAAAGGCACTCAGTGGGTTTATGGGTGGTTTAGTTAGAATTAAAATGAGAACTATTTTAATTCAAAGTGTGGCAGAAATACCTCGCACATTTTAAACTGTCGCCTGAGTGGTGCTAATGAACTTAGGCAAATAGCAATGTTGTCTTCATCTAGCTAATGTATTACTATCTTTTTCAAATACATCAGTTACCATCATGTCTTGAACTGGTGTACACCGTGCGTTTGCTGTTGAAATGTTTTTTTTAAAAGATTGTTGAATCTGTAATTGCAACACAAAGAGCTTTTCATTCTCATTTCTGGTTACGTTGGAATGGGGCTGTTCCGAATAGAAAATTGATACTGCCAAGGGTTGAAAATCTCAATGCCATAGGTTCAGCGCTTACAAGAAAGCCACCTGGAAAACCTCGAAGCTCTCGAACTCCAGAAAATGTCTAGGCTTTAGAAATTGTCTACAACAGTATATGGCGAATAGAGATCACAATTTGGACGATGTCATATTAAAACCAAATCAAAACTATATCCCTTTGTATAAAGAACGGAGAAATATTTTTTTAAATAGCAATCTCCTGGTATTTTTGTCAACCTTTAAAACGTGGGATATATTTATGCCGGACCTTGTATAAGATAGTCTAATAAATAGCTGGGTTTTATTGATTCATTTGTTTTTTTTTACGGTTTATCAACCTTCTGCAGGTTATTTAAAGCTAGAGAATATTTGTAATAATTGTTTGCAGATAATATTGATTTATTGATGTAAGTTCTACTTATTAACCCATAGCGTGGGGATGAAGAGGTGGATTCATACCTTTCCCAATTTTTTTTTTGCGCGTAAGTGAAAAACCCGGCCGGAATTGGAACTCGTCTCTCTAATTTTCAATTCTGAGCCATTATCGATTGCACCACCAGCACACCAAAGCTTAGAGCCCGTGGTATTCTAAAGCGTTCACCTATCTAGGCACTGACCAGTGTCTGTGTTGCTTAACTTCGGTGATCGTGCGACAAGCGGCAACAGTTGGGAAATTAATATTGGGGAACTAGGTGCAGCACAAAAGAGAAGAATGAGGCATTAATTGCATTGCCTATATTGAGGTGCACAACAGGCAACACCGAGAGAGTCATGATTCTTTAGGTGTTATAATTGCTTTTTTAATTATCTTAATTTATTTTTTTTATTTAAGCTTATCACCCCGAGCAATATGTTTCCTCACTTTTTCTCGAGCCAATCTTAACTACCACACCAAAAAGGGAATTTTAACATCGAAAAACATAAGAAAAATTAATTCAATTTAATAATATGTGGAGATATCCACAGTTTACCTGAAGAAGGACGCGAGACACGAAACGTGTGTTGCAAAATTATGAAAAATAAAGCATAATATATTTTTTTAATTCCTCATTACAATCAAAAACGTTTTCGGTTTCTCTCTTCTTTTTAATATATACACCTTTCTCTCGTTGGAACAAATATAACCTCTTTCCTTTACACACACACATATATATATATATATATATATATATATATATATATATATATATATATATATATATATATATATAAGCTTATCACCCCAAGCAAGGCTGGAAGCCACTAGCACGCAAGGGGTTACAGAAGGTTTGGAGGAAGAGCAGATAGGAGTGGTAAAGGAGAGGATGTGGAGAAAGATAGTGGATCGATCAAGGCAAGGGTATTACAGAAGATTTGGAGCGAGAGCCGATAGGAATGGAAGGTGAAAGGATGTGGAGAAGGGAAGTGGATAGATCAAGACAACTGGAGATGTCGATTGACGTCACACTTAAATAGTTCGAGATTGTATTTGTCAGGGAAACAGGAATAAGGAAGGGAGTTCCACGGGCGAGATGTGCGAGACATGAAGCTATTGGAGTACAAGAGACGTCTACATCTAACAGTTTCAACGGTGAAAGGGTGGGAACGGGATGCCAGCCTCGTAGGACGTTTTAATTCATGAGGCCTAGGAACCAGCGAAAGCAGCTCATCGGAGCAATTACCGTGAAAGTATTTGTAAAAAAGACAGAGCGAGGCAACGTCACGTCTGTGAGAGAGCGACGTCAGACGAGATGACAGATCAGGGCCAATTACATTGCATATCCGTCTCTGGATCTTATCAAGAACCCTGAGGCAAACAGCAGGGGCTCCAGACCATATATGGCAGCAATACTCCATGCAAGGGCGAATGGTAATTTTAATTTATTTTTCTTAGTTCTAAAAAAGACTTATTTTCAAATTGACTTCCCTTATCTGCCACGACATGCGATGTAACTCCAAATAATCCATGTAATTCCAGTTAATGATCGAGTTTAAGTCCAATTATAAATATATTTATAAATGTTTAATTATAGATATGAATCATTATAGATTGAAAGGAGTGGTTCGACATTATCTATACAGGGTGTTCCTAAAATCTGGACACATAGGCAAAAATGCATATTTTCAAGAAATGAAATTTTAAACAACATTTTATTGAATTGGAATATTCACAAATAACATCTTCAGGTAGTACGGTAGAGTAGTTAAGGTTTCAGTTCCTTGAAGGTTTTACTCAAATTAACAGACACCAAAAGAAAGGTCAAAAGGCATAATGGCCAAAATGTTATGATAACAACAACAACAAAAATGAAGACATTGGTCTGAATGTAAATAATCAATAACTCCTTGTCTCAGAATTTTAGACAGAATTCAAAAGGAACACTTAGTTGATGAAATGCATCGGCGAAGATAAGTTTTCTTTTTGTTTTTGTTCATAATGTTCTTTTACAGATATATTCTATTTGAAATTTTGCTTATATATTTTCAATAAAAGTTCAATCGACTTATCATAATTGACAGTATTTTTTCAATTATTATATGATCAAAAAGAGTCAACAGAGTATTGATATATTATCACTTTGTTATTGAGCACGTTTTAGTGGAAGCTTTGCTGGTCTAAAAATACGTTAAAATCTAATAATATTCAAATTATTAATTTTATATACAGGTTGTCCCTAAAGTCTCATCATATAAGCAAAAATGCATATTTTCAAGAAATGGAATTTTCAACAATATTTCATTGAATTGAAATATTAACAAATAAAATCTTCAATATGATTTCCATCATTTGTGATGCAAAGGTTGATGCACTTTTCAAGATTCACGGGAACTCTATACAATAATTCCACATTGCCATCAATTTTAGCACATTCACTCTTTATGTGTTCAATCACGTGTGCTGCATCTCCGATTTTCGTTGAGTACACCTTCTCCTTTAGCATACTCCAGAAAAAAGAAATCGGTTCTTTCTTATTTTGATAAAACCATGTTTAATCTGTGGATGTATAAAAATATAGTTAATGAGATTTCCTATGTGTGTAAACTTTAAGGACACCGTCTGTATTGAGACTCGAACAGGTTCAGCGGCCGTTCGTTACAGTTTCATAACTGGATTCTGCATGTTTCATTTCATATGTGCCGCAGAGGAAGGTCATAATATGAAGTGTGTGGGTCACTTCCTGGCAAGTTGAAGCCCATTTTAAACAAATTCACGCTATCGGCTCTTTCTTCTACACTGATGTTCTTTCACCTTCAATCAACCCTTTCAAAGCCAAACAGCGATAGGGAATGGACGACGGGAGCAGGTTTGGTGAAACTGGAAGCTTCTAGTCCTGAATCTGTACGCTGGCGGTGAATATATTCATCAATACCGTCATTATAAAAGAAGTTGTCAGCAAAGAAGAAATAAAATTCTTGGATACGAGATAAAGTCGACGACGACGATATAGTGATTCGAAACAGGCGATCTCGTATGTTTGTCAATTGTCGACTGTTGAGAAGATACCCTATGCAAAACACTTATAGATTTTGCCATACTTGGCCAATGGCATCTGGATTTAACTAACTATATAGTTGGTTTAGTACCACGGTGGGACATTGGATGAAGGCTATAAAATAAATTTCCGCAAACTTTTCAGTTTCAAATTCCAAGATAAAAGTGGATACATCACATAATAACTTAGAACTCATCGAGTTTCAATCCAATTTATAGATCGACGTTCTACACACGGTAAAAGATATTTATAGAAGTTTAAAAATAGATATGAATCATTATGGATTGAAGGGAGTGGTTCGACATTATCTATATACCGATTCAAAAGAGGCGATCTTGTACGTTTCTCAATTGTCGACCAGATGTTATTGACAAGGTACTTCATAAAAACACTTATAGATTTTTCCATACTTGGCTTATTCGCTTGACAATGGAACGAGACTATGGATATTCAGTTTAGTTTTTATAATTTAAATTTATAAATTTAGTTTCAGTTTTGAAACATGAAAATTTTCTGTGTCGCGATGGAAAAATATTTTTAAAAAGAAAATAATTCTAATATTTTGCTCTACTGTTTGTATCGAGCACTGATTAAAAAAAAAAAATAATTGCTAAGAACACCGGATTATAAATCTTACTGTTCCTTTTTATTATTTTAATATATATATATATATATATATATATATATATATATATATATATATATATATATATATATATATTACACTGAATCATTCATACAAAAAGTAGATTAGTAAAGTTAATGATATAAAATGGCGAAATTCCTTCATCATATATATATATATATATATATATATATATATATATATATATAAAGAAATATAGTCTTAAAGTGTGCTATATTTATGGGATAAAGTGCTCAATATCAGAGATAGAGCGTGTGTAAATATAAAAGTAAACATAGAAGTCAACACTTAGAGGCGACAGTCTGTTTCATGCTAGATACAATCGTCAGGCAACTCTGCCTGACGATTGCAGCTAGCATGAAATTTATATATATATATATTACACTGAATCATTCATACAAAGAGTAGATTAGTAAAGTTAATGATATAAAATGGCGAAATTCCTTCATCACACACACACACACACACACACACACACACATATATATATATGTATGTGTGTGTTTTGTGTGTGTGTGTGTGTGAGAGTGTGTTTGTGTGCGTGAAAGTGAAACAATGGAACCGATTTGAACTCAATATAACAAACTTTTTTTTCCCGCTGATCATCGAAACGCCACAGAATTGGCTCGCAAATAACTTTAATATTTACGATGCAATAAATAAAACGAATTTTCTTTTGAAAACCTGTCATTCGTCATTCAGCAAATGCATTCTCAGGTCTAATCAACAGCGAGATTTATCAATAAAAAAAAAAATAAAAAGCCTTGAATGCATCAGACTTGTATTTTCATTTCTTCATTCTTATTTATCATAAAAAAAATGTATACGCCAGTTAATGGAAAGTTGAAAAATATATACTACCACTTAGCTTAACGTTTTTAAAAATGGCTAAAAGCAAATTTGTGCCGCTCATTTTATCATCAAGGTCGTCTGTTCTTTAATGGCGGTATATTAAGCGGGAAACTAAATTTTCGTTACTCATATAAGGTTCGCTTATTTTTGCACTTTTCACGCTTTATCTACACAATAAAACTTGAATTTTTTGCTATTAATCCACCCAAAATAATGTAAAGTTACTCATCGCAAATATTAAAGAAATTATAAATTTTAAATCAAAGTTTGTTTTTTTATTAAATTTTTGGCACTATTTTGAAATTATAAATTTAAATCAAAATTTGTTTAGCTTCAACCATTCGCCCTTGCATCGAGTATTGCTGCCATATATGGTTTGGACCCCCTTCTGTTTGTCTCAAGGTCCTTGATAAAATCCAGAGACAGATATGCAATGGAATTTAACCCTGATGTGGCATCTCGTTTTCAGTCGCTCACTCACAGACGTTCCGTCGAGCCACTATTTTCACAGTAACTGCCCCGATGAGCTGCTTACGCTGGTTCCCAGACTTCATGAATTTAAGCGTTCAACTAGGCTGGCATCTCGCTCTCACCCTTTCACTGTCGAAACTGTTAAATGTAGCCGTCTCTTCTACTCCAATAGCTTCATGTCTCGCACTTCTCGCCTGTGGAACTCCCTCGCCATTTCTTGTTTCCCTGATAGCTATAATCTCCAACTATTCAAATGTAATGTCAGTCGACATCTCCAGTTGCCGTGATCTATCCCCTATCCTTCTCTTCATTCTTTTCTCTATCAATCCTATTTCCTCTCGCTCCAACTCTCTGTAACCCCTTGCGTGATAGTGCCTTCCCGCCTTGCTTGAGGTGAAACGATTAAAAAAAAGAAAAAAAGAAGCTTGCCACGCAACAACTCCAACCCTCAGAATGAAAAAGTACCAAAAATTCATATTTCGGAGGTGCGGACGACATTCAAGGTACTTACAAGGAATTTTTTACAATTAAAAAAAAAATGTTTTTGGTTTGTTTATCAGGGTGAGCGCGGACGTAGACCCCACACTTACAAATAGCGCACTCGAGTCGCCCACATTTGAGGCGATCGCAAAGGTCAACCCAACCGCAGTGCAATGGAAGGGCCTCGCTTTGGGAGAATTTGGTGTGAATTTTAGTAAATATAAATTCTTTTTATTTTGGGCTGAATTAATGTTTAGAGGTGAATGAACAGAAAAAGATTCTAAAGCTTTTAATCCTGCCGGCTTCTTACTTTTTAGAAATAAAATAATGACAAAAGAAAGCTTTTCTTTATGCTACATGAATTGAACTTATTTACAAGGGAATATAAATAAATCGGTAACGTGACACACTTGAATTTTAATCTAAATTTTTCACTTTGTAAAATTTGATCACTGCAATCAATATTCACCACTGAATTAATTGCATTGAAAAATAAGGAGATTATATATATAAAAAAAAAATCTTAAATAAATATGTTCTTCCCCGTAAGAATACATGCGCTCAAAGTTTATTGATTCACAAACGTACATTCCTCTCATTTGATACATTTTTTCAGCTGCGTCTCTATCGATATTTCCTGTGAAGGATCTGAATGGATTGCATTTTTATCACGTTTGTGTAAATTTCTTCTACTAAAGGAACGACTTTTCCCACTAAACGTTTTTTGCAGACATGAAGGCTGCCATGATGATTTTAGACAATACCATCTAATTTGTACACCTAGAGGTTTTCCGAATGCAGTAAACTTTTATCTGTCACAAGTGGCACTTTCAGTCAGTTATGTGACATGCGTGATACATGCTTAGGCGATCATGTATCGAAAGATACATGATGACGAGGCAGATTTTTTTTCCCGCAGTAGATTGTCATTTCATTCTGCGGTAGACCAGTTGCCATCTAAGACTATAGAACCCGGTCTGTTCTGCTATTTATAGCTGGGGGAGAAGAAGAGGATTCGTACCTTCCCAAGGGTATTACAACGTAAGTGAATGTAATGGATTCAACTGGAATTTGAACTCGGCTATCCGATTATTCAATCCGAGCCGCTAGCCATTACTCCACCGTGCCCCGCCTCAGTTATGTCCCATGCGTGAAACACGCTTAGGCGAACTCGTGAGGAATAGTAGAATTAAAAACAAGACCTGTCGAAGGACGGATGAACCATCTTGCAGAGTCAATCAGCACAATGATATAAGTGAATGTAAGTGAATGTAATCGTTTCGATTGGAATTCGAACTCGGGTCTCCGATTCCACAATCCGAGCCGGCACTTACAGTCAGTAAATACATTTGTTAAGTTGAGTGATCGTCTTTGAACCTTCGACTATTCATGTCAATAGAGGGCGTGTCCCGTGACTTCAGGACGGAGGTGAATATAACCCAGTCAGCCCTGTTATTTAACACATACTTGGGTGGGAGATGGGTTTATGGCTTTTCCGAGGTCATTAGCAAGTAAATGTAAGCGACTAAACCAGAATTTGAACTCGGCTCGTCGATTTTAATTTCCACGACGATGAATGTCACACTATTTGAATATATTTCTTTTCTTCTCTTTTCTCTGTTACATAATGATGTCATATTTTGGCATCAAATATCGTTTCAAACATATCGACAAGTTCTGTCTGCCCAATGTTTTATTAACTTTTTCAAATTTAAGAATTAATTGTTTTATGCAAAATGTTTTTATTTTTTCCCTCAAGTACTTTCGAATGTTACTACATTCGTTTTCAAGGATTGTGTTTTGTGTATTTTTACGTGACTGTTTTTGGTTACTTCTGATATTCTTGCATTTGTCATGCAGTCTGGGAAGTGCACGGTCACCATATATCATCGACAGACCTCTTTAACCTTTGATAGGAGATGCAAAAGGATCTGGTAAGCCATTGCACTATCCTTCAATGTCACCTTGGACCACAATTGTGAGATGGAGGCAGTGGTTGCTATACTAACTGAATAAATGAACGAATGATTTTTTTTTATAATTTAAAAAAGTGAACTTTGATAAATTTACCGATTACATAAAACAACTAATTCGGAAATTTGAAAAAGAACAACATAGGATACACAAAAAACGTCGATATTTTCAACCAAATATGTTTGATATATATATATATATATATATATATATATATATATATATATATATATATATATATATATATACACACACACACACACACACACACATATATATATATATATATATATATATATATATATATGTATATATATATATATATATATATATGACTGTGCTCCCTGGAGCCACGACTACTATCACCAAGCCGCTCAAACTGAAGCATTAAAAGCCGGATCAAGCAATGATATACACATGATAGAAATTGTTAGGAGGATTTGATAATTATAATTAAGTAATTCATTGAGTCTGAAAGAAACCTAAACTGAATGCAGAAAGCACTGGACGGCCGTTTCGTCCTATATTTGGGACTCATCAGCAGTGCGCATCCACTACCGAGAATTGAAACACTGACAGTTGAGTTATCAAACAAACATCATACCAACTGCTCAAATCAGACTCAATATAGCGCTGCTCGCTCACATATTCCGTGGTAGAACTCAACTGAAATTATATATATATATATATATATATATATCTATATATATATATATATATATATATATATATATATATATATATATATATATATATATATAAATGAAGAAATATATATATATATATATATATATATATATAGACAAAAGGAGAACGTTTTTATGAACGCGTTCCGTCATGTTTGAACTTCCTCAAGATAAAAGCCCATCGGAGGTCGAAAATCGTTAAAAAAGTTTTCCTTTAGTCTTTATTCATATTGTCTTTTCACTGATATATATTATTTGCATCCGATTTTTTATACATAAACACACGCACGCACATACGCAGACAGACAGACACACAGACAAGCATATATATATATATATATATATATATATATATATATATATATATATATATATATATATATTTATTAATAAAATCTAGGTACCCTGGCGAAGAGCTCATCCAAACAGTTGCTATGGAAGTATTTATAAAGTAGACAGCGGAAGGCAACTTTACGGCGATGGGAAAATGACTGAGGCCGTGATGCCAGATCAGAACCAATAATATTGCTTGATTCTCCTTTAGATTTTAATAACATCCTGAGACATACGTACAAATACACACACACACACACACACACACACACACACACACACACACACACACACACACATATATATATATATATATATATATATATATATATATAAAGCTATTCAAATATATTTAGCCATGACTAATAATAAGTTACTTGTTTAATATCTGGTTTTATTACTGCATTCTGAACCCGATCTGATCTACTTCTTTGACATATATATATATATATATATATATATATATATATATATATATATATATATATATGTATATATATATATATATGTATATATATATATATATATATATATATATATATATATATATATATATATATATATATATATATTATGAAATGGACAAAGTCCGACAATTATTTTAAAACATTTTTTATGTTTATACATTCTTTTTATAGATGAACATAAAAATGTCTTAAAATAATTGTCGGACTTTGTCCATTTCATAATGTGTGACGTCATTTGTTTACCTTTGGATACGTTTTGAGCAGGTATGAGTGTACGTGAGAGATTCATGGAAGATTGAAGTTTTAAAACAGTAAAATCGACCATGCTAATCGAACGATTTCCGTGGCTCGGTCGGTTAAGGCACGTCAGGCTAAATGACTGTTCTGTATAGGATACAGTTTCGATTCCTGTCGGAGAACGAATATTTTCTATGAAAAGTTCTCGGACATTTAGGCCAGTAAATGTTATTAATACCGTTTATCATAAAACAGAGTATTTACTTAAATATAAAAAGAATGTATAAACATAAAAATGTCTTTATATATATATATATATATATATATATATGAGATGAGGTATTATGATTATTTACATTATCCGGACTGCTATCCCCATCTTCATTACCATATTCTCCAACGCATTTTCCAGTGATGTTCTCTTGTCTATTTCCCCTTCATCGCAAAGAGGCAGTTGTCTCCCCTTTCCATGCACGCTTGATTTTACTATTTCCCCTCATGTTACGGCTTTACGATGTTCTTGAAGTCATACCTTAAGCGAGGCGGCCTATTTCTCCTTTATACTTCTTACCACAACTGCACAGTATGGCGTATACAGAGTCCTTAGTCATGTTCTCCTCTATGGGGGTTCTCACTCGGAAGGGGTGTCTGCGAAGTGTTGAACCACTTTTGAAGGTCATCCTGATGTTATATGAACCGTTTATTTTGTATTTTTTCCAACAATCCCTTCAGCTAGGGTAGGCAGACCAAAGCTGTTTTCTGAGTGATGTTATCCTCTTGTACCTTTCTATCCCAGATTGTCAGAGCTGCTGCCATGTATTACGAGTAGTTGTTACATTATAGGGTACTGCTTCTATTGACCATTTCCTGTTCAGATATCTCTGGGTCGCCTCTTATGACTTTTGCTCGATGTTGTAAGTAGCAAACAATCCCTTTCTTTACATTGTATGGGTGGCACGTGGAACTAGAAAAATCTATCCCGGTGGACGAAATAAAGGGTTCGGTTCGAAATTCCAATCACCTGAAGAAGGCCGGAGTATACAACAGCCGAAACGTTGTGACTATGGCAATGAAGATAAGGATAACAGTCCGAATAATATATATATATATATATATATATATATATATATATATATATATATATATATATATATATATATATATATATTGTAAATTAAATTAAAATGCCAGACAACTTTTTCTAAAGAAATTTGTGAACTGAAGGAGAAAGGTCTGGACACTTGATAGACTGGAAAATCATTGGTTTCGCTCATACTCCTAATAGACGTAAATATAGGTGTAACCTGTGTTTAGAAGAAAAAAAAATAGAAAAACAGCATACAGTAATCAAAGCAAACTATTAAATCAAAGGAATGAATTAGTTTTAAAATGTTGACACAGAAGCAGATTTAAACTTCTATAATAATATAGATCTGACTTTATTACTTTTTAATTCTCTAACTCTTCATATGTTGAATGTATAACTATATTTCATTTCTATATCTCCATTTATTCTCCATTTTAATCATATCTTATAACTGTCACCTGTTCTATGAACCCTGTTTCCTTTTATCACGTACATCTCTTTATCCATATCCCTTATCTAATTTTTTAAAACTATAACTTGGTATGGTTTGGTTTTCTTAATAATTTAACTTATCTTTAAAGTTATAAATGCATAATTTACTTTATCATTAATTTTTTTTATTCTTTAATATAAAATTTCTTTAAATATATTCATATTTAATATACATTTTCTAAATATGATTTATTGTTAATTCAATATATTCAAATATCGTCTATTAGGGATAAAGATTGAATACTATAAAGTGAAAATTTCAGACCCGAATTCTGCTAATAACATACATGCATAGATAAACGCGCGCACACACATAAACACAGAGACAAAGACAGGCACATACACCTCGATTAAATAGGTCAATGTCTGATCCTTACCCCATCCTCTTCAATATTAAGTATTGTAATAAAAAATAAAAATAATTTTAAAACTCATCCTTCCCTCTCTAATTTCGACCATGTCTCTCACACTATCCCTCACTACATTATATATACTTAATACTTTCCTTCAAAAGTGTAAATTTTAAATTCATTTTTTCACTCTTGAAAGTGAAGTCTGAAGATCCTGAGAAAAATAAAATCTCTGGTGAAATAAATTATAACAATGGAACCTTAAAGTGGTCTGTTTTCTTTAAATTAAATTATTCCCTCTAACAATAACATTGAGCAATCCGGATTTCATCCTCCTTGGGATTATCCATACGGATTACCAAGATTTTCGTTACTTATATATATATATATATATATATATATATATATATATATATATATATATATATATATATATTAAACTGTTAAATTATAATTTGATTCATTGGAGACGTAAGTTATTATTTCATATTATGAGTACCTCCAAATAAATATAATTACGATTAATAAGAGAAATCGTCCTTCTGCATCAAGAAAAGTGAAAATTAAATATATATTTTATTTTTAATATGTAAAATATTTTAATGAAACTATCTTAAAATAAAACAAGCAGAAATGATGTGAAACTGGCGGAGTTTATAGATTTGGTGAATGACGTAGAAAGAAATTTTTTCCATTAATTTAAATCACTACTCGAGGTGAACTTGTATCATTGTCATTGTTGTCAAAAAAATAAAAGAATTTATTGGCAATCACGGTTTGATGTATCTTTGAGACATTCCGGTATCTGTTGGACTTTTAATAAATGTTAACCTAAATGCAAATTCCAAGAGCCACTCAAGGTAGAGATTTACTGAATGAGGTTGCTGCAAATGCGTAAAAGGAGAAAAAGTACATATTATGAGGATATGTAGGATAGATGATCCTAGACTTGTTAAGATTGGGAAGCATCATCTTGGGAGTCTTTTCTAAAAATAACAGTTTTGTGGAAGGTGTCTGAGTGAAACCTCCTTCTTCCCAAAGGAATAGCAAGGGAACGTGGGATGAGTTCAGATAGTAAGTCCTACCTGTAAAGGTCTGAACTGGTGGAATTAAAAGATGTAGCTTGTCTAAACATATCCCATATATAAATAATGATAGAGTAGGGATGAGCTTGCGAAATTTTGTCTGTGGGAAAGAGGTTGTATTGTTGAAAATGATTAATCGTGCACAAGGCAGCCTGAGCCCTTTTGAACTTTGACAAAACAGGAAAGTGAGAATTGGAAAATTCAAATCAAGATGTGGATGGAATATTGAATATTTTTGGTCTGATCTGACTCTTGACAGGAGTCTGGTACTTTCTGGAATGGCACAAGGAACTGAGTATTTTTACAGCATCTTTAATGTAAATATAGACATTATATTCGAAATATTACATTCGAAAACATTCAAATATATAATGAATAGAATATGTATAAATATAGAATTCGGAATATAAAATGTATAATGAATACAATATGCATAAATATTGTATAATATTTGTATAAAGATGTTCTGAATATAAGCGCATAAATTGCATCTAGAATATAAAATATATAATGAATACAATATGTATAAATATTGTATAATATTTGAAAAAATGTTCTGAATATAATTGCATAAAATGCATTCGGAATATAAAATATATAATGAATACAATATGTATAAATATTGTATAATATTTGAAAAAATGTTCTGAATATAATGCATAAAATGCATTCGGAATATAAAATATATAATGAATACAATATGTATAAATATTGTATAATATTTGAAAAAATGTTCTGAATATAATGCATAAAATGCATTCGGAATATAAAATATATAATGAATACAATATGTATAAATATTGTATAATATTTGAAAAAAAAGTTCTGAATATAAGTGCATAAAATGTATTCGGAATATAAAATATATAATGAATACAATATGTATAAATATTGTATAATATTTGAAAAAATGTTCTGAATATAATTGCATAGAATGCATTCGGAATATAAAATATATAATGAATACAATATGTATAAATATTGTACAATATTTGAAAAAATGTTCTGAATTTAAGTGCATAAAATGCATTCGGAATATAAAATTGTCTGAAAATGCCAGCGTTCAATTGAGTAAGCAAATTTTATCGAACCGAACATAAAAGTCAGTGGAAAGCGTCATCAAAATATAACGATGATTATTAAAAAAAACAAAACAAAAAAAAACAGAAAAAATCAGGCAACCATTGCAACAAAGGAATGAAAAATCATTAGAATGAAACTGCATAGAATAAAATGAAGAGAAACGAAAATGTAAAAATGGCCAGGGAAACAAGAAATAGGTAACAAAAGACATAATTGCAAAATTATTTTACTTCATGCATTGCAGACGAACAGGGACGAGAAAAAAAGTCATTGGACGCTGACTGTAAGTCTAGACTGCAAAGTATATTGCTAGAAAAAAAAAACACGTTATAAATGGCTTCACCCAAAAGGACACTGAACGAAATTAGTGTTGACTCACTTTACCTTTATAAACTTCAAGAGAAAAGTTTTCGACCAATAAAATGTTTTATCAAGAAAAGAAAAAAACCCAAAAAACAATGAAACAAACTGTTTTTTTCTGCATTTGTAAAGATTTTATACAAGGTGCGGCAGAAATAACTCCCACGTATACCTCTCAGAAATCATCATTGTCAGTCTCTCGACAGCTTTAATCGTCGTGGGCAAGGACCTAAGAGCAGATGAAAAACGTAACCTCTTCCAGTTGGCGGTGACTATGTGTCAAGTCCGTTCACTCTTTGACCAGTCTTCAATTGCGTCCGCATTCAACAGTACCTTGCATGATGGTCTTGCAGAGTCTGTTATGCCGTGTAACGTGGCCAAACCATGACATCTTCCGACGCCTAATAGTGGCGAGAAGAGATTCCTATTGGTCCACGGGACTTTTGACCCTGCTCCTTACATAGTCATTGGTTTTGTACTCCCAGTAGGAGATGCGGAGGAGCTTTCTCAAGTATTTGTTCCCGTACTCCTGGATCTTTTTTTTCCTGCCTCAACCAGTCGACAGCGGTGAGACTTGAACACTCCCAGAAATGCCTCCCACGTAATGGTAAGACATTAGTGGCAATGGTGTCTTCATCTAGTTAATGTCTTACCATTATGTGGAAGATATTTCTGGGAGGTATATATGGGAGGTATTTCTGCCGCACCCTGTATATCTATATTTTACAGTTCCAGATTGTCATTTAACTTGCAATTTGCTATCAAAAATACAAACTTCAGAAAACTGTACAATGATCTTTTACGCTTACGACAAAAATTATGTGAAGAGATTCAGGTAGAAATTATTTCAACTTGATTACGTACTAATGAGTTTCTGTGTAAATATCTCGCTTCACTTTTCAAAGGTCGCAAATTAACCCTTAAAAAGCGGAATAAAAGTTGTACAAACGGACGTGCCAAACGGGTTAAAACAAGAAAATTAATTTTTTAAACGGTAGGTCTTATGCTTACTTACACTTCAATTATATTTTTTTATCCGTAGACTCAAAGGGGCACCATGTACTTCTACTAGAACCACCACTTCTAGTGCAGCCACAGTAGAAGTGGTGTTTCTTGGGCAAGATAGCTTGACGGATCTCAGCCCTCTACAGGCCGGTTTTTTATTCAGAGATTTCCTTCTCCTAGACCGACTGCCAAGATTATACAACCCAGTCTATATTGCTATTTACCCATAGCTGAGGCGGGAAGAAGCGGATTCATACCTTTCCCAACGGTATTAGCACGTTAGTGAATGTAATGGATCCGATTGGAATTCGAACTCTTCTCTCCGATTCCTCAATCCGAGCCGTTATCCATTACCCCATTTAATTATGTACGAAATATGCAATTATATTTTCAGTTTTTGTTTCTGCCATGTTTTACAAAAAATTAGCAAAGGTTTCGATATTTGGTTTTGTTTATTTATGTATTTTGTTGTAATTTCACTTGCTTTCTAGCGTTTTTGTTTAAATAGCGTTATCTATATTAAAAAAAGGTTTATTTTTTGTTAGCTTCTAAAACACGTAATGTGTATATATGTTTTTACATTATACAGGGAGCAAATTGATCAATTGTCGTCTAAATTACGCAAAAATGAAAATAACACTGACACCTCATTTTAATAGACATATTTACCAAAATTGCGCAAAAGTATCTTTAAATACTAAAGAGTAAATTTATTCAATAAATTCGCTAACGGCTTCATCCACAGCCTCAAGACGACTTCGGAATCTCCTGCAACTCTGGACGATCTCCTTGTTTAAGTTGGTGAATGCTGCCATAATACTTGCCTTCAGTTCATCTTATAACTCCTTATAACACCAGTTATGAGGAGGTTTATTGGTCTCTCACTCAACTGCGTGTTACATATAATAATTAAAGGGGTTTCAGTCTGGGGAGTTAGGTGGCCAGATGTAAGGGATGATGTGGTTGTAGAAATTGTCTGACAGACATGACTGGGTTCTCCTGCTTGTGTGGCGTGGTGCTGAGTACTATTGCCTGGCATAGTGTCTTCCAGCAGCCACCCTCTTGAACCAGGGCAGCACTTGATGTAGGCCTCCGTGTTGAGTCTGAGACCCTCACCAACAAATCCGAGAGTTCTTTTCTTATCAGAACGATCAGAGTGAGTTTCCCGAGCTGCCGTACCTTCTTAATCACCATTAGACTCATCCAACTGTTTCCGAATCCTGTACACTGTCCTCAGATTGACACTCAAACACCCTGAAATGTTCATATTGAAGCTTTCGGCGCGAATGCCAAGAAGTACGTCATGTCGTTTCCAAATTTCTGGCGAATTGAATTGCACCATGGTGCTCTTTATTTTATAGACAGTGCCCAACTGGCTCTACTTTACTTTGCAGTCGGCAAAATAAAAAACGAACATCGTGCATGCACGAAATTAAAAATATAAAATGGCGACAATTTAACCATCGCACTCTGTATATATTCCAAAGGTAGCCGGGGGCGATAGTGGGGACTGGGTCCCACTGTCTATAAAATAACTCCGTGGCAGGCGTCTCAAATAGCCTCTGACAACTAAGTCCATCTTGAAGACGGAGAATGGGTGAAGGCTGACAACTGGCGCCTCATTACCAGCTGTTCCGGGTAGATGGAGCCCGACAACCCAGGAAGGTAGTCCATCTAGGGGAACGAAAACCGTGATTTTAAACGTACGATGCCTTGTGGTTATATCCAAACACGGAAAAGGATATGGAAGTAAATCCAGAAAGAAAACCTGGTGTGAAGCCCCGATAGCTGTTGGCTGTCAACAGCTTTCCGGCAACTCCTGCAGCCAAGCCGCCTCTAAATGTAATGCCCTGTATTTCTTTGGATATTGGCGGTACGACCAAGATGGTGGCCATGTCGACTAACCATTTTGTGTAAAACATAAAACAGAAGGTTTGTGTACGCTTGCTCGAATCTATAAAGATTAAATAAATATATATGGAGCGGATTTTCATGAGTGTGCATACAAATATTACATAAAAATGCCGGAACAAAAAATGTGTTATATATTCTCCATCTTAGCTTAGGTTGATTGATTCGACGACATGTCAACCATTTTATTTAATGTCAAAATCAGTTATTTTATTATCATTATATTTGATTCTATAAGCAATTACTTTGTTCGGGAATAGATAAATATTGATCGATTATATTTAAGTCTAAAAGTATTTACATGAATCCGGGAATAAGTCAATTTTGGTAAATTGTATTTCAAACTATAATCGCTTATTTAGTTCAGTAGTTTGTAAATATCGGTTGATTATATTTGAGATGAAACGCATTTACTTCAATCCGGTATAAGTAAATATTTGTCCTTTATATTTGAGTCCTGAATCAAAGAGTATGTTCGGGAGGAAGTCGATTATAATTGAGTCTACATGCTTGGTACTGGAATAGGTAAATATTGGTTGATTCGATTTGAGTTTAAAAATATTTACTTGAACCAGGAATAATTAAATGATGTTCATTTATATTTGAGTCTATAATTTCATCACACAGTTAAAATAATCCTTTTATGTTGTTGATTTTAGTAACGAATGGGTTTAATTGTCCTAACAAAACTTGGAATCCCAACCATCTTGTTTTTGTTAAAAATTGGCAATCTAATTTCTTAATTAAAGTTGAAGTTTCAAATCAAGATGAAATAAGATTTGAAGGTAATAATAAAATAATTTACTGTTTTTACATACACACACCACATACATATTTACGTAAATGCACGTACGCATATATTCGTATACATGTACAATTTCATATATAACCACATACAAATGTATCGATACAGATCGGTATACATGCACATACATACACAAATAATAATTGGCCACTCGATATCGAGGACACCCGTTGCAATGCACAGCTAGCTAGCGCATATTGCAACATTTGCACAGGCATTTTTGCAATTTCCCAACTGGGAAATGCCCACAGAATCCCACCTGCAGTTTATACTGTTATTGGCGTGTGCAGAGCCAATTAACAGTTTTAGAGCGTTGGTGCGAACCCAGCGTGATCATAAATGAACAAGGCTGGTTACCTCAACTCGCAATCACGGTGTTTTTGTGATATCGTGCTAGCTTTGGCCAACCAGGTTTCCTCTCCCAAATTCACTCACAACGTTTTGGTGGACCCGTGGCTATGGAACAGACACTTGCCAAAGGTGCCCTGTGCATTTAATTCCAGCCAGGATTCGAACGCAACGCAACGCCTTAGACCACTCAGCCACACAGCCACACTGCTTACAGTACCAGGTGTTCCCAAGCGGTCCCCCATCTAAGTACTACGATGCTTAACTTCGGTGATCGAACGGGAACCGGTGTGTTCAGCGTGATTTGACCGTAACATACACAAATATTTACATATACATATACATATACATATTTCCACACGCATCCATCTTTATACATATTTAAATTTTGTCTTAAATTTTACAGTTAACGTTAGTGAATTAAGTGTTTAAATTAAAAAAAAAATTTTTTAATGTTTTTAATAACCTGAATAATGGTTAAGGAGTAACATTTTTTAATTTAAATCTAAGTGATCAATTTAAATTGAGATTATCTCCAGATGAGTAAAATTTCTAATTTTTCAAGTCTAATTAGAAATTATGTCAAGATGAAGTAAGATTAGTAGGTAATAAAGAAATGTCTGTCTTTACATTAAATCTCTATTTATACAAACATATACGCATATATACATATATATGCATACAACTATATCTTATACATGTATTCATATACACCACATATATAATTGCGTAAATATATATATATATATATATATATATATATATATATATATATATATATATATATATATATATATGTATATATATATATATACAAATATATATGCAACTCCATACACATGAATCGATATATATATACATATACCTACCTATCTTTACAAATACTCACACATATTTACACACGTATCCGCATATACATATACACATATACAGATGTATATACTTATACACATATATCCACATGTCCATATACAAGCCCATATATACATTTTTATACATACAAATATATACCCGCACACATGTGTGCATACAAGCAGCCTCACATCTAAATACACGCCAATATTTACCATCGTATATAAATATCTACACACATACACACACACAAATGTATATATATATATATATATATATATACGTATACGCATGCAAATATCATATGGAAACCTATAAATCATAGCCTAAAGGTAAGAATGTATATCAATGTACTTATGCCTATATACAGCTGCATATATATTATAACTGATAGTGAATTGTTTTTAAGTGTAGTGAGTTATATCGAGATGATTTCTGTGTCTACATTTAAAGATCATCTCATTGTGTTGGTTAAGTAACACATCAGGATCTTTATGCTTTATTATTAAGATCTTCCCTTTAATACACAGGCCAAATCGATCTCTGAAATATCTTGGAGTTCGATCGGTGAAGCCGTTTCCCACTAAATCCCAATAGTGTTTTGATAGTGCTATTTGCTGACTTAGGGATTCATTTGGGAAGGAATGGCGATGGTTGTAAAAACGCTGTTTCCAATTTCCTGCAGATATTCCTATATATATCTTTTTTTGTTTTACATTTTCCTTGGGGGAAATTGTGGCTTCGTATACCACATTTTTTGTCATGCAGACTACTTTTACTGGACAATCAGATCTTGCTTTGCAATTGCAGGTTGATGTTTCTTTTTGCAATTGGTTAGCATTCTATATATATATATATATATATATATATATATATATATATATATTATTATTATAAGAGATTATAATAAAATGATTTTTGTTTTAAAACCATTTTATTATAAAAACATTTTCATTTATAAAAATATTTTTATTATAATCCCTTATAATAAAAATATAATAAATAATATATTGCTCTACTTTGGACTGAGCTCTTTTAAAAAGTAAATGAGTAAATGTTACGAAATGTGGATTTTTACTCCATTTGTTCTTTCTTTCATTTGTATATATATATATATATATATATATATATATATATATATATATATATATATATATATATATATATATATATATATTTAATATTATAAAATAAATATGTTATAAAATCACTACAAAAATAGCCATTTCGTTTCGACACTTAAGACACTGGAAGTGTCGAAACGAAATGGCTATTTTTGTAGTGATTTTATAACATATTTATGTTATAATATTTAAATAAATGATTATATCTGCTCTACTCTGTATTGAGCACGCTTTAAAGAATAATAATTGTTGGTTATTGGAATTTACTCCGTATATACCAATTCCACACTTATATATATATATATATATATATATATATATATATATATATATATATATATATATATATATGTACGATTAAGACAAATAAAGTTTGTCACTTAGCTGATTGATGCGATATTTAGCACCTTGATTTTCTCGAGTTTCTTAGACGAATGGTTTAGTAGTTGTTCTGCCCACTCGTCAGGAGCTTCTGCAATTGTGCATTTTGTCATTTTTGTTATTTTTATGTTAAGTTAAAATTTAATTTGTGTGTTAGTTATTGGTGTGAGGTTGATTACTTCCCTTTGTATGTATGTGTTTGTGTATGTGTGTGCGTATGTATATGTGTGTGTGTGTGTGCGTGTGTGTGAGTGTGTGTGTGTGTGTGAGTGTGTGCGTGTGTGTCGAATGTCGTGGTGATTTCTCTTTACCGTCATTTTCCCGACTCCTTATATTCTCTCCTTGTTCCTTTCCCGTCTTATTTCTCAATTTCGACTCTGGGTGTCAAAGATAATGTAACAATGTTATTTCCAGTGTTACAGACAGCAGGCCCTTTTTTTAGGGTAATTGGTTTCTTGAATTTTCTGGGATTTTCGTAAGTCGGGGTTCTTTGATTAATATAGGTATATTCTGTTTTTTTTTTAAAATTCTTGTTTAAATAATTTATTTAATTTTCTTAAGGAATTAATATATATATATATAGATAATTTTTTATGAATTAATGAATTTTTAAACTGATATTATTTCATAATCAAGGCCTCTGATCAGGAGGTTTTGAGGAGTGTGGAACCACCTCTTAAGTGCTGTTGTTCCCAGGTCCACCCTGACCCGGGGTTGTGGAATATGTTGGGGTCCCAGATGTGGGAAGGTGGTTGACCTCTAAACTGGGGTCGGAGCACTGTGATGGTGTAAATGTGGGTTTTACTACCAGCGGTGCATTTTTGTAGTGAGTTATTGCCAGAAATACATTTTTGAAGGAAAAAAATATTACCAGTAATATATTTTTGAACAAAAATATTACTAGCAATAATAATCTTGTCGGCATTAAATAACCCACTGAGGTTGGTATGTCGAAAAACTGACCTAACCAAATCAAACCAAACCGTTTAAAAAACAGAACAAATTATGGACTTAAACAGATGTACACAGATAATTGTCCTAATTGACGAAAGCGTTGGTTCTTGAATTAAGTGACATAGTAATTGTGAGTTCAATTCCTGGGCCGGGCGGTGTGCCGTTGGACTCAGTGGGGACACGGTAAGCAGTAATTGAGCAGTAGTACAACAAAAAAAAAAAAAAAGAAAAAAAGAAAAAGAACTAGATATATTAAATAAAGTTCAGAATTACCTGTAGGTTACCCGGATTGATATACAACTGATGAAAATTTGTTTGGTTTGATTTACGGTATATCAACCTCAATGTTTTTTTTTAATGCCGACAATATTTATTGCTGGTAATATATTTCCTTCAAAAATGTATAGCTGGTAATTTTTTTTTTCAAAAATTCATTGCTGGTAATATTTTTTTTCTTCAAAAATGTATTGCTGATAATAATGTATGGCTGGTAATAATTTTTTGTCAAAAAATGTATTGAAGGGGTTTAAACCCAGTTTTGGGGTTAACTATTTGCCCATAGTTGGGACCCCGAGTCAGAGTGGACCTGGGAACACCAGCAATTAAGTGGTGGTCCCACGCTCCTCAAAACTTCCTGATCAGAGGCCTTGCTGTTGGATGTAGTTTATCGTCTTACCCAGGACGTGGATGTAGTTTATCGTCATATCCAGTACGAATGAAGGCCGGAGGGCAAAACGAATGAAACGTTGTAATAGCAACAAGAAAGATGAGGACAAAAATCTGAATGGAAATAATAATAATATATATTATGTTATGCCATATCCCTTCAGGGCATAAGCGATCACGTCTCTCCACAGCTTCCTTTTCTTTGTTATGCGTAAAGAGCCATCACTTCTTACGAAATTTGGTGTAGTGATTCCCTGTTACCTACAGTGTACTGAATAATATTGTTGTTGTTCTAGACAAGGGGCTATCCACAGCTCGAGAGCCCTATGCTCCTCAACTATTTAACGCATGGAAAAAGAAATGGATTCATGCCTTTCTAAAAGTTTTAGAGCGAAGTGAATGCTACACACTCATTCTGAATTTGAACTTAAATTACGTAGGAAAAAATAATTCCAATTTTTAAATCAATAAATGAAATGCGCCTTTAAATGAAGTTACACCATACAAAGGCGAAAGTGAGGATCGAACCCACTATTCAGTAGAAATCGATCTAGCTTGCTAAGCATTACACTACGCCGAAGTGCCCATCCTGACATTATTTGATTCGTTACGCGAACGCGCAAAAGACCTAAACGGATAAGAAATGTCAAATGTCAAATGTCAAAGGCCAACTTGCACTCGGCTCACTTTGACCACCGGCTGAGTCCAATTTCTCAAAGGTGAAAAGATAAGCATAAAGGCATCTCAGAAGTAGTTATTTGTTCATTCGCAATTGTCAGTGTATGACGTATGGTGTCTTGAAATGCCGACGCCTGCGATTCACCAACAGCTGGTGACATCAGCCTTGATATATAACAATACGGATCATTAAAAGACAATGGCTTTCTCATGGTACAAGACACTTGCACTTCGTGGGGAGCGCAGATTCTTTCAAATATATGATAGCTTGAAGGATTTTTTTAAAAACATCTTTGTGAAATATCAGTTTTATCATGATTCATTATTATGCTTTTTTAAAAGAAAATAAAACTGATGGCTTTGATCTGCCTAGTGGCTAAGACAGTTGCATATTTTACAGACAAACCAGTGTTTAGTGTTCGGGCCCGAGTCAAAACCAGGATTGTGATTAAGGATTTCGAAAGGTCATTTTCTGAGTAGGTAGGCTATTTACTGTTATTCTATGCTCTAAAACAAGGGTTCTGAACCAAAGGGCAATTCCTCCACGGGGGAGGGGGGAAAGAAAAGTGGAAGAAAAATCTTTTAATTTTTCTGAGTAGCTAGGCTATTTACTGTTATTCTATATTCTAAAACAAGGGTTCTGAACCAAAGGGGAAGTCCTCCACGGGGGAGGGGAGGATAGAAAAGTGGAAGCAAAATCTTTTAATTTTTCACAAGTTTCTTATTGTCTGTAATCTTCAGGAGAATAAAATCGATCTAAATACCATGATCTTTTATTGAACTTTTTCTTTATTGGATTAAAATAACCTCTTTTGTTTATTGAAGTGCTCTTCAGTTTATTTGTTTAATAATTAGTTATGAATTAAAACAAATTACTGGACATGTATTCAAGTTTAAAAATCCACCAACATTGTCTATAGTTATTAAATTTGTAAAACACCTCTATAAAATAACTCATGTAAATATATATGCACTAATATGCAAAAGAATGAAGATTTTCAATAATATATGCATATTATTGCACCTTCTTGGATGGACAATCTCGGAAAGTGGGTGATTAGTATTCTGACTAATGGTGAAAAGGTTGCATTAGACAAAAAGTTTGAGAACCACTGGTTTATCAAGATTATCATAAGGTTTTCTTGGAGTGGATTGATACAAATCTTTGGCTACTTTTCTAGTTGAATTGCATATGATCCAGTATTGTACAGAATTAGTTTGCAATAAAATTTGTATTTTATATGAATATCACATATTTCACATTACAACAAATTTTCAAACGGAGCTGATAAAATATTTGTAGTATTATCTAAATACGCCCATCTGTTTAATTGGATTAAATAATTTCATTTTGGTTTTTAAATTATTTATTTTTCGTAAAAATCAGAATTTATAGAATAATTTTATTTTTGTCTTGTCTTTGAGAAAAAAAACATCATTATAGTAGAACAATTTATTTTTTGAAAAAAATTTATTCCGTAAGGGATTTGTAAATGAGTTTTTTTTTATCTGACATTAATTCTTATTACTAAAATATTACTAGAAAATAATGAAGATTTCCAATAATATATGCATATTCTTTGGAATGCACGTTTTGAGTTGGACAATCTTGGAAAGCGGGGAGAGAATGACACTCTGGTATATGGTGAAAAGGATTCATTGGACAAAAATGGCTGAATACAACTGCTTTAAAACCTAGACAAGGAGCTGTAGGACTTCCAGTGATATGCAGTCTCAAGATTTAAGAAATCCGAAGCAATTTTTAAATGATATAATCTTAAACAAATCCTCTTATAAATAGATGAATGCTGATAGAGTTAAGAGAAAATACAATAGCCGAGGCGAGGCCAGAAATTCAAGATGGAAGCTTTGCAATCTGCGAACGAGATCATCCTATGAAAAGGGGTAAATTCCTTCATAGACGACAGTTTTCTCACAGATAAGAGCGAACTTAAGGCACTAGTGTGGTTCTACAGAAGGATGCTGAGAATACAGAATATCATGAACGGAGCATGGGAGTAGCGAGGAAATTTCAAAGAAAAGGCGAACAGAAAGAACATTATTATTATTATTATTATTATTATTATTATTATATTTGATATCATCTCGAAAATATAGATATTTCGGCCAAGTGATGATAATCATATCTCAGATCCTAGCTGCAAACACAGCACTTTCCTCAGAACAAGAGTTAATATTATTATTTGTTATATACCGTACCTATGAACACTAATAGGTATGTCGCAATCCTCATAAATACGTTGGACACTATTGTAAGTGGGGGTAATATGCTGTCTAAGTAGTCCACCATCATCAGTGGTTCCCAACAGATAGATAATGAACAGGTTGAGCAGATAGTGTTATGTACCTTGCCTATGAACACTAATGCGTATGTGCCAATCCTCAGGCATACGCTGGGCACTATTGAAAGTGGAGGTAATATTCTGTTTAAGTAGTCCACTACTAGCAGCGGTTTACCTATTTCACGTCGCTGGCGAGTATTGTATTTTGTTGATGTTATAAAGATTATCATTTCCATTTCAAACCTCCGTTTTGGTTATTCCTCATTCAGTAACCTTTTCTAGGTTACAACATTATTATTATTATTATTATTATTATTATTATTATTATTATTATTATTATTATTATTATTATATTTGATATCATTCGGAAATTTAGATGTTTCACCCGAGTGATAATAATCATATCTCAGATCCTAGCTGCAGACACAGCACTTTTTCAACACAAGAGTTATTATTATTATTATTATTATTATTATTATTATTATTATTATTATTATTATTATTATTCGCTACATAAATATCTCATGGTCAACGCTCAGTGTTTCGGTCACTGGCACATCAACCAAAATTTTATAGGATGCATTGGGATTCTTACGAAGAGTTTATTTTTGTAATTTAAAAAAAATCATTTAACCTCCAGCAAGACGATAAAGTCACCAAAACGCCAGGGTCTATCGGGAGCGAAATGACAAGACTTTATCCAGGAGAAAGGACAATAAAAGGACAGGCTTCAGAAAGACAGAAGATGGCGATTGACGTTGCATTAAAATGTTTGAAGATTGTAAGAAATAGAGAAGCGAGAAACCGGAAGAGAGTTCCAAAGCCGAGATGTTCGAGAAAAGAAACTATTAGACTAGAAGATACGGTTGTAGCTAGCTAGTTCAACATTAAAATGGTGAGACATATTTGCCAATCTAGTAGTACGCTTCAATTCCTGCAGTCGAGGCACCAAGGGGGAAAGCTCATCAGAACAGTTGCCATGAAAATATTTGTAGCAAATTCAGAGAGAAGCCATGTTACGGCGATGGGGAAATACAGGGTGTCCATAAAGTTCGTGTGCACTTTAAAAAATGTATACCTTTATTTGTATTTGCGATAGAAATAATCTGTAAAAAATGTCATAAAGTTTAATGTACCTAGTTTTAAGTATAGTTAAATACCTAATGTGATTTCAGGCATTACTGTAAATCAGTTGGATATATACAGGCTGTCCATAAAATTCGTGCACACTTTAAAAAATGTATACCTTTATTTGTATTTGCGATAGAAATAATCTGTAAAAAATGTCATAAAGTTTAATGTACCTAGTTTTAAGTATAGTTAAATACCTAATGTGATTTCAGGCATTACTGTAAATCAGTTGGATATATACAGGCTGTCCATAAAATTCGTGCACACTTTAAAAAATGTATACCTTTATTTGTATTTGCGATAGAAATAATCTGTAAAAAATGTCATAAAGTTTAATGTACCTAGTTTTAAGTATAGTTAAATACCTAATGTGATTTCAGGCATTACTGTAAATCAGTTGGATATATACAGGCTGTCCATAAAATTCGTGCACACTTTAAAAAATGTATACCTTTATTTGTATTTGCGATAGAAATAATCTGTAAAAAATGTCATAAAGTTTAATGTACCTAGTTTTAAGTATAGTTAAATACCTAATGTGATTGCAGGCTTTACTGTAAATCAGTTGGATATATACAGGCTGTCCATAAAGTTCGTGTGCCCTTTAAAAATTTATAACTTTATTTGTATTTGCGATATAAATAATCTGTAAACAATGTTATAAAGATTAATGTATCTAGTTTTAAGTATAGCTAAAATACCTAATGTGATTTCAGGCATTACTGTAAATCAGTTGGCAAATGTTTTTCGTGAACTGCAAAATCGTATTACCCTTTGTATTGCTAATGATGGAGGACATGTGGAAACTTAAATAAAATTTCAATAAAACCTTAAAAAATATAGATTTACTTCTTTCTAATCCTTTTTACAAATTATTTCTATCGCAAATACAAATAAAGTTATGAATTTTTATAAGTGCACACGAACTTTATGGACACCCTGTATATTCCTTAAATAGGAGTTGCTCAGTCGTTGAGTAGTAGTTAACAAGCTCATTCCAGGACACAGTTTTATGAAAGTAATGCCGGAGAATACACGACCGAAACGTTATGGTAACTTAAACATAAAGACAAACAAGTAGTTCAAACTGATCCACATAAAATAAAACGTGTCGTCTAAAAACAACAAGAAAAGATTAATTTTTCAAATCCAAATTGTCCGTGTCATTTCTCGGGGCACTGACGATTATTGGATGGAGCACCTTTCTTGTTAACTTGTAAGCTGATTAATTAATGTCCAGTCCGAAGCAACATGTTTCTCATCCAATCACCTGAAGAGAGGACCAGAGTTAATTATTAGCGTCTGAGACGTCCTTTAAAGAGGGTGTGTCAGTGTGAAAGCTCGAACTATTTTCTGGTCTCTGGCTTTCTGTACGTGTGGTATATTCAATTTAAAATCAATCTTATGCCACAATCTGTTCAGATAAATCCTGTATTTCCTAACTCACATATGTCAGCTTGTACCGGTTTATATGATACTATTTTGTACTAAATACAAGTGCTGTCTGGAATCTTCATACCGTTGGGAATCTATCAACTTAGAAAATAAGCGTGTCGATTGAAATAAACGTTTTTCTGGAAATTTTCTGGAGTAGAATAAACGTACTGATGAGAAAATTATATGAAGAAAAATAAGCGTACCGTACCATAGATACACCATAACTGGAGATGAAGAAATTGAAAGAAATGATTTAATCATGTCGGCACTGGTATTTGGTGTATAAAGGTACCAGCAGCAGCAGCAGTAACACGTATTCCCTGACCTGGCCTACCCGGAGAAATGTTTTAAGGCTTTCTCAAGTGTATTCATACAAATTGATCTATCGCAAGCAGAATTTGTAATCAGCTCATCCTGACCTCAAACTCGGATATTCGTGCCATCGCAAAAAGATGCTGCAAGAATGGTCGGTTTATTGTATTGCTCTTGAAAATACCGAATTTTCGCTGCCATGCCTTATCTTTGAAAGAGTTGGATCAAACCAAGAAGGGAGTACTGCTGCCAAATCTGGACTGGTGCTGCTCAAATTCTCACTAATCTCTATAGAGTTCAAAAGCACTTACGCGGACTCGTGGGTGATGAATCGGGTGACGAAGAAAGGGCATTAGAATCCACATGACTAAAGCCAACACTGTGGCTGTAAAAAGTAGACGACACCTTCATACTCTGGCCACACCAAGAAGAGGTCCAGCTACTACTGGACCATGTGAACTCAATAAGATCATCGATACAGTTCACTATGGAAAGAGAAAATGACAACTACCATTCCTGGATGTTCTCATCTTGAGCAGAGCATGGGTCCAAGACATCTGTATATCGCAAGCTAACATTCACCGGAAAATACCTACGTCCGCTGCTTACAACATCGAGCAAAAGTCATGTGACGACACACAGACATATGAATAGGAAATGGTCAGTATAAGCAGTACCCTACAAAGTAACAATTACTCCAGGTACATAGCAGTAGCTTCGACAAATTGGAATAGAAAGGTACATGAGGATAACAACAGCCAGAAAACAGCTTCGGTCTGCCTGCCCTAGTGAAGGCATTATCGGAAAAAATCCTAAAGATCTGTGGTCTATATAACATAAGGACGACTTTCAAAAGTGGTTCGACAATTCGCAGAAACCTCTTCCGAATAAGACACCCCATAGAGGAGTGCAGCTGGATAATGTAAAGGAGAAACAGGCCACCTCTCTTAAGGTAAGACTTCAAGAACATCGTAAAGCCATAACACAAAGGGAAATAGATAAAAATCAGGCGTAGCTGACCGCATATGGAGGGAAAGGGGAGATCACCACCCACTTTGGAATGAGGTTGAAATAATAATAGACAGAGAACATCACTGGAAAATACGAAAACTTAAGGAATGAGCACATATGCTAGGCCACAAAAATTTCCTGAGCCGACCAAGCATAGAAATGAATACGAGAACCAATAATACTGAGTGCTAGAGAAAAGCAATAATAACAAAAATTGCAATATGAACTCTGATAAAATATGGTTACTAAGACATTAGGTATATAAGTCTTAAAAATTCAACCATGGATCAGTGGTTAAAAACGTTGGTTGGATCCAGTGACTGGAACCAAATCCAAGTTTGATACCTGGCCACTGCAATGGTAAACAAAAACTTGAAGAATTGAGTTAAAAGTAGTTTATGCGTTTATGGCACGTGGAACTAGAAAAATCTACCCCGGTGGACGAAATAAAGGGCTCATTTCAAAATTCCATTCACCTGAGGCAGGCCTTAGCGTACAACGGCTGAAATGTCGTGAACATGACAATAAAGATGAAGGCAACAGTCCGAACAATATAAATAATTACAATACATCATCTCAGAAATATATACAGACGTATTTAAGGCTTTTTACGTTTTTATAGCATAAAGCATTCTCTTTTTATTTTTATTATTAGGCACATACAATACTATTTATATTAAATATTATCTATCTATCTATCTATCTATCTATCTATCTATCTATCTATCTATAAATTGGGATCAACTATAGAATCCGACAGAATGATAGGATAAGGAACAAGTAGGAAACGTTTATATATATATATATATATATATATATATATATATATATATATATATATATATATATATATATATATATAAAATATATATATTTAATATATAAAAAGCTCAAACACTAATATTCTATGGTTATAATTTATTACATTGGAATCGTAATCACGATCCAATTCATCAGACCTACAAATTCAAAAAGAAATCGGAAAATATAACTCCGGGTATAAAAAATAAAATTTTAGTGAGAGTGTATGTGTGGGAGTGGGAAACAAGTGTGAGAGGGAAATGTATGAAAGTTCTAGAGAGAGGTTAAGAAAGAAGAAAGAAGAACAGGAATGCCTAAAGGTGAAGGTGGGGATTAAAATTTAACAGAGAGAAGTTTCAATGGGAGGAAATAAATAACGGTTTAAATGAGTGAGATCCAGATAAATATGAATGACACACATATATATATATATATATATATATATATATATATATATATATATATATATATATATATATATGTAGTACAGGTCCATTGGTATATAATCCAAGTGGATCCTAATAATATAAAATATTAAAACTGATTCACAAAAAGAGCTCAGTGAATTTATTATAACAGAGCATGTACATTACATAACAGAAAAAATCCAAATGTACCTCATAAGTATAAACTATTTCACCTAATGTCACTGCGTTAGCTTTATTTAACTAAAATGGTGGACTGTATTCAGTGTCGGAACTAGAGATTTAAAATTTAATATTTAAAAAAGACAGCTGTTGAAATATATATATATATATATATATATATATATATATATATATATATATATATATGTATATATGTATGTATGTATGTGTGTGTGTGTGTGTGTGTGTGTGTGTTGAAAAGAACAACTGCAGTACTTTTGTAAGGGTAATGGAAAGTAATATAGGCTTACGGTCGCGTCACGTTTAAACACTGGTTCTGGTACGATCACAATCATATTAAGCAATGAGGAGTCTAGTCAGTACCTAGATGGGTGACCGCTTGAGAATACCAGGTGCCGTAAGCTTAGATGCGAGGATGGTATAATGGCTCGGAATTGATAAACGAACAGCCGAGTTCCAATTATTGCTTCAGTATCCTTTATACGAAATTCCCAAAACAGGAAAACCTCCAAAATCCGAAAGTTTTTCAGGTGCTAATATGATTGCCACAAATGGAAAATTTCAGAAATTCCAGCTACCTAGCCTATGTCGGCACTAGATTTTTTGTTATCGATCGTGGATTACTTACCAGGTTCCAAGTAAAGATATTATTCAAAATCTCATGCGTTTATTTAATATTTTTAATTAGTGATTATGTTTTTTTTTGTACACGGACATTAATTTTATGTGAAATCTTAATTTAACCATTAAAAATTCGTGTGAATATTACATGACTAGCGTCATTACCTTTATCTGTAT
>OZ038500.1:81598053-81625553 GCA_964036315.1 Acanthosepion esculentum
AACATAGAAGTCAGCACTTAGAGGCGACGATTGCACTAGCATGAAACAGACTGTCGCCTCTAAGTGTTGACTTCTATGTTCACTTTTATATTTACACACGCTCTATCTCTGATATTGAGCACTCTATCCCATAAATATAGCAAACTTTAAGACTATATTTCTTCATATATATATATATATATATATTATAATTTTTTGTAGGGTTGATTAAGAAGGAAAAGGAGAAATGTTTCTTACCTCCAGAGCTTGAAAATAGTAAGACAGTGGCAGAAATTGCAGAAATGTTTGGCAGATAGCATTGAAATGCGAAGAAATGTGTAAAAGATACTAGACGATTCCTCGGTAGAGTAAGTTGAAGAGTTTATCTCGCTTATCTTGGTAGAAGTTATAGAAAAATTGTTTAGGTCTAGCTATGAAAATTGAAGGGTCGTAGTTGCGAGGAATTGTCGAAAAGCGCAAAATTAGGAATCCTAAATCACCCAGTAAAAAGGATAACGGTTTATAAGGCTTTATTTCAAAGAAATCGAATGAAGTGAGCAATAAAATACATGAAGATTGAATTTTAGTGATTCTTTTCAGCGTCGAATGCCATTCTACCCTCGATGAGTCAAACAAATGGAGCAATGGCTGGATAACTACTGACGGAGACCTCCCATTCATTTTGAGAAGTTAACAAGGCAGTTTTGTTGCCATGGTTTGGAGTGGAAATATAGGTGCTTAAATCGCGGAAACATGGCAAGCTATAGTCCAGGGGTTCTCAACCTTGCTTGCCCAATGTACCCCTTTCACCATTTGTCAGAATGCCATCCCCTCTCCTTTTCAATGTGACAGGCCAGATAGGCCAAATTCTATAATTGCTCTCCCACCCACCTAAACTTACTGTGGTCACAATTCACACCTGAAAATCCAAAATTCACACCCTCTGGAAGTGAATTTCACCCTTGTTGAGAACCCCTGCTATAGACTGTATTAATATTATAGACTCAGATATACAATATTTTTTGAAGGCTCAAGTGGAGCCATACTTCAAGTAGAAGCCAAATGCTTTCAGAAATAAAATCGCCGAAGAAAATTGATCAACATATGAGTAAAATGTTTTTCAAAACCGGATAGAAATTTCTTGAAATATTCAAAGGAGGAAGGTTTATATTATCAGATTGCAGTTTTACAGTAAGGAAGAGCGATGCAAGATATTCTGGACGTTGTACAACCTTTTTCCTATGAAGAAATACAACAGCTGACAAGATCAATAGAGGCAGGTTTTCTAAAACTAGTTTCAGAAGATAGAGCGTAGCATTCCCATTAATGGTGTTTCATAAATGATACAGTGATCAGCTTCTTTTTTCCATAGCAATTCTTTTTGTAAACTTTCTTTCAAGTGATGTAATTATAAATTTTAATTGGTATGTTTCTTGGCTTACAAATGTGTTTCTCATCTTTTGTATGTGTGAATGTGGGGATCGTGCTTGGACTTTATTTATATAAAATTTATATAGACAATAATATAAGTGCATATAAGAGAAGTATATATATATATATATATATATATATATATATATATATATATATATATATATATATATATATGTTTAGCTGTTTACATGTGATATATATATATATATAAATGTATATGAGGGAGTGTTTGTGGGCGTACATATATAAAAATATAGGTGTGTGTGCGTGTGTGCGTGTGTGCGAATATATATTTATCTCACATGTATGTATATATTCCTGCATCTGTAGAGAGACAGATATACATACGTATATAGGTAGGTATAACTGTCTTATATACAAGTATATATATATATATATATATATATATATATATATATATATGGATATGTTTATCTGTCTACATGTGATATATATATATATATATATATATATATATATATATATATATATATATATATATATATATATATATATATATATATAACGGAGTGTTTGTGGGCTTGAATATATAAATATATATATGTGTGTGTGTGTGTGAATATATATGTGTGTGTGTGTGAATATATATTTACTCCACATGTATGTATATATTACTGCGTCTGTAGAGACACAGATATGCATACGTATATAGGTATGCATAATTGTCTTATATATATAGGTATGTATAATTGTCTTATGTATATATATATATATATATATATATATATATATATATATATATATATATATATATATATATATATATATATATATATATATATATAGATATATATATATTCGCATTTGGTTAAAAAACACCGAAATTTCCTTCTGGAATATTATTTTTTTATTTACTTATTCAATAATTCTAATAGTTTTTCAGGTTTCCGGTTTGTAGTTATAAAGTTGTAAAAATATCTTCCTATATCTAATCTCTTTCGGCTACCAATGGATATTTTCAAAGACATTTTGCTTTTTTTTATGGCCACTTTGATTTTCCTGAATATCGCGTTTCACTTATTCACGTAGGAGTTCATGTCTTGTACGTGTTTAAATTAGAATTAAGCTGACTATATATATACATATATATATATATATATATATATATATATATATATATATATATATATTCCATATGTGTGTGTGTGTGTGTGTATATATATATATATATATATATATATATATATATATATATAGAGAGAGAGAGAGAGAGAGAGAGATAGATAGATATACATATGTAGTTGGATTGATTGCTGATTGTGACCCTTGGTTTCACGCTCTCTGCGATCGTCAGACAAACTGATTAATTTTTGAAATTTTGTATTTGTTTATCGTTGCGTATATCTGTGTTTTATGGAAGTGGGAGGAAAAATTGTCGTCGTAACGCCACTCATACGTACACAGACATACATACACGCATGTTCACGCATTAAAGCTCACACAAACATAAACGTATATGAATAGTGTGAGACTGAGCATATATGCTGTCCATGTGTCATCCATGTGACCCATGGATGTCCATATTCCGAAGGAGCTAAATGCCGAAACATGTAAAATTTGTAATGATTTCCTACTTTTTAGTTAATCAAGCATAAAACATGTATAAGCGTATTCTTGCAAAAATGAATACACGAACATAAACTAATCATCCGAATGAACACAATCGTTAAGAAATACCTGTAATGAGAAATGACTCACCTTTGCTGATTAAAAAAAGATAATAATATTTATAATCGATCCCGTTTCCTGTAGTTTCAGAAATTCTCACCGATTTTGGATCAAGTGTTTTTTTTCCTTTCCCTCTGTATTTGCAGTATTATTTTTTTGTTTTCAGTTGTATGTCTCCCTTAGAATAAAATTCCTATTTCTCAACGAAGTTTATCGAACGGCTCAACCGCCGAGACCCCGACTTACTTAGAAAATAGAAGAAGCACACCACTCACACTTTTCTCATCTCCCACGCTCACAGGCAAACACACATCCAGTGGCTGTACACGCGCGGACGACTGAATGCAGTCAGACAAAGTAAGGCGCGTACAGACAACGTAAGAATGACGAACATATTACACCAGAAGAACATAAACATTTGTTTATATATATATAAAAAAAAAAGCATGAGTATTTTCCACAGCTATCGGTATCTTTCTCGTAATGAATATTTGTTATAGAAGTAAATTACATCTATATTCGACCTACGAGCAGCACTTAATGGACGTCTGAAAAAAAAAAGACACCAATTATAGCTTTGTATTGAAGAAGAAAAAGAAAAAAGAATTCGCAATCGATATTGTCGTCCAACATGAATACATGCCCACGCGAGGTCGTCTACAAATTTGATGACAACAGAACCTACAAAGTATTTGAAAGGAATCAATCTTTACGTAACGAGTAAGCGGGGATTTAGATTTCGTTCATATTATGTTGTTTATTTACATCATCGTCAGAGTATGGTAACATTTACAACCTATAACCCCTTGTTTCTTATTGCCTTTACTGTCTTGCACGGGGTGATACCGATTAATATATATATATATATATATATATATATATATATATATATATATATATATGATAAAAATATAGTTTTAAGGGATTGCAATATTTATGGGTAAAAGTGATCAGTATCAGGGACAGAGTGTGTGTAAACGCAATCTTCAGGCCATGCCCATGGAACAGACTGTCGCCACTAGGTGGTGACCTCAGTATATGTGTATCCTGATATATATATATATATATATATATATATATATATATATATATATACTCAGATCATTTGTAAACATCTATACCGATGATACAACTATATACGGGTGCACCTCTAAAATTCTTGATGACCAGAGATTGATGACTGAACTATCTTCCGATCTTGCACAAACTACTCAATGGGGTAACAACTTGCTGGTTAGATTCAATGCCTCGAAGACCAAGCTAGTTCCATTCCATCATCACCGATCTGACCTCGAAATACCACCAATCTGAATGATCAGAGGTCCTCTTTGAGAAGCATCGTGGCCTGAAAGATTGTCGGGGCCTCAAACTCACACTCCGCCGCAAGTGGAACGATCCAGCTAAAATGGTCGGCTCCCTGTAACGCTCTATTAAGTACTTGACCCCTCTTGCTATCCTCTACCTTACCAAAAGCCAGATAAGCCACAAAATGGAGTACTGTTGCCATATTTGGACGGCGGCTGTCCAGACCTGGAAAACATCTACAAGATCTTGTGCAGTGCGTATCCACTACCGAGAATTGAAACCCTGACAGTTAGGTTGTCAAGTAAACACCATACCAACTATTCAACGGGCCTCGGTGACGAAGAGGTAGCAAATCAGACTCAATATAGCGCCGCTCGCTCACAAATTCCGTGGTGGAACTCAACTCAGATTCTCTCTAACCATAGGACGGTTCCCCCGGAGCCACGACTACTATCACCAAGCCGCTCAACCTTGAGCATTAGAAGCCGGTTCAAGCAATGATATGTAAATGATAGAAATTATTAGGAGGATGTGATAATTATAATTAAGTAATATCATCGAGTCTGAAACCTCAACAGAATGCAGAAAGCACGCACACACACACACACACACACACACACACACACACACACACATATATATATATATGTGTGTGTGTGTGTACGTGTGTGTGTGTGTGCTCTTGATATTCATCCCGCGGTTCTTGACAAAATCCAAAGAATGATCTGCAATGTAATCTATGTTTTCTATATGTGGGTTCTACTGCGATTAGGGTGAGCAGAACTTAGAGCTTCAGGGAGAGAGCGTATAATCTCGCGTGATCAGCAGTTTGATCAACGCCAGTATGATCAAAGGCTCGGTCACGATGCCTTGTGACTTCGTGGTAACACAATCATCGACGACTTTCGAACTGTTCCGTCTACCTAATTTTATTCCTATGGCTTGGGTCAGTTCGTGTTATGGTTTTCAGGCTCTTTCCAAAGATGCTTCTCGCTGGGATTCCTTCCCCAGACCGATATCCTCAAGAAGTCACTTTGCTGATAAATCGACCATGATGTGATTCGAACTCGGGTCTCATAAATATTTTTCATTGAATATGCTAGCCAAGGAATCATTTGCCAAACCATTGCCGTTAATAATAGGCTTATTAAATCACAATTTCAAGTCAACAATGTAATTTATCAATTTTATTGTCCCGTATAAAGATGTTTCTACTATTAAACAAACAATCCCCAATCCAAAAAAAAGCAGCAATAACAACAACAAAATAATTACGTTGGTTGCACGGCAATCGATTTAAGTAGATAAGTTAAGACCCACTAGAATGATCTTAGTTCGATAAGGAAGCACTTAAACATTTATACATTCCAAATCCATTGAAAATCGTTAATGAATTAGTCCAAAGCGTTTGGGATAATAAACCCTATTGACAGTTTTTCCACTTTCCTAGTGCTCATAAAGGGAAAACTGTAAAAAAAAAAAATCTAGAAAAATGAGTAAGACTTATAAGATTTGTCCGTCACATTTAATGAAACATGTATAAAAATAACAGTGCGATTCATATATATATATATATATATATATGTATATATATATATATATATATATATATATATATATATATATATATATATATATATATATATACACACACATATATATATATATATATATATATATATATATATATATATATATATATTGATGCATGTTTCATTAAATAATATAGACAGGTTTTGTCTATTTATTTTAAGTAAATTCCTTTCATATCGTCTGATAAGCTTAATAACATTATCATTGAAAAACGAAAGAAAATCACCATATTGATACATGTTTTTTAATCCTATCTAAGTCTTTCGGCTTACATAAGCCATTATCAAAGATGACAATTACATTTCAATATATTAAACAATACGCGGTCAAAACAATAATAATAGTCTCTTTTTGTTTACATGGAAGATTTCCATGCAATGGTATCTCGTGCATACGAGACGCTATAAGCGAAAATCGCACCGTCACACATTACCACGCGAGAGTGAAAACGAGAAGTATTAAGTATGGGAAGCCGTTGGTATAAACCAATGGCTTCTGTTATCAATTATAGGCATTTAAGAGTATTTGTGGAGATTTTATAGTTTATTTTGTTCTAGGATTGATAGGATTAAAAGATATGTATCAATATTGTGATTTTCTTTCTTCGTTTAATGATAATGTTATTAAGCTCATCAGACGATATGAAAAGAATTTACATAAAATAAATCGACAAAACTTGTCTATATTATTTAATGAAACATGCATCAATGAAAAAATGCTGCCTAAATACACACACACACACACACACAATATATATAATAATAATAATAATAATAATAATAATAATAATAATAATAATAATAATAATTAAAAAAGGCTCAAACACTAATATTCCATGGTTATAATTTATTACATTCATCAGACCTACAAATTAAAAAAGAAACCGGAAATTTTAGTGAGAGTGTATGTGTGGAAGTGGGAAACAAGTGTGAGAGGGAAATGTTTGAAAGCTCTAGAGAGGGGTTAACAGAAGAAAGAAGAACAGGAAGGCCTAAAGATGAAGGTGGGGATTAAAATTTAACAGAGAGAAGTTTTAAAGAGAGGAGTTAAATAACGGTTTAAATGAGTGAGATACTGATAAAAATGAATTATTTTTCGATGCATAATTCGCCACCGATTCGCTGACTTAAATTAAAATCGAACTTTATCTATCTATCTATCTATCTATCTATCTATCTCTCTCTCTCTCTCTCTATATATATATATATATATATATATATATACAGAGTCCACATAAAAATGTATACACACTTCAAGAAAAGAAAAACTTGTCTTTCGTAATTTTATCAAAGCTGTAGCATTTTCTTGACAGGTTGCATTACACTCAAGGTTGCATAACACTCAAGGCTGTAGCATCAACAAGCCCTAAAGGATGTTGTGAATCGCAGAAAAGAGACTACATTGGCAGCCCTTAGACAAGAAATTGAAAATGCATGTGCAGAAATCCCACTGGGCATTTTGACCAATCAGCAGTTCGCCGTACTAATAAATGTTTGGAAGCTAAAGGCCACCATTTTGAGCATCTCTTGTGATTGCAGAGTCCAAAGGTAATTTACATTAATGTCGTGATGTCTGAATAAATTTAGTATTGTAATATCAAACGAGTTTTCCTTTCCTGAAGTGTGTATTTCGTTCTCTGTGTGTCCAAAAATGTTTGAAATCTTGTTTTAAGAACTCTGGCAAACCGTCTGATTCTTCGAATTATCGACTTATTAGTCACCTACATCCTGTGAGCAATGTACTTGTGGATCTAATAAACTTGCATCAATAAGTTAAGCATCTCACCTCACACGGTCTCCTTTCAGACACACAATATGGCTTCCGTTTCTCTTGGTGAACTGCTGGTGTGTTGGCGGCTATTGATAAAAGCTATGTCAGACTTAAGATAACAATGGCGAAACTCGGGCTGTTGCTTTAAATATTTCGAAAATGTTTGACTGGGTTTATCACCCTAGTCTTCTTCGAAAGTTGAATGATTGTGGTGTTGCTGGACGAATTTGCAGTGTTATCGATCTTAGTATGGCATCTCGGCTTAGGTCACTTTCCCGTGGCCGTAACGTAGCGTCTCTGTACGTTTAATATAAATATTTTATGGTAATTTTCTCAGATGAGTTTCCCTCTTTCGTATCTCGACTTCATGACTTTAAGCACACTACCAGATATTGGCAGCTACATCTCGTATTTTGATCCATTGGAATTGATAGATATAATCGTAGGTTCTATTGGGCGAAACTTGGCGAGATTGGGTGAAATTTGACTAGTATGGGATCAGAAATATTTTATATTCTATATGTTGAAACTTGGCGTATGGTTCGTTCTACTTAGTCGCCATTGTTGAGTCTTGACTCATTGTTGAATCTCGACTAATGCATGGAATAATAATGCAACACAAAATGTACTTAGAACAAGAATGTATTATAACAAGAAAATGTACACAATATTTACATATAGTATTTCTGTATATTTCTGGGAAGACGTTTCTGGAGAATGTGTTGACTAAGTCGCAGTCGGGCAGAGTCTCTAGCTGGATCTCTGTATTCGCTCCTCTCGTCTTCCGGTACCAAACATTATTTATATAGTCGGTAGTCACCTATGCAGATTGGGTGGATCCTACCACAACACTATATTTAATAATTATATATATATATATATATATATATATATATATATATATATATATATATATATATATATATATAAATTTATAAGTAAATAATCCGGTGGTAAATAATCCAAGTGAATCCTAATAATATAAAATATTGAAACTGATCCACAAAAAGAGCTCAATATATTTATTATAACAGAGCATATAAATTACATAGGATAAAAATCCAAATTTACCTCATTCAAATAGCTATTTCGACCCCGAGGAGCTGCTTTCGCTGGTTCCTAGGCCTCATGAATTTAAACGTCCCACGAGGCTGGCATCCCGTTCCCACCCCTTCACCGTTGAAACTGTTAGATGTAGACGTCTCTTCTACTCCAATAGCTTCATGTCTCGCACATCTCGCCTGTGGAACTCCCTTCCTTATTCCTGTTTCCCTGACAAATACAAGCTCCAACTATTTAAGTGTAACGTCAATCGACATCTCCAGTTGCCTTGATCTATCCACATCCCTTCTCCACATCCTTTCCCCTTTCATTCCTATCTGCTCTCGCTCCAAATCTTCTGTAACCCCCTTGCCTTGATCGATCCACTATCTTTCTCCACATCCTCTCCTTTACCACTCCTATCTGCTCTTCCTCAAAACCTTCTGTAACCCCTTGAGTGCTAGTGGCTTCCAGCCTTGCTTGGGGTGATAAGCTTAAAAAAACAAAAAACAAAAAAAAAACAAGACTTCCTTGTAGGCCTTGTTAACTCAGAGATCTCTGAGTTGACAAGGCCTACAAGGAAGTTAAGTTTTGTGGATCGAAATAGCTATTCGAATGAGGTAACTTTGGATCTTTTTTCTATGTAATATATATATATATATATATATATATATATATATATATATATATATATGCGTGTGTGCGCGCGTGTGTATGTATGATCACCATACAGTTTTGATTTCTAGTCCACATTGTCTACATATATAAACGCTCTAATTTTTATATTGAGGAGTACTCATCAATCGTAAACAGTAAATATTGAACAATATTATATATATATATATATATATATATATATATATATATATATATATATATCGGAAAATGTATGACAAAGGGGGAAAAGTTTCGTCTTTTAGGGCCTCATCTGACTATAGGTGTTATGTTGGTGCGGCAAAACATTTCTTTGTCATACATTTCTTATATATATATATATATATATATATATATATATATATATATATATATATATATATATAGTAGAGTAGAGTAGAGCAGAGTAGAGTAGTTGGTAGCGGGCTTGGAGAGCCGAGTTTGAATTCCTGTCGAATCCATTACATTCGTTTACTTGCTAATACCGTTGGGAAAGGTATGAATCATCTTCTACCTCCAGCTATGGGTATTTGACAGGATAGACTGGGCTCTATAGTCTTGGATGGCAACTGGTCTAGGAGAAGGACAACTCTGAATTAAAAACCTGTGGGATGGATGTTAGGGCACCTTGTGGCACGTGGCTCTTCAAAAAGTGTGGTTGGTCCTACACAAAGACTTCAGCACTATAATCAGATCATATCTGCTGGTGTCTGGGTTGTCGGTTCCTAGGAACTGAGTTGCTGATCCTCATACGTCGAATACAACGAGAGAGCCTACCATATATATATATATATATATATATATATATATATATATATATATATGATGAAAAATATGGAAAAGACAAAACAAAATCCGAATATGCAAGTTTACTGTTTTAATGTTGTTTTACTGTCGACGTCAGACGTTTCGGTCTAGTAGACCATCTTCAGGAGATGGTTATTAGAAACATACTTAGGATTAGACGATATTCAAGTCAACATGAAAAGACGATAGACACAAGACTAATCAGAAACAGAACAACTGAAATTCTAAAGTCAGCGTTCCTACATCCACATATTTGCTTACTGTTATAGTGGAAGACACCTAGTCTATAGGTAATAGACTCTCCCACCTATTATAAGTAGGAGTCAGTAGGTAGTCGAGAGGAGAAGTATCAGCGACTACAACTCGATTCCTCTGCGTAACACTTATTTACAAGTTCCTAACGTTTCTGTACGTTTACCCCATTTAGGACGCATTTAGTCCGACTACAAGTTCTATTGTGGAAATAACTCCACAACACTTATATATATATATATATATATATATATATATATATATATATATATATATATATATATATATATATATATATATATATTAATAATTAATTAAGTTAAAAATTGGAAAACTCATAAATTTAACATGTTTAGCCATTTACTTAGATTCATCAATAATTTTGGACCTGGAATAATGTGGTGTTGGTTCAATTTTGGGAATTATACATTGTTTAATTTTCATTGGTTGGACAAACGTCACATGTTCATTTTATGGCGTTGGTATGTGTGCATCTCTGAAATTTTGTGGGCGTCATGTGTTTCTTCATGACGTCTGTGAGCGTGTTTAATTCTTGAAATGTTAGCCTAATTTAAGTGGGTATCAAACAGTAGGTAATCTATTGTAATTTAACTGCATGATAAATACGACAAAATGTTTTATAATAGTTTCAATGATCTGTAAATGTTTGAATCTTATATTCGTTAAGTATAGGTTTCATAATTTTTGCTGGTATGAAAAAATGCGTCCGTCGATTATTTATTGAGTTGCTTATTATTTTTTTTTCTTGTTCGGAATTACCCCATGCAAAGCAGTAAAGCAACTATGACTCAAGTGGGTTACAGGGTGTGGAGAATTTAGGAACAGAATAAGTAAAGATGATCAGAAAGAGAAAAGAGTAATCAGGTGGACAGTAGATAGCGATTGACATTTCAATTAAACTTTGGCAGATTAAAGTTGGCTAGATAGCTTGGAGCTGGGAGAGAGTTCCACAAGCGAGAAGTGCGGGAATAGTAACTGTTAGTATAGGACTTACGGCTACATCTAGCCAGCTCGACTGTAAATTGATGAGATCTCGACGCCTGCGCAAAAATTCACTGTCTAGGTACTATAGCGAAGAGCATTATTTATTTGTAAAAATACAAAATATGGCACGAGGCTATAGGCTTGTTAAAGATACACCTTTAAGTACCGAATCTAGGTGCATCGTCGGTGTTGTTGCTCCCATGTCACTAGAAGTTTCGGGTCTAAATAAACAACAGACTTCTTCAATATGATCAGTATTCGGCCCGCACCCAGAATAAAATTTGCTACTCGTTTTAGGACGTGCTTTATATAAGTTCCCCCAGAAAAGAGCAATTAATCAAGACCACTTCAGGGTGTTTTTCTTTGAAAGAAGAGAAGAAAACAAACAAATAAATATATATATACATTCATAAAATAAAATGATTTATTATACAGGCTCGTCTTTATGGGGCGCGTTTTGTAGGTCCCCCTTGAGATGATGTGGTATTATGGTGCATGGAGGGTTGATTGGTGACGGATGGGTTTTTGTGGGGAATGAGCAATTGTAATGCGTGAATAGGTCACGAATCGGATTAGCTAGGTATAAGATGGTTAGTGATGACCAGTCCCAACCCCTCCCCATTTTGGCCTTGTGCCGTAATTGTGTATTTCACACAATAAATATCTATATTGGCTCGTGTTAGGACATATTTTTCTTTCTCTTCTTCCCCTTTTAACTTCTTTATTATAACTTATTTGTTTGGTCTTTCTCTTTTTATTAAGGCAATTGATTTAAAACAAGAAACACTAAATGGATACACTAAATTGAAACTGTATATAAGTCATCGCTACTTTGGATTTGATGGAGTTATTTTGTTTAGGGTTTCGATTTTCCAATTTACGTAAAGAATGTTATAAAGTTTAATGTACCTAGTTTTAAGTAGAGTTATTGAATAATTTTTGCCACAATATTTGCAATAATTTTTAGATAAGTAAAAAAATATTTTCTTTTTTCCAGCGTATTACCCTTTGTATTGCTAAAGATGGAGAACATGTGGAAACTTAAATAAAATTTCACTTAAACCTTAAAAAATATAGATTTACTTCTTTCTAATCCTTTTAAAAATTATTTCTATCGCAAATACAAATAAAGTTTAAAAATTTTAAAAGAGCACACGAACTTTATGGACACCCTGTATATATATATATATATATATATATATATATATATATATATATATATATATATATATATATATATATATATATATATACCAAGTCTAGGATTGGTGTATACGGAATAAATTCCAATAACCAACAATTACAATTCTTAAAAGTGTGCTCAATACAGAGTATATATATATATATATATATATATGTGTGTGTGTGTGTGTGTGTGCGTCAATGTGTGTGTTTGTGTATGAAAAAGCTGATGAATATCAGTGATAGAGCGTATATAAATAATTTGTAAAAAATGTTATAAAGATATATATACAGGGTGTCCATAAAGTTTGTGTGCACTTTAAAAAAATTATAACTTTATTTGTATTTGCGATAGAAATAATCTGTAAAAAATGTCATAAAGTTTAATGTACCTAGTTTTAAGTATAGCTAAAATAACTAATGTGATTTCAGGCATGACTGTAAATTAGTTGGTAAATGTTTTCCGTGAACTGCAAAATCGTATTACCCTTTGTATTGCTAATGATGGAAGACATGTGGAAACTTAAATAAAATTTAAATAAAACCTTTAAAAAAATATAGATTTACTTCTTTCTAATCCTTTTTACAAATTATTTCTATCGCAAATACAAATAAAGTTATAATTTTTTTAAAGTGAACACGAATTTTATGGACACCCTGTATTATGTTTTACATGTTTTTAGGGAATTACGGCAGAAATATGGCGTTTAATGATTCTTCGTATAGCGAATTCATCCTGCTTATAATCATTGTGCATTTGGTTGGATGTAAAATATGTTGATGTTTTGTTGTGTGGTATCTGCACTTTATTCATGACATTCCACGTTGGGTGTTGGGGCCTTCCGCTCTGCAATTTCTGCTGACAATCAGATTTAAACAGAAAACTAAATTTTATTTCTTGGCTTCAATCTATGACAATGTTATTGAGTTGAGTTTTAAAAAATCAATACTGCTATTTATTTGTAAAATAAATAATTTTTGCGTTATTCTTCACCAAAATATTAACTCCTAAAACACTTATATGCGGCAAAAGTCAATAGATCACATTCCCAAATAAGTAGAAACGGAATGCAAAAGCCACACGATTTTTTATTTAATATAAAATTTTTAAAAAAATCTACTGAAGAATAACAGGCCTGGGTATAACGATAAATTACATCCGCGTCCTGGGTAAGACGATAAACTACGTCCGACAGCAGAAGGTTTTGAAGAACGTGGAACCACGTCTTAATTGCTGGTGTTCCCAGGTCCACCCTGATCCGGGGTGGTAGTACCTGTTAGAGACCCAGCTATGGGCAAATAGTTAACCTCCTAAACTGGGGGGAAAATACCATGAAAGTGAAAAAATACGTTTTAATACCAGAAATACTTTTTTGTAAAAAATTATTACTAGCAATACATATTTGAAAAAGCAAGAAAAATAGATTTTTAAAGAAAAAACATAATACCAACTATACGTTTTTGGAAAAAAAGTACCAACAATAAAAATGTTAACCGGCATTAAATAACCCATTGAGGTTGATATAGCGTAAAGCAAAACACACCAAACCAAACAAAACCGTAGGATAATTGAGCTAAAAATGTTCATTTTATCAGAGTATCGGATATAGAAACAATAATCTTTAATCTATCAGGTCATCCCATAAGTTCTGTCCGAATTTTGAATAAAGAAAACAAGTGACCAAATGTTACATTTAATTACAGATTCAATCAACAATGTATTTTCCCTGATTATCTATGATTCCTTCCACCTATTAACAAGCTTACTAATTCCATTACTGTAAAATTCTTTTGGCTTTGATTCGAAGAACTCACAAATGTCAGTTTTAACCTCTTCCTGTGTTACAAAAGCTGTTTCTTCCAAATGATTCTGTAAGCTACGAAACAAATGGTAGTCTGAAGGAGCAAGGTCGGGAGAATAAGGTGGATGAGGAATTTTCTCCCAGGCAAGTTCTTCGATCTTTTGTGACGTGATTCTTGATGTGTGTGGTCGCGCATTGTCCTGATGAAACATCAACCGTTTTCGATTCACTAGAGCAGGTCTTTTTTTCCTCAAAGCTTGGTTCAAACGCTCTAATTGCTGACAGTATATTTGAACATTAATTGTTGCATTAGGTGGTAAGAATTCAACCAGATTGAAAGAAGAACCTTTTGCCCATGAAGTTCCCTTCTCGGCTGTGGCTGGGGTCATTCCCCTTTACCAAGCCACTGTCTACGACGCTTAACATTTCGATAAAAGATCCATTTTTCGTCGTCAGTCACAAGTCTATCCAAAAAAGGTGAAACAAGTTGGCGAGAATGGAGAGAAGAGCAGATGTCAACTCGGGATTTGAGGTTGTTTTCAGACAATTCATGAGGCACCCATTTTCCAAGTTTAGGAACTTTTCCAAGTTGTTGAAAATGACGATAAACAGTTGTATGGTTTGAACTGAGAACCACTGCCAATTCCTCAACTGATAAAGCAGGATTTTTTTCAAGGGCTGCTTCAAGAAGCTTTTCATCAAACTCAACTGGACGTCCGGTTCGATCTTCATCTTCAAGGGTGAAATCTCCACCTCTGAATTTTGCAAACCATCTTCTGCAAGTTCTTTCATTCACACATTCCTCTCCATAAACTGAGTGAATGTTTCTAGCCGCTTCGGCTGCTGAGTTTCCTTTCTTGAACTCATAAAGCATTATGTGCTTCAAATGATTCTTGGGTACTTCCATGTTAGCAGGGTTTTAATAAAACAAAATTTAATTTTATTGTTCTCTGAAATAAAATTTGATCAGTTTAAATGCATCTGAACATAAAAAAATAATGTTCAGCTTCATTAGACATTATAAAATACTCTTTAAATTTCGTTCATTTTAATAAAAAGTTAAAATTCTGACAGAACTTATGGATGACCTAATAAATCGTTCGGTCCCGTGTGTTTACTTAACGGCAAATTAAATCCTTATGGGTCATCGAATGCCGAAATTTTATTTTCTTGTAAGCTTTAGTAATTTTTTTCCAAAAATATATTGCTGGTAATCCCCACCAATATTGTATTGTTGGTAAATTTTTTATCTTTTTTACTATGCTGGTAATTTAAAAAAGTTTTTTTACTATGAAAATATATTGCTGGTAAGTTTGAAAAATTTTTTTTACTATAAAATATACTGCTGGTATTTTTTTCTAATGTATGTTTATATTTTAATGTTTTGACACCAGTTTGGGGGTTCACTATTTGCCCATAGCTGGGACCCTAACGGGTGCTACCACCAATGATGTGAGTGGGAACAACATCAATTAAGAGTTGGTTCCACGCTTCTCAAAACCTCCCGATGAAAAGGCCTTGCTACCGGATGTAGTTTATCGTCATACCCAGGAACGTAACGCTTGATTTAACTCCTTAACTTTTAATATCTGATTTAGAACACGCTACGTTTTTTTTTGCGTTCTGGTTGTTTTCCAACCACTCACCTGCCTACGCATGAAGAATATCTTTAGAGAGAAATAAAATCAGAGATTTCTCTGTGTGTGCGTGGGAGAGAGGGAGAGAGAGAGAGAGAGAGAGAGAGAGAGAGAGGGGGGAACAATAGTATCTGTGATAATTACAAATCGATATTTTTGGAAAGAGTCAATCACTATTAATTTCCACAAGACATTCGATGATAACAGTGGCACCTGCAAATAGATAAACAAACAATCGTCACTCTAAATAACTTCAGAAGCGTAACAGACTAGATAGAAAATATGTTTAGTTTACAGAGAATCAGCAGCTGTTTTCAGAATTAACGCTGTTCTCCGTATCTATCATAAAATTTTTTTTAGAACTCACTCCGAAAAATATATGACGAAAACCTGCATGTAAAATTTTATATACAGTTGGGGCACAGAATCCGAAGCTGAATGTACAGTGAAAAGTACTGATTTGTATAATTCATTTTACCATTGCATATTCTCACATGTAAACCCTCTAAATAATCAGTCATAGTTTTTTTTAAATTTTTTTTTTTTACAGTAATGTTCACCTTGTACAAGGCCCGGGGTCACTCGAGGTAGAGCGTTACGTTAAGGGGTAGTTTATATAGATAAGAGATGAAGAGAACGCTTAACTCTAGATTTGAACGGATTAAGATGATCGGGGAAACATCCTCTTCGCACTCAGTTCCACATGGCAATGGTTCGTGGGAAGAAGCTGTTTGAATTTCTCACCGATAGAATACGTGGGGGGGGGGTAGGTGGTTTGCTACTATGTAAATGGCATGGCGTGTTCTTGCTGTGAAAGTTAGACCTGGCGAAAACAAAAAAATATAGTTCGTCCGAGCACTTTCCATAAAAGTAGCGATAGAGCAATGAGCGACTCGCCACACCCCGCCTGTGAGAGACAGAGGTTGGAGTGTGGAAAATAATTTCTTCTCCAGCAAGGACTCGGAGACCCTTTTGAACTCTATCAAGACTGGAAAGTGAAGTCTGGGCAGCTCCCGCCCAAATATGGCAACAGTACTCCATTTTTGGTCTGATCTGGCTTTTATTAGGGTGAGAAGTCAGGTACTTATTAGGGCGGTACAGGGAGTCGATCATTTTACCCGCATCTTTAACGATGGGTCGTATATAAGAATTCCATTTTAGGTCGGGTGTGAGTTTGAAGCCCAATATCCTCTCAAGGCACGGGGCTTCCTCGAGGGGACACACCTTCACGGTGACTAGCGGTAGTACGGGGTCTGACCGGCGGTGATCTAATGTAACCAGTTTTGTTTTCGAGACATTGAATGAAACCAGCCATTTTTTTGTCAATCATTGACCGTCAAGAATTTCTTGTGGGGCACCCGTATATTGTCGTATCACCGGCATAGATGTTTACAAATGATCAGGGTATATTCTTAGGCAGATCAGTTATGTAAATCAGTACTAACTCTATAGAATGAAATAAAATTTGTTCATAGGAGTCTATTCATTTTTATAATGTAACATATTCATATTTTCGGTAACAAAGATTCGGCCGAGTTCGGTCATAAAAAATATATAACGTTGCAAATCCTCCATCAATGTGTTGACTTACGGCCATCTTTTTTTCTTTTTATGTGCCATGTCCTTACAGGACGTAGGCGATCATGGTTCTCCACCTCCTTCTATCCTTTGCAGCTATCAACAAGTTCCTTCCCTCTGCTTCTTCTTAAAGACACAAGAGAGGAATTGAGTTAAACAAATATATTAACAGAAACAGTAATACAAACATATACAAACGAGAGTGTTACAGCAAGAATGTTCGGTTCGACTGTCAGAGCTGACTGCTGGAAACTTCCCCCTCCGAAAGGCAGTATCTGCTCCTATTTATAGTTGGGTGAGTCCATGCCTGTGTGGGTAAATTACCATAACACTCCCCGAGACCACATTCTGTCATCCACTTGCTTAAGTCCGCCAGGTATATCAAGCGTTGTTTTCCCTTGTCTCCCTTTCCCTCTATTCGACCAGTGAGTATCAGATTCTCCAGGCCTTCCTGATGATAAGTATAAGCCTCCTCCTTGTTTGCATCCTCTCTAAGACCTCATCGATGCTCACACGCTCGGTCCATGATACCCGTAGCATTCTTTTGTAGAACCAGATCTCTGTCGCCTCGAATCTCTTCTTCATCTTTGAGAAAATCGTCCAACATTCGCTACTGTAAAAAAGGACAGATGTCACGTAACAGTTCCGTATTCTTTTCTTTGTTACCAAAGATATCCTTCTGTCTTGCAGTACTCTGCCCAACTTTTGGAATGTGTCCTCGGCCATCCCAATACGTCTACGGATCTCAGTGTCACACTTACCGTCCTCTGTCAAGACGCTTCCCAGGTATTTAAACTTCCGCGTCTGCTTGATTCTAGTGTTCCCGACCTTCAGATCGCATTTCGAGCTCATCCTCTTGCCATGCACTCTGTCTTCTTGTAGTTCATGCTTAGTCCCTTCTTCTCACCTTCCGTCGCTACCTTCTGTAGGAGATTTTGTAATTTCATTTCCGTGTCTGCTATCAGTACTGTGTCATCTGCGTATCTTAAGATTGTGGCCGCCAATGCTAAATCCAAGTAGGGTTTCCAATTCTCTCCGAATTGCCTCGCTGTATAGATTGAACAGGTCGGGTGGGAAGATGCATCATTGCATCCTTGCCTTACACCCCTTTCTATTTTTGTATATTCACTGAACTCGTTCCCTATGCGCATGCATGTTGTTTGCTGCCAGTATAGGTTCTTGTTTATTCTTATATCTTTCCCGAATATATCGAGATTGCTGAACATTTCCATTAGATCCTTGTGGCGTACTTTGTCGAAGGCCTTTGTGTCGTCTATGAAACATAAGTACACGTCCTTCTGCATCTGTTTCGCTCTTTCTGATAACATTCTGAGCATGAATACCGCCTTACTTGTTCCAATGTCTAACGAACCCGCACTGTTCTTGTCCTATCTCTGGCCTGATTCTGCTGCACGCTCTGTTCATTAGAATACGGATAATTAGTTTTGTCACGTGTCCGGGTTTGGTCTATTTTGTTTTATTAACACACGCTGTAATTTGGAACCAGAGAAGATATCTCTTATATCGGGGTTACACTGTATATATATATATATATATATATATATATATATATATATATGTATATATATATATGTATATATATGCAGTGTCCATAAAGTTCGTGTGCACATTAAAAAATTTATAACATTATTTGTATTTGCGATAGAAATAATTTGTAAAAAGGATTAGAAAGAAGTAAATCTATATTTTTTAAGGTTTTATTGAAATTTTATTTAACTTTCCACATGTCCTCCATCATTAGAAATACAAAGGGTAATACGATTTTGCAGTTCACGGAAAACATTTGCCTACTGATTTACAGTAATGCCTGAAATCACATTAGTTATTTTAGCTATACTTAAAACTAGATACATTAAACTTAGATACCTCCACGAGATCGCTAAAAAAAAAGAGCATAACATGATGAAAAAGACGCCAAACTTGACGAAAACAAAATTTTATCGTCTAAATGTTTATGTTAGTATTAAGAGGAAACATCAAAGTATTTTTGGAGTATTTTTTTTACATTTTTTTAATCGTTCCTAACATGTCCGACAATTTCATTAAAAATCTTGTTTTTTTGAGTCAGCAAAATTCACCATTTTTTTCCATTTTATAGAATCAATGAAAATCTCAGTTTGAACCTCTTTTAAATATCAATTATCATTCTTTCAAAACTTATTTTAAGAAAATAAGAAATTATAATGTTTATTTAAAATATTTTGAACTAAGCTTAACTTAGCTTCTGCGCCGAAAAGATGTAATTTGAAAATAAAACAAAGCAGGTCATAAACTTTCGCGTCACTTGACAGGTGTTGAATGACATATTGACGGATTCCGTGAGGATAATTTGTTCTACGGAAGGAGAAAAGTGAAATATTTTGCATTTAAGTGAACAAATTATTTACCTCGTTATTTTTAAGGAAAAATTTCAGCGCTCTATTTTTTTTTGTACTTAGCTTTCATCTTTACGTTTACAATGCTTTTTTTTTTTAATTTTGATATTTCATTTATGGAAAAAATGCCATAACTGAGATTAATATGCACTACAAATACCCTGATATCATGCGAGAGCATCCTTTTTAAACGCTATAAAAAGTTCAGACTCCTTACTACTAGTCTGGATCCAGCAACCAGAAAACTGCCAACCCGTTACCCTCAAGGTGAAAAGTATCAGCCAGAGATCAGTTATATCGTCAAATCTCTAAGAGAGTTAAAACATTAAGGACATGGAAGAAAGGAACCCATAAAACACATCCTAACCAGGAAACAAGAGTTAAACGTCTACTCCTGTTCCACAGACAGAAAAGCATTGTGCACCGGGTGATAAGTGAACCTATCTTATGAGTCTATTTCAATGGTTCTTTTCTTGTTTTCGTTTTAGTGGATAACGGCTACCACAGAAAGAAATCATAACCTACTGCGGGAAAAATATGCCTCGTCAGTCATTTATCGAAAGAGATATGATCACCGAAGCGTGTATCTCGTATGGCACATAACTGAATGACAACAAACAATTTACAACATGGAAACATAATCAAAATTTTGATTTTTCCGCACAACTTCAAACAAAATATTAGGAAGGAAACATTCATCACTACTGGGATGAGCGATAACAAATTTTTTTAAGAGCGAAATCTAATGAATGTCAAATTTAAGTGGCACTGGCTGCTCGGTTAATGTCGAATGTTTCCTTGGAAGCGACTAATATTAGAAATACTGCTGCCATTGATGTGCCAGATCGGAGATGACATTTTTAGGCTTCTGTGTTCTTTAAACATTTTCTAAATAGTCTAAACCACCATTTTCGTAACATATACACCGCGAGCCAGGACGTTCATCTCTTTGTTTTATTTCAAAGATATTTTGTGTTTTCAGAATAATTCTTTATTTTCGAGTGAATAACAATTACTTTTGTCACATTCATATCCTACTATTTAATCCATAGGGAGCGGATAGATTCATATCTTTCTTAAGGGCATTGGAGCGAAAGTGAATGTAACGAACCCAACTGGAATTCAAACTCGGTTTTCCGATTTCGCCATCCATTGCACCACCCACACATCCCAAAGGTTCTTGGAAAGAGAGAAACAGAGAGAGAGAGAGAGAGAGAGAGAGAGAGAGAGAGAGAGAGAGAGAGAGAGAGGAGAGAGAGAGAGAGAGAGAGAGAGAGAGAGGGCATATTTTTAAAACTATAACCGTTTGAGCTCGCTAAAAATTTATAAAAGAGGCGCCAAAAGTGAACACACACGCACGAGCGCGCGTACACACACACACACACACAGACACACACACACACACACACACACACACACAAAATCGCTGTTGATTTTCCTTAACATATTTTCACGTGTACAAACACACATTGGGATTTCCGCCTTCAGATAATGCATAAGTGGATTTCAGTCACGTATACCGAATACCTGCTTGTGCATAGCAAATTGAAAATTATCGGAAGTCACTTGTGGTTTTAACTGGGTGAGAAACAAGCGGAAACAGCCACACAGGAATCTTTAAGTAGCTATATTTGAGGCTATTTGCATAAGCAGTTGTCTTGCCTCAGTGAGCGAGATGCAGTCGAATGGCAAGCAAAAGGCTGGAGATCCAACCCTGAAACCGCTATTTATACACCTGGCGGAAAACCTAGATTCATAAGTCCAGGGGGCACGTCGAGGCGGTGTAATGGTTAGCAAGCTTGGCTCGCTAGAACAGTTACGACTGAGTAGTGAGTTCGATCCTCACTGGGTGACCCCTAATTTCGGCCTTGTGCCACCTCTAAGCTACGCTTGGAAAATCACTATATTCATAAGTCCAGAGTGTCACGCTTGAACCTCGGTGTCTGTAGTTACTCATTTTCTTCTTATCTGACAGCAAGGAAAATAAAATGAGGCCAACTGATCCAAGAATTTTGCTAAGTGATGCAATACAATAATCAATCACCCTCATGAGTGATTACACTATAGGTAGTAAGTACCTATAAAGTCAACCGTCTACGAGAGACTGCAGGAAGAGTGAGAGCGAGACGACGCAAGCATGTCCGACCTTCCAATTAGTGGCACTCACTACTAGATTGACCTGTGTGTATAACTGTACCGTATTTCATATTGTACTGGTTGTGTACAATAAACCTTTCTTCTATTATCCACCTGGTGTTAAGTATTTATTCCCTTAGCACGGAATATAAGAGAGACACCTGAAAAAAAGATGAAGGGTAAAGCGGTCGAAATGTTATGATCCTAACAGCCAAGATGAGCATACTGGTTTGATTAATTAAGCAATAGCTTAATCTAATATTAACATCTGAGTGTTCACGACTTTGATGCTAGTAACAGAATAGTTAGTTCTCGCTCTGTCTTTTTTACAAATACTTTCACGGTAATTGCTCCGATAAGCTGCTTTCGCTGGTTCCCAGGCTTCATGAATTTAAACGTCCCACGAGGCTGGCATCCCGTTGCCACCCCTTCACCGTTGAAACTGTTAGATGTAGACGTCTCTTCTACTCCAATAGCTTCATGTCTCGCACATCTCGCCTGTGGAACTCCCTTCCTTATTCCTGTTTCCCTGACAAATATAATCTCCAACTATTTAAGTGTAACGTCAATCGACATCTCCAGTTGCCTTGATCTACCCACTTCCCTTCTCCACATCCTTTCCCCTTTCATTCCTATCTGCTCTCGCTCCAAATCTTCTGTAACACCCTTGCCTTGATCGATCCACTATCTTTCTCCACATCCTCTCCTTTACCACTCCTATCTGCTCTTCCTCCAAACCTTCTGTAACCCCTTGCGTGCTAGTGGCTTCCAGCCTTGCTTGGGGTGAAAAGCTTAAAAAAAAATCTGTTACGAATGCAGTCAATGGTCGCTAGATGTGAAATAATCCAGTTCTATAGCAGCGGGAGGAAAACTCCCTTCACATGTAGCGTCAGCTATATTTGAAGGCGATGTTTACGAACGAATTCATTAGTTTTCAACTACGTCAACCGTCATTAATCCAATCTTACGCCGGCTTCCCGGTCTCTTAAGCGTTGAACAGACAAAAATCTGACCAAAACAACAACAAAAAACATACAAAAATGAAACACCACAAAAATGCGTTCCATAAAATATGAACAAGCCTAAAAAAGTAAAAAAAAATCAATTAGCCAACCCACAAAACAATTAAACTTGGTAGCGAATGAAAATCTCTACTCGTAAAAGAAAAAGAATAATTGGAATTTCTTAATATACTGTTTCGTTTTTTTGAGAAAACGCTTTTTATATTCTTATCTGAAGGTGAATTAGGATAGGGAAAGGTGTCTTTCAAAAGTTAAGCAAACTATTAAGAAACAGGAAAATCTCGTTAGAAACAAGGAAAGAGTACTTAACGCTTATGTAATATCGGTCCTCCTATTTGGCAGTGAGTGCTGGAAAACTACTCACCGATGAAGAAGAGACTTGAAGCAACAGAAATGTAGTTCTACAGAAGGATGCTGAGAATACTATGAATTAGCAACAATGAAGTTTTAGGAAAAATGGAAACAAAAAGGATTTAAAATAAAAAAAAGATAGTTGAAATTTCTAATGAGGAAAGAAGGCTTAGAAAATTTGACACTGACGGGGCATATTTGAGGTAATAAGGATAGAGGAAATCAGTGAATAGCATATCTAACTACTGAGTTTGTGTAAATAATTGGCAGAACAGGGATTAGGAGAGATAGCGAGAAGGCAAAATTTACTAAGACCTACAAAGGACAGAAAATTGTGGAGAGCGATCATGGCTCTCCACAATTTTTCTCCCATATCCCGAAGAGACACAGCAAACAGAAAAAGATGAAGAAGGAGAAGAAGTAATGAAATACCACGTTCCTACCGAGAAGGTATACATGAAAAAAGATTCAGTAAGGGCTTCTACGTCTGCTACGGGTCCTTCCATGGCCAATGTGGCCAAAGAGGAAAATTCATTTTTTTTCGCAACTGTTGTAGAAGATCTGGCTTCCGGAGGTTATCTCCGGTCTTACGATGCTGCCTTTTCTCTATTTTTCATTAGCGGCTTCCTTCGAAAAGGCAGGTTGCTTGGCAGACATTGGCTATCAAAATATAATAAAAGCATGCATCAAATTATTGATCTATCTACATCTCTTCGTGAACGTCTCTGCAAAGACACACATGTATATAACACATTTAAACATTATATATATTATTGAAAATATTATATAGATAAATGAATTGCCCCCCTTTGTAGGAGTCGTTATCACCGGCCCCTGGGTTGGGCTGAAAGCAGCCTATCACGGCCTCTTTTTTCCTGGGTCACCGACGCGTCAACACGGATTAATTTAGCTCCGTAAAACTCAACCAGTAGCCACATGGTGTCCGAAAATGGAACGGCCACGAATACAACATAGGAACGAGGATGTCCCAAGAGTTGCAGCAAAGCATCCGAAAACCGAATCCCTCTTCAACCTGAAGACAAATATATTCCGACGTTCCAACAAAAATGAGAACTGTTAACCTGTTCATTGCTATCTATCTATGTCTGTTCATTGCTATCTTGCTATCTATCTATCTATCTATCTATCTATCTATCTATCTATCTATCTATCTATCTATCTCTTTCTATTCTTTCTTTCTTTCTTTCTTTCTGTTTCTATCTATCTATCTATCTATTTCTTTCTTTTTATTTTTCTATCTATCTATCTATCTATCTCTTTCTTTCTTTCTTTTTGTTTCTATCTATTTCTATTTTTCTTTCTTTCTTTCTTTCTTTCTTTCTTTCTTTCTTTCTTTCTGTTTCCATCTATCTATCTATCTATCTATCTTTTTCTATTTTTCTTTTTCTTTCTATTTTTCTTTCTATTTTTCTTTCTTTCTTTCTTTCTTTCTTTCTTTCTTTCTTGCTACTTTGTGGAACTGATTTCCAAGAGAATGTTTCCCCGATCACTACAATCTTTGTTTAAATCTAAGCTTAACCGTTATCTTTCCCACATATCCTCATAAACTGTGCCCCTTAGGTCTTGTTCTCTAACCCTCTACCTCGAGTGGCTCTTGGGGCTTTTAGAGAGTGAACATTATTAAAAAACACTGTCTTCCTCTTGATGCAGATGTTGTTTGCATGGAGATGTCTCGTCTCTTTTCTTTTATAACAATGGCTAAGACTCGGAAAAGACTTCTGTACATTTATCGCCACATGTCGCATAAACCCGGTAGATTACTTACATTTATCTGGTCATGATTCAAAGCACATATAACGAAAGACACAACAACAAAGACATATATATATATATTATTTATATTAAGCACGAACCTGTTTTAGATTACATATGCATAAGTAATACCGATATCAGACGAAGTAATCTCAACTTGAAATATTTTTGGACTATTTTTAAAAATTCTGTCTGAATATTTGTTTGGAAGTTGTGATCGTCGGATCTGTTTATCGCAGAGTGTTTAAAAAAATCATTACTATTTTTAAAAGATTTTAAAAATCTTTATGAATTATTATAAAAAAAATGAAACAATTCTCGTAAAAATTCATTATTCATGGTAAAATTGTTTTTCCTCAGACTATAATTCCCTTAATATATCTTATTTATAAAATCATTTAAAACCTTATCTAATTAAATAATGTCATCGTGAGAGAAAAGATTAAAAAATTAAAAGAAATATAGTTAAAAAATACTTCGGTTTTTCCTCTTAATAATAGCATAAACATTTTGACTATAAAACTTTGTTTTATTAAGTTTGGGGACTTTTCTCGTCATGCTATGCTGTTTTTTCAGCGTAAAAATGAAGCTTTTCTTAATATTCAATCTGTGGAATTGTCTCTTTCAAAAACATATTTCTTCCGTGAAAATCTTATTTAAAAAAGAAACTTTTATTGAACAACTGAATAGAAATAATTGCGTTGATTATCCGTTTATTACTTCATGTAAATTACTTCATGTAAATTACTTCATGTAAATTACTTCATGTAAATTACTTCATGTAACATTCAGCTAATTCTGATGCTACGTCAGTTATTTTTCCCACTAATTTAAAGTTGTTAACTGTCTTTATAAATACAGTGCCTTATTGTAGTGCAACTGTTAGCAATCTGGTAGTTTATTTTGTTTTGGTTTGATTTGTTTTACGGCATATCAACCTCAATGGGTTGTTTAATGCCGACAAAATTGTTTTTGTTGGTAAACTTTTTTTTCAAAAGTCTATTTCTGGTAATAATTTTTCCTTAAAAAATCTATTTCTGGTAATATTTTTTTTTCAAATATGTATAGCTGGTAATGTTTTTTTTACAAAAATGCCTTGCTGGAATTAAAATCTATTTTTACACGTTTTGACCCCAGTTTAAGTGGGGGGGGGGTAAGTACTTCCCCACGGCCGGTACTCCAACAGGTGCCATCACCCGTGGTCAAGGTAGACCTGGGAACACCAGCAACTAAGAGGTGGTTGCACGCTCCTCAAAACCTCCTGATCAGAGGGGGCCTCTGATCAGTTGCTGGACGCAGTTTATCGTCTTACCCAGGACGTGGATGTCATTTTATCGTCATACCCAGGACGGAGCAATCTGGTAGATTTTTTTTCCTATTAAGTTATTCGGAAAATAATGGCTGGCATCAGAATAAACCTTTTGTGTTCTAATATATTATTATAATAGTTGCACAAAAATATATTACTCATTCTTAATTATTAAAGTGTCCGCTTTGTTAATTTTATATCAATGTCTTTCAGAATTTTGTCCTCAAATACATGACGCACCCTTTGCATACAATGGGAAATAGTATTAGGTTGTTCGGAAAATAATGTCCGATTTTAGAAGAAACCTTTTAATTGTGTTCTAATATATTATTATAAGAGTTGCACAAAAATATATTACTCATTCTTAATTATTAAAGTGTCTGTTTGTTAATTTCATTTCAATATCATTCAGAATTTAACTTAAAACATAAAAATGCTTCTCACTTTGAACACGAAAAAAGATACTGGACACATGTTGTCGGAATGACACTTTAAATGTTGGGACACGGGACTCAGCCACACCCACGATATTCTGCCAAGCACTCGCCCAGTGACTACCAATTTTTAAAGCATCGAGACAAATTTTTTAACTCCGTTGCAAAGAAGATGCAGAAACTGCATTCAAAGATTTATTGGCGTCCAAACCATTACGATTTTATCATAAAGGCATAAATAACATTGTAGGTCAATGGTTGTAACGTATAGAGGATCAGGGTTTTTATTTTCACTGATTTAAACACTGCGTAATTCAGAAATAAAAGTTTATTCTAAAATCGGACATTATT
>OZ038500.1:81628053-81865553 GCA_964036315.1 Acanthosepion esculentum
TCGCATGTCTTTATGTCAGTCAGTATTTGTATATATTTGTATATAATCTTTAAAAAATCACAGACTTTGTCTAACCGTCGGTGTCAATCGATTAGGGAGTGGATGTGGGTGGGAGGCTAATGTTGCAAAATAATTAAGGCATTACCATTTACTTCTCACCTGTGTGAGGTAGGGAAGCCGACCGGACGAAATGCGTTCTCCAAAACAACAAAAGAGAAAATGTAAGTACGAATAATCTGTCGCAGAAATCCAGACATAAACTGGTGGATAATTGCTTGGAAAGAACGAAACACCCACCTGCTTATTATTATTAACTGATGTTAAAGACGTAAGCAATAATAATAATAATAATAATAATAATAATAATACAAACATATTTTGCCCATATACCCGCAAACACGTGGAATGTACCCGAGTGCACTTGTACGCATGTAGACACATACAATGTTAATCGCTTAAGATCTCTTTAAAAGTCGAAATAGCGCGACGAGGCAGAAAGACACACACACACACACACACACACACACACACACACACACACACACACAGTTGAGATTATTAGCTACCGACACGCACATATGCATACATACATTGGTCTTATTGTAGACTGCAGTCTTGAGTTCTCGACACTGCAATTATGACCTTGTTCCAGACTAAGTGAAACCTAATAAATATAACACGTATTTGTTTACGCGCATATCTATCTATCTATCTATCTATCTATCTATCTATCTATCTATCTATCTAATTGTTCGTATCTATCTATCTATTTATCTATCTATCTATCTATCTATCTATCTATCTATCTATCTATCTAATTGTTCGTATCTATCTATCTATCTATCTATCTATCTATCTATCTATCTATCTATCTATCTAAGTGTTCGTTACTATCTATCTATCTATCTATCTATCTATCTAATTGTTCGTATCTATCTATCTATCTATCTATCTATCTATCTATCTATCTATCAATCTATCTATCTATCTGTTCATTTTTATCTGTTTCTCTATTCTGATCGAATATAGCTATCTAAATTTATTTGCATGCAGATACATACATATATTTTAAAATAAAAATTATATGCATAGAAATATCTCACTTGATAGTCATGTGCATGTTAAGTGGTTACAGAGAATCGAAAATTGCCTTAAGCACTTGCAGTCTGGTTTCCAATGGGAGAAAAAGCAAACTTTTCAGCAGACAAAATTCCAGGTGATTAATACATAATCTTCCGATAAAAGATGGCCTTTTACAATTATTGTGTATTTCTTTCTGTATCAATCTGTTCATTTTCTTTCTTTCTTTCTTTCTTTCTATCTATCTATCTATCTATCTATCTATCTATCTATCTATCTATCTATCTCATTTTATATCTATATAGTTAAATTTGGTATAGTTAAAATACTTTTGCATGTGTTTTGCATGTCCCCCACGCAAAAGGGCGCACACAAACGTTCTCCCCCTCTCTCTCTCACACACAGACACATATATATATATATTGGAGGGTATGCTGAATTTATATATATATATACATATGTATTTATATATATATATATATATATATATATATATATATATATATATATATATATATATATATATATTATATATATATATATATATATATCGATAGATAGATAGATAGATAGATAGATAGTTGGATTTATATATATATTATATATTTAATATATATATATATTGTTGAATTTATATATATAGTTGGAAAATTAAAAGTACTAGTTTTGTTTCATTTTGATTTATAATATAATTATAAATATTTATGCTCTGTAAATTTACATTGAGCACTGTTTTGTCAAAATAAAAATATCAATAAGAACACCGGATTATATATCTTAATGTTCTGTCGTTTTTTACACTAATATATATATATATATATATATATATATATATATATATATATATATAATCTGGAGAAAACAACTGAAAAGTTGCAAATTTAAAAAAATTTGAATGTTTTTTTTTGTGAAAGTATTTATTTATATTTTTTTTATATATATATATTTGATATTTCAGATCTGCCCCGAATATATATCAAATATATATATATATAAAAAATATAAATAAATACTTTCACAAAAAAAACTTTCAAATTTTTTTAATTTCCAACTTTTCAGTTGTTTTCTCCAGATTGTATACATATCAAGAAAGTATACGTGGATTCTCATTATGCTATATATATATATATATATATATATATATATATATATATATATATATATATATATATATATATATATATATATATGGTTAGATTTAGGTGTAATATAGCATGGAAAGAGAATCAGCTAAGAAAGTTTCAATTCAGGCTGATGTGCGTATACTTGGCAGCAATGACCTTTGGACATGGCATGAATCAACTTCCCTGCAGGTTTTCTCTCATCGCCACTCGTCATGACAAAACAAATATCTCGTCACTGGTATTTCACGAGGCACTTGAGCACATACCCTCTACTATAACCACCTCACCTGCCTAGACTGCAGTAAAATTATATAGATGTGCACTCATAGCTAACCCGATTGTCCAGGTCGATTTACTTTAATATGTACTTGTCAATTACTCATCTAATAATCTCTCACCCTGTCTGCACTCTGCGATAAAATGAAAAATTATCCGTCATAGGAAACTAGAAGAGTAATGATGCCGAGATCACTTGATCACGAACATAGTTATCGCTAATAAGCCCTGCCTATATTTCTGAGATGAGGTATTATGTACACTATTTACATTATTCGGCATTGAAGAAAGCCGAAGTGTACAACGGCTGAAACGTTGTAATAAATATGGCAACAAAGATGAGGACAATAGTCCGAATAATGTAAATAGTGTACATAATACCTCATCTCAGAAAGATAGACAGATACTGGAAGGCCGAAACGTTGTAATAAATATGGCGACAAAGATGAGGACAATAGTCCGAATAATGTAAATAGTGTACATAATACCTCATCTCAGAAAGATAGACAGATACTGGAAGGCCGAAACGTTGTAATAAATATGGCGACAAAGATGAGGACAATAGTCCGAATAATGTAAATAGTGTACATAATACCTCATCTCAGAAAGATAGACAGATACTGGAAGGCCGAAACGTTGTAATAAATATGGCGACAAAGATGAGGACAATAGTCCGAATAATGTAAATAGTGTACATAATACCTCATCTCAGAAAGATAGACAGATACTGGAAGGCCGAAAGGTTGTAATAAATATGGCGACAAAGATGAGGCTAATAGTCCGAATAATGTAAATAGTGTACATAATACCTCATCTCAGAAAGATAGACAGATACTGGAAGGCCGAAACGTTGTAATAAATATGGCGACAAAGATGAGGACAATAGTCCGAATAATGTAAATAATGTACATAATACCTCATCTCAGAAATATAGACAGATCACAAAAAGCAGTTCATAATTTTAAGCTTGATTTTTTAAAGCCAAAAACAGAAGTCTCTTTATAAAGAGGAAATTAGGATATATATATATATATATATATATATATTCACTGTTATTTAGTTTTGGTATCTTTTTACTTACATACTTGATAAAGACATAAATTTGGTTGAGACTAATCCAACTACTTAAAAAAGGCGTTAGTTAGATCCAGTGACAGGACCCAAATAGTGTGAGTTCAATACCTGGTTAAGGCAGTGGAGAACTTGAAGAGGGGAATTAACAAGAGATAACTGATAACTGACATCCATTATTAGATATGGCACGTGGAACTAGAACAGTCTACCCCAGTGTGCGAAATAAAGGGTTCAGTTCGACATTCCAACCACCTGAAGAAGGCCGGAGTGTACAACGGCTGAAATGTTGTGATAAATATGGCAACAAATATGAGGACAATAGTCTGAATAATTATAAATAGTGTACATAATACCTCATCTCAGAAATATAGACTGTCAACTTAAAATTTCTCTCGTTGGGAAGCGATGCAGTTCGTGAGCGATTTCACTTTAGCAACGTCAAGACTGGTCACTACCTAGATGGGTGACTGCTTGGGAATAACAGGTGATGTAAGCTTTGATGTGCGGGTGGTGTAATGGATAATGGCTCAGAATTGCTAATCAGACGCCTGAATTCCCATTGGGTTCGTTATATTCAATTACGCAAATACCTTTGGAAAAAGTATGAATAAACCACTTCTACCCCAGCTATGGGTTAATTAGAAAGACTTCTATCACTAAAATTATTACTATCTTAAAAAAATAAAATTATGTAGAAAATACTTAGATAAAGGGTTCATTTCGACATTTATACCACCTGAAGAAGGCCGGAGCGTACAACAGCCGAAACGTTGTAATAAATATGGCAACAAAGATGAGGACAATAGTTCGAATGATATAAATAGTGTACTAATAAGCCCATTTTGTTTTCATAGTAAAGTGTGATTACTGACAAGGGGTGAAAAGCAATTTGGGAACAGTCAGCTACTTTGAGAAAACAATGCAACCTGAAAAAAAGAAAACAAAAAAAAAAAACGACTATTGCACCCTTTCAATCTTTCCTTTTTTTCTAAATTCAATCTCTTGTTCCTGTCATCTCTCTACAATATTTATGAAACTGTTCGGTGACTGAAGTAACAGCTTGTTTGTCACCAGCAACAGTGTTCGATCCCGGGTAAAAGCTAATGTGCGGAATGCTGATTTTCATCGCAAGTCAGCGAATCCTCCAGGTTTAACAATGTCGAAACTAATTCTCAGCGATACACGGGCTCGGGTCGGATTAAGCTAAGGTTAATATCGATTTAACTGGGTGCCTCGGTTTACGGTCATGGTTAGCGGACCTCGCATTAAGAAATTAGTTCGATCCTCACTGAGCAACTCACATCTTTGCCCTTGTGCCATATTGAGCTATATATATATATATATATATATATATATATATATATATATATATATATATATATATATATATATATATATATATATATATATATATATATATATATATATATGTGTGTGTGTGCAGGTATGCAGAAAAATAGGAAAGAACACGTTAGGTAAATAATCCGGTGTTCCTTAATATTTTTGCTTTTATTTTAAAAAAGACAGTGCTCCATACAGAAGTAGAGCTTATATTATAATATTTTTGTTTTAAAAATCATATTTTTAAAACAAAAAATATTATAATATATATATATATATATATATATATATATATATATATTAAAAAGAACACCTGTAGTACATTTGTAAGGTTATTGCAAAAAAATATAACTTACGGCCACATTATGTTAAAACACCGGTTCCCATACGAAGTTAAGCAGCATCGAGCCTGGTCAGCACCTAGATGGCTGACCGCTTGGGAATACCAGGTGCTGTAAGCTTGGATGTGCGGGTGGTGAAATGGATAATGATATGGAAATGTTAATCGGGGAACCAAGTTCCAGTTCCAGTTGTGTTCGTTAAATTCACTTACGCGCAAATAACCCAGGGAAAGGTATGAGAGCACCACTTCTGTCTCCAGCTATGGGTGAATTAGTAAGACAATCTATCACTAAATCATAATTATCTTAAAGAAAAATACAGTTCTTATAATCTAAAAAGATATTTTCTGACTTTAAATAATCTGCAATGAGTTGACAAGCAGTAGAAAAACGAATAAAAAAATATGTAACATTTTGTTTTTTTTTTAAATCCTTCTCATTTTTTTCTTTTTTTTTTCTAGGTATGCTTGTTAAAAGTTAAAAAAAAATATCATGACGAGTGTGATTATATAATTTAAACAGTCGAAATAAATGAGGGACCGAAAATAAAAGGAACATGAAGAGAAATTGAAGAAAGACAGAAGAACAAATAACGCACGTGCACCACGCACGCACGCACGCACACACACACACACACACACACACACACACACATATATATATATATATATATATATATATATATATATATATATATATATATATATAATTTAAATAAATACAGAACACTTTAAGGTTCCGCATAATAAATTATTTCACCACAGCCCTTTTAAAGGACCGCGGATCATCAGATTTTACTTCCAAAGGTTGAAACAAAAAATGAAAATATATATATATATATATATGTATACTTGTTTTTGTTTATATGCATAAGTGTTTGCTGACATTAAGAAATGTATTTGAATATAGGAAAGCAGAAGTGAATATTATATATATATATATATATATATATATATATATATGCACGCACACAAATACATAATTCAGTATAACTTAAGCCAGCAACACGAATGCCCTTTTTGTCGGGAAGCTAAGAATTTCAACAGCATGTGCCTTTGTGCAGGTGAGTGCTTAAATACGCCGATGCAGGCGGATGTGTGTGTTTGTATGTGACAATGCGTTCGAGTACGGGAATGTTAGTGTACCTTTGAGGGTCGGCGATGGGGCGATCATGCACGCATTCGCGACCGCCGTAAACAGCAACGACAATAATATTTTTCCCCGCTTTTTTTTTCTTTTCCCAAGCAAAGTGCAACATGCAAATAGGGAAGTGTTTACTTTACCTTGAAAGGAGACGTTAGCTGGGCAGCACATCTGCTCATTCAACTTTAGATACCAACGCGACTCTGCGTAGCAGAAAGACCTGTAGCAGTAGCTAGAGTACGAGCAGCTGTTGTTAAATCGTCTAGCAGCCAAAGCACAGCTGAGAATGAGATATATAAACAATAGTGTTGTTTGCGGTGGAAGTGATAGTATAATTAGCTTCAAGAGATCTCGCCATTAACGAAAAAAAGCATTTTATCGACTCCCTTTTCGTGGGCTTCTGTTTTTTTTGTTTTTTAGCTTTCGTTTTCAGCACTGAAGAAGCAATAACACTGATTAGGTAATTGTAATATTGATGGGTAATACAACGATATGCAGGACCTTGATTTGCACGTGAACTAATTATAGTTGTATTAGAGTAGTCATAGCAGCTATACTGCATTGCATAAAGCGTGTAGTGGATGTCGTTGTAGTAATCCTTTTAGAACGATATTCGTCACTGTTCGGGCTCCAGTTCTCTCTATAAAGAATACTTTTATATGTTTGTAGTAGTTTCTGTATCAGAGCTCCGGTGGCCTGGCTTCTTGCAACAATAACCGTTGAAACCGTAGTGCTACTATTTTTTTTTACTATGATCAAAATATTAGTCATATTATTAGTTGTTCTATTGTAGCAATAGCAGCGATTTCAGCTTCCTGACAATCATAATAAACACTTAAAACAAACACTAAACAGAATATGTAAGTATATATATATAAAGGTGTGAAGGTGGCTGATAGATTGAAGCACATCGTGGGTGTGATAACAACCACATCACGTTGCCTTGTTTGTTGATATGTGCAAAAAAAAAGAAGCTTTGTTTAATATGGCACAAGGCCGAGAGGAGGTACAGTTCTTCGAAGTACGGAGAACATGCATGCTTTGAGAATCTGCATTTGTAAACCTTGGCTGTTACCTGAACACGAAACACTGTTACTTGGGGTGAAAACGCAACCACCACACGCACGAGACATATTACATAAACATTGCTTTGTTTATTTTTCTCCTAATTTACGTTCCGCTTTAGTAATGTGCATCACCGATCTGGCGCTGGAGATGGGTCCTAAATGGCTGGGAGACGGTAATTTTACGATAAGGCTATGAGCTAATATTTTGTTAATGAGAAGATGTTTTAGCACGGGGTGAGGGGATGGTGTGAAACGCTTTCCTTTCCTATCTCCAACCCTCTTTAGTCGATTGCGGGCTCCACCTTCGTTGAAATATTTTTCCAGTTTTTTTATTTTTTTGCGCGACGTCGTTCCCGCGTTTTGTGCAAGTGCAGTAATAAAATCGAGTTACCACGCGGGGTCAGGGTTAGGGTCAATTCGCTTCATGCCTTTCGCAGGAGAGAAACTGGACGAAGTAAAATGAGTAATTGACATAAAGCGAACGATTTCGATTGTTTTTTTTTCTAACCATCTTGTTCGTTTGTAAAGCTTTGCATGCAGATATAAATTCTTGCCTAACATATGGTGGAGAGAATTCCTTTATCGTGATTTGAAACCGCTACCTTCATTGTACTGACTCATAACTGTAAGCTCGCGAGACTAAACACAGATGCCCGATCGTCCTTCGTTCTACCGTTTAGCTGGAGAAGAAAAAGCTTGGATTACAGTCTGTCGTTAATAACTTACGGAGAATTTTCGCACAAATCTTAAGGAAAGTTTATAACTATCCGAAAGTAAATAAAACTAACAAGTTTAGACTAGTTTGACACAAGGCATCAGTATTAGAGCACTCATTGGATATCGAACTCACGAACTGGTCTGCGACGCGCGCTTACTAATCAAAACATCATAGTAAGCAGTTAAGAATCATTATTTAGGTAATTTTATTTTTTGACTAAGCCTACTTTATCCCAAAAGTGTAGAATATTTAGTCAAGATCGAGTGACTTATGAGTCATACCATCCAAAACGTGAAATGTAAAGTGTTCTACGGCAGGGTCTTATCATATATATACAGTGTAACCCGGATATAAGAGAAACCCGGATATAAGAGAAACCCGGATATAAGATAGATTTTCTCTGGTCCCAAATTAGAGCCTGTGTTAATGTATATATAATAGACCAAAACCGGATATAAGAGACTTCTTCTCCGGTCCCGACAACTCTCTTATATCCGGGTTACACTGTATATATATATATATATATATATATATATATATATATATATATATATATATATAAAGAAGAAAGAACAGTAAGATATATAATCCGGTGCTCTTATAGATATTTTTATTTTTACAAAATAGTGCTCAATGTAAATTTACAGAGCATTAATATTATAAATTAATTGATTTAAAATATGGTATTTTTTGCTACAAAATAATAACCATGTTTCAAAAATGGAAGCTAAAAGCTTCGAATTTAATTTTGTAATTAAATTAAAAACATTAGTTCCATTTCAAAATTCGCTTGAGGATGAAAAGGAACTAATGTTTTTAATTTAATTACAAAATTAAATTCGAAGCTTTTAGCTTCCATTTTTGAAACATGGTTATTACTGTGTAGCGAAAAAACATATTTTAAATCAGGTAATCGATAATATATATATATATATATATATATATATATATATTGAATGAATACAGAATACTTAAAAGTCCATCAGTTCAGGTTATAATTTATTTCGTGGAGCTCACGTTCATCTTTTCAGATCAGTTTTACGTTAATAAATGGAGTTCAATTTATTCAGACACAAGGAAAAGGAAAAAAAGAAAAGGGAAGAGAGAAGAGAGAAAAAGTTTTAATATTAAAAGGGAGAAAGAAAAAAAGGGGGACAAAGACAGAGATTTCAATATAACGATTTTTAGGGGGAAGAGAAGGAAAGATAAACATGAGGGAGAGAGAAAGAGAGTGAGAGAGGGAATGAAAGGAAAAAGGGAGTTAAATAAATCAACAGGGGGACCCAGAAAATATTTTTTCTTTCGCGGCTTGACAAGTTAAAAAAGAAGGTGGGGAAAGGGAGTGATCATATTCAAAATAGATACATGGAAATTGTAAGGATTGTAAATTTTTAAGGATTCTGTATTCATTATTATATTGTTCAGTTCTTACATTAAGGTCTCTTTGAATTTATATCCTCCTTGGAATTCTCTCTAATAATCATCAATTGATATATATATATATATATATTTAGGTACCACCAATAATTTTCTAAAAATCAGTAAAGCATAATGATAAAAGGCCTCAAACTTAATAAAAACAAAGTTTTATCGTTAAAATGTTTATGTTATTATTAAGAGGAAAGAACAAAGTATTTTTTAATTATTAAAAAAATTTTTTCCCCTTCTTTCTAACACGTTTTAAATTTGGGTCAAAAATCTCGTTTTTTTTTCAACTTTGTATTACTTGTGGTAATGGCCATTTTAGGGAGGCAGAAACCCATTAATTTGGAAATTCTTGCAAAAATCAAATAATTGCCTAATTTTAATGGAACTTTTAGTACTCATTCAAAAATGAATGAATTTATTTTTGAAATTTTTATTTTTAGAAAATCTTAGGAAAAATATTTTTCTACATCTGTTGCCCCACCCCGCCATTTTATTAAATTTTCTAGAATTTCAAACAGTTCGTAAATTGTTTTATATTACTTATAAGCAGGACACCTTGGAGAAATTAAATCATCAATTTTTTTTTCACAACTACTGCCAACTTTAAAAAAATCTACTCCAAATCGTAAAATAAAAACTGCAATAAAACTATTTAATTGTCAAATTAGATAGGCTTTTATTTGCTTTTATAAATAATATACATTAAGGACATTATTTTCTGAAGAAAAAAATTCGATGAGTAAAGAATTTTTACAAGCATTGTTTGCATTTTTCTTTTAGTTTTTTTTCAGTTTTCTTTAATTTAAAAAAAAAATGTTTTAAAATTCTTCCAAACAGAGTATAGGTTAGGTTATTAAGTTTTTAAGTGAAGACTATATTTACTAAGCGAAAATTAAAAGCTTAATACAAATCATGCTACCAACATTTTTTTGTGCGTCAAAATGTTATATTTTTTTTAGTATGATATCTCATAAGTGACATTATGGTTAAAAGGTCACGTGTTTCCTCCTTAAGGAAAGTCCCTTGACATGTAAAGGTTTTCGGCTTATGTCACTCTCAGTGATTAAATTAAAAATTAAATTGAGATAATAAAATTATCTTATTTATCAATTTAAACAATTAACTGAGATATTTTAATTATTAATATAATAATAATTTTATTAGTTATTCTCTCAGTTATTAAATTAAAAATGTAATAACTTAATGTAATATTAATAATTATAATTAATAAAATTATTTATCATTATCTTAGCTATTAAATATTGAAATACCATTATAGAGGTAACTCAACAATGTATGAAATTTTTATAGTATTTTAAATTATTATAAAAAAAACCCCAAAATCCGTTATGTCAATTTTGGTGCACAGTACTAACCCTGTCAACACATTCAGTCATCAAATTATCGATGGAGACGTGAAAATAACAATACACCGATGTCAAGAAATATTTGTCTAGAAAATCTTATGCTATAAGTAAGTGATATTTTTTTCAGAACAGATTAATTTAACTTTAAATTTGCTAATTTTATGAAAGTAATGTTTCAGAAAGGTATATTTTATTTTAACGGGATTTTCAAAAAGGAAAAAAAAGTTTTGTCTAAATTTCTTTAAAAAAGTTTAAAATGGCCGTTTCGATTGGTTTTTTGGAAGAATCGACTAAAAATTATTCAACTTTCTATTTGAAATACTCCACGGTATTTTTATTTCTAGAATTAATCATTTAGCTTTCAATTTAAGCTGAGGGAACGCTTCGAAAATGTTTTTCCTTTATGAAAAATATATTTAAACCTTAAGTATACGAATTTTCGGAGGTACCTAATATATATATATATGTATCTCTCTCTCTATATATATGTATCTTTTATTTGCCGCCTTGTTTTTAATAGACCCTAACCAAACCACTTTCTTGCCCTGAATAATCTCCATTCATTTCTGAATTTTCAAGTGTGTCAATCAATTTGGTTCTCCATCCCTGTTAAAAATAAGACGGCAAATAAGGGAAATATATATATATATATCTCCCTTATTTGCGGCTTAATTTTCACAGATCCTAATATATATATATATATATATTTATAGTGAGTGGCGTATTTTGGCATGGTGTTATGTTTGGCAAGCTTGCTCACTGGACAGGTTACAACTAAGTAGTGAGTTCTATGCTCATAGGGCGCTCAATACTTTCGGCCTTGTGCCACATCTAACCTATAGTTAGTAAATTATTCAAGGCGTTCCCAAAAGGGGAAGTACCGAGAGGACATTTTTCCAAGGTATTGCCGTTAAACCCACTTTAAACATCTTATGTTACATTCGGTAGAGACGTCTGTGCACTGAAACACACACACACACACAAACACACACACACACACACACACACACACACACACACACATATATATACATATATATATATATATATATATATATATATATATATATATATATATATATATATATATATATATATATTACCTTGAATTTCTAAAATCTCCGCTTTCTTAATTAATTATCATTTACTTTGTTCTTACATTGAGCTCTCTCTGGATCTATATCGTCTTTGGAATTATCCATACGGATTACCAAATAATTTTATAACACACACACACACACACACACACACACACACACACACACATATATATATATATGTAATTTGGCAGCAACTTTTCTTTTAAACATGTTGTATTGAATGTTAAAGACAACATAGTCTTGCATATTTTCTTTTGAATTTTCTCATATTCTCTAATGAGACTTTTTATTTGAAAATGATTTTGAAATAAGTATTGTCCATACGATGACCTAGCGCTTTCGAACATCATTGTTCATCTTCAGGGTCAATATTTTTAGTCAAAATCTTTTTTTTTTTAACAAGATAATTGGCAAATGTTTGTTAAAAAAAAAAGATTTTGACTAAAAATATTGACCCTGAAGATGAACAATGATGTTCGAAAGCGCTAGGTCATTGTACGGACAATACTTATTTCGAAATCATTTTCAAATAAAAAGTCTCATTAGAGAATATGAGAAAATTCAAAAGAAAATATGCAAGACTATGCTGTCTTTAACATTCAATACAACATGTTAAATATATATATATATATATATATATATATATATATATATATATATATATATATATATATATATATAAAGGAAACTACAGAAATGTAATGCAGTCATTTAGTGGGAATGAGAGAGGAAACAAGAAAGTCTTATAGAGATTTTCATGAGTCAGAGGAAAAGAAGACGAAAAGAGCCAGCAAAGAAAGCGAAGAAAAATATTAAGATGAATCGAACAGGAAAAAAGTGGCGAAGAAAAAGAATAGATTGACAGAGAACGAAAGAAAGTTTGAATAAATAAATAAGAAATGAATGCATGCAAATTTGAAAGTATTTATCGATTAAGCTTATCTTAGTCGTTATAGTGATTTTCTAAGCGTAGCACAAGTCCGAAAGTATGGGACACCCAGTGAGAATCGAACGCACTATTCCGGCCGTAACAGATCCAACGAGACCAGCTTGCTAACCATTACACTACGCTCAGTTAACGGCGTTCTAGGCAGAGCTTAGATGTGGCACAAGGCCGAAAGTATGGGGCATCCATTAAAAATCGAACTCATTGTTCAGTCGTAACTGCTTTAGCGAGACAAGTTTGCTAACCATTACATCACGCCGAGGTGACCATAAACTTAGTCCGTATAAGGCTGCAAGAATGAGTGAGGACCAGTCTGGTGACCAATGACCAGTGTGTGTGTGGATAGATATAGAAAAATATAGTCAAGAAATGGAGAGAAATATATGCTTATATGATTAGTGTGTAGTGTGTGTGTAAGATAGCGCCAGGTGGGTTGGCTGAAACTAAGAAGTCGGTTTACCATGCGATAAAATCTCCTCGGAAGGTGAAACTAGAAGTCTTGTTGCTACGGCGTCCTGTGGATGGAGAAGATCAAAAAGAGTAAGAGAGTTTGGGTTCTTTCTTTATAAACCGCTTTATACAACGCCACCTACATGGCGTCAAGAGAAGGTTCCAAACAGACAAGGTTTTGGTAAACTGACAAGTTTAACAATAGCCACAAAAGAATCCTTTGAGCAGAGCCTTGTGTAGTTGTGAATAACATATTCTAGATTCTTTTCATAAGTTTCTTAAGCTTATCGTATCTGATGACCAAGAAGACCTACAGATATATATGGGAATATTAAGGCGATATTCCTGGGCAGTACATGATCCTCATTCGAACCAAATTCAGGATTCAGGTAGTTGCTTTTGCTTCGCACTGATGCCCTTCAAAAAGGCGCGAATATCTTTCTTCTCCTCTTAGCTGTGAATTAGATAGTAGGGTAAATTAAGCTCTTTATATTGAGACGATAACCAATCTAGGAGAAGGATAACATTGATTTCAAGTCTCCTATTAATGCATCATGGGCCGGCGCAGCAGGGTATGTCCCGTTACGCTCCATATCTGAAAGATATGGGTACTGCAGTGAACTGAAAAATAGTTGCTATAAAATGGCACACACACACACACACACACACGCACACACACACACACACACAAAGCACACGCATATGCATATACGCACACATCACACACACAACACCAAACACACCCACACATATGCACATACACATATATAGCACACACACACATACACCTATACACACATGGAGATACACAAACACGCACAAACAACACACTTACACAATCACAAACATATACACACACAAAACTACACACAATACACACATTGCACACACATTGCACACACACACACACGCACACACACACACACACAAAGCACACGCATATGCATATACGCACAAATCACACACACAACACCAAACACACCCACACATATGCACATACACATATATAGCACACACACACACACACAATTATACACACACGGCGATGCACAAACACGCACAAACAACACACTTACACAATCACAAACATATACACACACAAAACTACACACACAATACACACATTGCACACACATTGCACACACACACACACACACGCACACACACACACACAAATCACACGCATATGCATATACGCACACATCACACACACAACACCAAACACACCCACACATATGCACATACACATATATAGCACACACACACACACAATTATACACACACGGCGATGCACAAACACGCACAAACAACACACTTACACAATCACAAACATATACACACACAAAACTACACACACAATACACACATTGCACACACATTGCACACACACACACACACGCACACACACACACACAAAGCACACGCATATGCATATACGCACACATCACACACACAACACCAAACACACCCACACATATGCACATACACATATATAGCACACACACACACACAACTATACACACACGGCGATGCACAAACGCGCACAAACAACACACTTACACAATCACAAAAACACACTTACACACACACAAAACTACACACACAATACACAGATTGCGCACACACACAAACCACACACACCTACACACAAAGATAGAAGGAGTGCGAGGATATAGAAATCTGCATTGTATGTCGACTGTCATTTCTATGTTTCATTCTCTGATGTTGGTCTGAAAATCGCACTGAGGTGTGAAACTGGTAGGTGTGATACCAACTAATCATCATATACATACATACATATATATATATATATATATATATATATATATATATATATATATATATATATCCCGTTTCCACCCTTTCACCGTTGAGACTGTTAGATGTAGACGTCTCTTCTACTCCAATAGCTTCATGTCTCGCACATGTCGCCTGTGGAACTCCCTGCCTTATTCCTGTTTCCCTGACAAACACAATCTCCAACTATTTAAGTGTAACGTCAATCGACATCTCCAGTTGCCTTGATCTATCCACTTCCCTTCTCCACATCCTTTCACTTTTCATTCCTATCTGCTCTCGCTCCAAATCTTCTGTAACCCCCTTGCCTTGATCGATCCACTATCTTTCTCCACATCCTCTCCTTTACCACTCCTATCTGCTCTTCCTCCAAACCTTCTGTAACCCCTTGCGTGCTAGTGGCTTCCAGCCTTGCTTGGGGTGATAAGCTTATATATATATATATATATATATATATATATATATATATATATATATATATATATATATGTAAAGGAAAGAGGTTATATTTGTTCCAACGAGAGAAAAGTGTATATATTAAAAAGAAGAGAGAAACCGAAAACGTTTTTGATTGTAATGAGGAATTAAAAAAAATATATTATGCTTTATTTTTCATAATTTTGCAACACACGTTTCGTGTCTCGCGTCCTTCTTCAGGTAAACAGTGGATATCTCCACATATTATTAAATTGAATTAATTTTTCTTATGTTAAAATTCCGTTTTTGGTGTGGTAGTTAAGATTGGCTCGAGAAAAAGTGAGGAAACATATTTGTATTCTTATCTTTTAATGACCCCTCTGTGTTTTAGATCTATTTCCATTTTTTTGTATTGTGTATGTTTTTGTCGGCATACATATATTCCCTCTCCATTCATACATACTGTCTTATTATAAGGAATTATTATACGCACATATACGCACATACATAAATACACACACATATATAGACACACATATATACATACATACACATACTCACACTTCCCATGTTGTGTAGGGTCTGTGTGTATGCTTGTGAGTAGTCTATTGTTTTTGCCATTATGCATATACATATTTGTGCTCCACAAATACCCGCGTGTGAGCGTGCATGCAAATGGTTTGACCACTGTATTTGGCCATTATGTGTGCATGTTGTGTATTTTTGTGTGTGGGGTTATGATCTATTTGGTTTAAATTTGTTTATGAAGTTTTTTTCCCCCTTGTATTTGTAGGTAAGAATTGCTTGATATACTGGCATAATTTTAAATTCACCCTGGTTACATTTATATATGTGTTGTGATACAAAGTGTTTTCTGTTCTCTGGTAATTTTATGTTGCTTTCGTGGAGGGAAACTCTGTTGTTTATTTGATATATATAAGTAAATATTGATGTCAACAGCCAGCGGCGACTGCCAAGACACAACAAATATGGTCTGACGATTGCGTTTCAGCATGAAACTAAAGCCACTGGATGTTGACCTCAACGTCAACTTTTATATTTACATACGCTCTATCCCGGATATTCAGCACTTTAACCCATGAATATAGGATATCTTATAAATGTAATTTGTCACATTATATATATATATATATATATATATATATATATATATATATATATATGCGCAGGTATGCAGAAAAATAGGAAAGAACACGTTAGGTAAATAATCCGGTGTTCCTTAATATTTTTGCTTTTATTTTCAAAAAGACAGTGCTCCATACAGAAGTAGAGCTTATATTATAATATTTAAAAAAAAATATGATTCCTTCGCTACATAAGAATTCTCATGTTTCAAAAGCGAGAGCCGAGACCCCTAATATAATTTTTGAAATTAAGTTGAATTAAGGTGTCTGGTCACGCTTCCTCGTCAAGCGAGAATTTGGGAATAGCATAGTTATTCCCAAATTCTAGGATTCCCAAATAGTAGGATCAGGCCAGTTGGGTTCCGTCACTGAGAAAAAGTGCACCATGACGGAATTCACTCCCAACAAACTTTAGAGAAGTCATGCTTCATTGGTTGGCATTTTCGCTTGAATCTCCAATACGAACATTTCAGTGTGTTTGCATGTCAGTCTGACGACATTGCAGAGGATTCGGAAAGAGTTGGATGAGTCTAATGGTGATTACGATACAGCAGCTCGGAAAATTGCTTCTGGTATATATATATATATATATATTATATAAAACGTCCAATATTTATAGGGGAAGAGTGTTCAATTTTGTATATATATTAGACATTACAGATATTAGAGAGGACATACGAATGAACTCACGCTTCCAAATTTCTGTTGGAGTGAATTGCGTCATGGTGCTCTTTTTTTTCCACAGACAGTGCCCAGTTGAACCTGGTTTACTGTACAGTTGACAAACTCACAAGCAAACAGGGCGCATGCGCGAAATTAAAAATAGACAGTGACGACAATTTACTCATCGCACCCGATATATATATATATATATATATATATATATATATATATATATTAGTAAAAAATGATAAAGTGGAAAGCTTTTTTCGTTCGACGCATTTCGACCTGCAGGACTTCATCAGTCTGAAGTGATGTTTACGTTGATTAACTAAACATGCGCACAAATGGGACGGGACATTGTTTTATCAAAATCTATATATGCCTTTTCCCCATATATATATATATATATATATATATATATATAGATAGATAGATAGATAGATAGATAGATGGTGAGAGAGAGAGAGAGATAGATAGATAGATAGATAGATAGATAGATAGATAGATATAAGCAAATGAATGACAAAGAAACAGATAAAACAGACAGAAAAGTTTAATGCCAGATTATATCGTAGATAATGTTGTTATTTTGAAAAGTGCTACAGTGTTGGAAACCTCTTCTTTTTGAGATTTCGTTCCCTTGCTTTGACCACTGAACTCACCAAATCAACAAATTCAGCGAGGTAAGCAGTGAGAGCGTGATTTATAAAAACTCAATGAGAATCTCAGAGAGAGTGAGGAGCAAAAAGAATCGACCAATCAGAAGCGAGGAGGCCGAAAAGAGCCCAGTTTCCCGCGTCTTCTTCTCGCAGTGCATATTTATGATAAAGATATGTCACGTGTTGCAACCTTCGACTGACAATGCTGCGGCCACGGCCACTGGCTACCGATAGCTGATTGGTTGAGCTCCGTTCGTCAACTGGTCAATAAAATCTACTCTTTCTACTCCATATGCGTCGAGTTGGAAAATGAAATAAAGAAGGCGAGGAAGATGCCCAAGAAGCAGGGACAGAGGACGAAAGAAAGAGGAGAAAAGTGGCAGTCAGAGGTGGAGGCGATAGGAAATGAGATAAAAACAAAGATGAAATAATAGTTTTATAAAAGTGTGCAGCAGAAGACAATGAAGTGGATACAAGCGCCTCGGCTTTGGGTAATGGTTAGCAATTAAATCGAGCAGGCTATTAGTTTTGCATCGTGAGTTCAATCCTCAACGGGGGTGACGTACTTTTGACCTTCTGTAAAGCATGTAAATGAGCACCACCGTCAGGGGTGGGGTGATGATTAATGAGATCGTCTAGTAGATCTTCAGTACTGTGTAGTGAGTTCGATTCTCTTAACTTGAACCACAATAGAGTAAGAATATATATATATATATATTTTTTTAAGCTTATCACCCCAAGCAAGGCTGGAAGACACTAGCACGGAAGGGGTTACAGAAGGTTTGGAGGAAGAGCAGGTAGGAGTGGTAAAGGAGAGGATGTGGAGAAAGATAGTGGATCGATCAAGGCAAGGGGGTTACAGAAGATTTGGAGCGAGAGCAGATAGGAATGAAAGGTGAAAGGATGTGGAGAAGGGAAGTGGATAGATCAAGGCAACTGGAGATGTCGATTGACGTTACACTTAAATAGTTGGAGATTATATTTGTCAGGGAAACAGGAATAAGGAAGGGAGTTCCACAGGCGAGATGTGCGAGACATGAAGCTATTGGAGTAGAAGAGACGTCTACATCTAACAGTTTCAATGGTGAAGGGGTGGGAACGGGATGCCAGCCTCGTAGGACGTTTAAATTGAGACCTAGGAACCAGCGAAAGCAGCTCATCGGAGCAATTACCGTGAAAGTATTTGTAAAAAAGACATATATATATATATATATATATATATATATATAATATATATATATATATATATATATATATATATATATATATACATACAAGTGCGAGAAAAGAAACTGCTAACATCGAATTAACGGTTACATCTAGACATTTCAAGTGTAAAATGATAAGAACTTTTGCCGCAAATTTAGTACTAAATTCATAAAGTCCAGGCACCATATCTCCACCCTCTCTCTCTCTCTCTCTCTCTCTCTCTCTCTCTATATATATATATATATATATATATATATATATATATAATATGGATAAAGCAACTGTAAAGTTGCAAATTACAAGAAAAAAATTGGATGTTTTTTGTGAAAGTATTTATTTATATGTTTTTATATATTTGATATTTCAGGCCGCCTCGGTCCTTCCTCAGAAATTAATTCAATAACTGTATTTGGAAGTTTGTTTACAACTAGCGTCCGTCGTGATATGCGGACGTCACGTGATGTGGAATGTAACTGTGTTTGAATTTTTTAACCTAAATCTAACGATAGTATTTTAGATGTTGCTTAAAAAAGTTTATATATATATATATAGAATATCAATTGATAATTAGAGATAATTCCAAGGAGGATATTAAGAGAGCCAAATGTAAGTAACAGAGCAATATAATAATGAGTACATTACAATAATAATGATATATATATATATATATATATATATATATATATATATATATATATATATATATATATATATATATAGAGAGAGAGAGAGAGAGAGAGAGAGAGAGAGTACATATATATATATATATATCATGAGTACATATATATATATATATTCTGCGGAGCATAAAAATTATAAAATTACTAATTTTTAAAATATGGTTCCATCGCTACACAGGAATTACCATGTTTCAAAAATGGTAATTCCTGTGTAAGAATGGGAGCTTATTTTTAAATTAGTAAATTAATAATATATATAAATATAAATAAATAAATAAAAAATAAAGAAATATAAAACAGCCAGATAATATTTTTAGATTGTAAGTATTTTCGGGAGATAATAATGATTTGCTGATAGAAGTTTTACTAATTAATCCATAATTAGGGGGAAGAAGAGTTGAATCCATACCTTTCCCAAGGCTAATTACGCGTAAGTGAATAAAAAGAATCCGATTGGAATTGGAACACTGCACGCTGATTTCCAATTCCGAGTCATTATCCATTACTCTATTCACACATCCAAGCTTACAGCACCTGTTATCACAAAGCGCTCACCCATCTAGGCATTGATCATGCTCGATATTGCTTAACTTCGATGTCGTACTCGAACTGGTGTTTGAACGTGATATGGCCGTAAGACCGGTTGTAGGAAAAGAAAACGATATTGTTTATGACGATATTTAAACTTATAAATGATATATTTGTATCTATTTTCCCAATTCGACTCGCTCTAACGTTAAGGTGTATGATGAAATTCGAAAGCCAACGGAAATAGCAAAAGATGACTTTCAGTCACTAAGCAAAGTAGTAAGAGGTGGGAAAATATCCTTAGACACAAAGAGAAACGTATTGAATGCTTGAAGAAGAGACTTGAAGTGACATATTCTCTCAACGAAAACTTGTAATACCAGGAACAGGACATGTGAGCAATGGGAAAGTTTAAAAAATATAAGATCTACAAGGAAACGCATATTTACAATCAGAAGAAACAGTTGAATTTTCTGGGACACATAGTGAGAAAAGAGGGCATATCGAATATAACACTCACAGGACATGTTGAAAGCATGAGAAGCAGACAGTAATCTATTTAACGAATTTCTATTAATGAATGTAAAGTCAAGGACAAAAAGAGATGATAAAGAGTCGAAAGTTTCTTAGAGCAATAAAATAGAGGAAGCTGTGGAGAACCATGATCTTGGTAAGTCAAGACGAAATGTTAAGTTTTCACTATCACGCCAGCTTCAGTGAATGTTACTAAACGGAGTATAATTCCGAAAGAAACGAAATCAAATTTATTCTATACATATGCATTATTGATTTTATTAATTATAATCTAGGATGAATCAAGGCCAAGTAAACGTAGGAAGATTGTGTTGCGTCAATATTTTATTGTTTGGCTTGGGTTAATGTCATATAAGAATAAAGTGTCGCTGCCGACACTTGGGTTTGAACATGAATCGCTAGAGAGCAAGCACAATCGACCTCATCTTGAAATAATTAGATCACGTGACTGATAAAGGAAATATATATATATATATATATATGGGAATTAGTGGCGTCTGATCTAGTATTGTTTGAAGGCGTTACTATTGCTGTATCTGTGATTTACAAAGTCTCTCCTAAAAACGGGCATTACAAAAGTTAACTTGAAATTAAATAATGATAACTAACTGTTGAACTAGCTAGACGCAACCGTCAGTTCTATTCTAATCGTTTCTTCTCACGCATTTCTCGCACTTCTCGCCTGTGGAACTTCTTCCGATTCTTGTTTTTCTTGTCACCTACAATCTTCAATAATTTAAATTTAACGTCGATCGCCATCTTCTGTCTTCCAGAAACCTGTTCTTTTATTGTCCTTTTTCCTTATTAGTCTTCCTATTCTCTTTCACTCTGCACCCACCTTACGACTTAGCGGCATTGTCGCCTTCCTTGGGGTGAAAAGATTAAAAAAACTGTCTGAGTTTAAAGTTTTAAATCTGGAACACATGGAGTTAAACATTAGAAGTTAAACACGCTTTTTTATACGGTTTTATTTCGTCCGGCTCACACACCTCCACGGTCTTTTGGATAGGAGTAGAGGCTTATCTCCCCTGTTTAGGATTGGGTTTCGTCTAAAGTATTTCCTTCTTGTTCATTTCCAGCACCCCCTTGAATCTTTATGACATTGTCAGTTTGTTTGGGGTGAATTGATTATAAAAAAGAAGCAGTAAAACCAGAAAGAAAATCCGGGGCGGAACCCCCAAAGCGTTTGGCTGTGAACACTGACAACCTTCCAGAAACTCTTGCAGTTAAGCCGGCTCCAAATGTAGTGACCTGCATTCTTTACGATCTTGTCCTCCACATGCCATCGCTTAGGCCAGCGCTCTGGAGAAAGTCACTCCGGTCTTTGAATTTTGGCCAAACAGCGTGCTTGTGAGAAAAACGGATTCCTACTATTGGATTGGTGCATAATTATCAGGCGTTTTAAAACAATATTTGATATGAGAAAAGACAGCATTTTTAAATGATTATTCCGGAGCGCATGGCTATTGACACGCATTTTTATAACCTGGAAATAGATATTAAAAAAAAAGTAAACAAAACAATTTTATTAACAAATAACTCGCCTACAAAAACGCCTGATAATTATGCACCGACCCAATATATTAACATTACTCAATCGTCATTGGGTTGAAAATCTGTTATGGGTCCTTACCTATAACTACAGAATGAACTCTTCCTAACATTATGTATACTACGCCTCTCAAGAGAGAGAGAGAGAGAGAGAGAGAGAGACGAATCGAGTCGAGTCGATAGTAGTTCATTCCAAACCAGACTGACAGTCATACTAACACCTACCACATCTTGTATTATTATTATTCCGTGTAATATATCTTCCTTATTTCTACACTTGTGTTCGTGTTGTTCTTCCTTGGTCCTAACCTGGACCATAACAAAATCACACCTTGCAAAGTTTAACAGTTAAACGGAATCCATTATTTTAATTAGAGTATCAACTCTTTCTTTTTTTTTTTTTGGTCACTACTTTGTCTGAGTGAATTTCTTATCTTGATAGCTTACTGGTGTATGTAAGGAATAATTAACGAGTAATTGAACTGTTGGATTGAAAAAATTGAACTGCTGTAGTTGGATTGAAAAAAAAGTCGGCGTATAATAATTGGACCTCTATATGAAATCCAGAGGTCCAAATATTATACGCCGACTCGTTTGGACTGGTGTCCTCATTCTGGTCGTTAAAGTCACCTCATTTCAAACATTCTAACCTCTGACCTTCTTCTGATGTCTGCCATATTTGGTAATTTTTATTGAATCTACAACGGTATATTTCTTTTAATTAATAATTTCATTACTTTCTACCCAGTCTATTAATCAATTATTCTTAACTCGCTTTTTGTTTGTGCCACCGTAGATGGATTTCACTGACTCTGTGACTGATCACTAAACACTTAAAGCTTATATTTAAAAGAAAAAAAACAGGTGATAGTTGAATGTGCGAGCTTTAAACCTCACTTTTTCATTTTTTTTAATACTAATCAATGAAGTCTATATTGTGTCCAAGTATCTGTTTGTCTTACTGATGAGATGAGCAAAGATCCACACGTGGTGCTCATTTCTACACTAGGACTAATGAGGAGATTATCAGAGCATAGCATGTGATAGTTTTTTTTTTCAGTCCCTTTATTTTCAAGCCTCTGTTCTCTGTTGCACTAATTTTATTCTCGGCGAGTTTGTGACCACAATTTTTACATTTAGCACATGGTCAGCTATGCATGATTTCATTATCTCTCAATCGATTACGATAATCTTCAAGCTTTACTTTTAGAAGACAGCTGATTTCGGCTTTGTATTCTTTACTGTATGTAATGGTATATACAAATACTTTTGACATAATGGTATATACAAATACTTTTGACACGTAATGGTATATACAAATACTTTTGGCACGTAATGGTATATACAAATACTTTTGACACATAATGGTACATACAAATACTTTTGACACGTAATGGTATATACAAATACTTTTGACACGTAATGGTATATAAAAATACTTTTGGCACGTAAAGGTATATACAAATACTTTTGACACGTAATGGTATATACAAATACTTTGGGCACGTAATGGTATATACAAATACTTTGGGCACGTAATGGTATATACAAATACTTTTGACAAGCGTCTGATGTAAGGTAAATAGGCCATGCCATTTTCTATTATCATTTACCTTTGTACTTTTGGTTGTCGAAACTGATTTTATATATGCAGAGGAATTGTTACTGTGGAGAGTGACAGTAATTCTGATACTCGCTTGTTGATATCTATATGGGTCACCAGATTTGTGTTTTTTAAATTAAGGATAGGACTAAAAACTAGCATTTTCGTTTTGAAACTATACTTTTCAACAGGTTTCAGTAACTTGGAAATCGAAGAATTCATATCAGAATAAGTAACGGTTTTCGAGATATTATTCCTAATGATGAAATTATTCCTCATAAAGCTATGAGACAATTACCGTAATTTACCATGTATAATACGCATTTTTTTCTAAAAACATAATAAGAAAAATTAAGGGTTCATATTATGCACAGCTACAAAAAAAACCTCTAATAAATTGCAGTTATCCATGGTAGATATGTAACACCTTCCCCTAAAGATAGTAATATTAGCCACTTCCCTACAAGGAAACTTTTAGCATTCATTGACTGAGCAGCCAGTACTGCTTTCAATTTTTCAGGAAAATAGGTTTTTCAAGTCCAGTAGTTGTTATTGCTCTTTCTAGTATTGATGTGGGTTTCCTTCTTAATCTTTTATTTGAAGTAGTGCAGAATGTCAACATCTTGATTATGTCATTTATTTTCTCTTCAAGTTATATGTGCTATCAATTTTAGTTGTTGCTGATGTTGTTAGTCCTCTGGTGATGTGTTTTCTGTTATTTGATACAGTTCTTTGTTTGTGATTCTGTAGCACCAGACCACAAAGTTAAAAAAAGTTGATCTTTGCTAAAACCCTCAGACTTCACTCACTCAAAGCCTTTTTTAACCATTAATCTTAGAAAGTGTATGTGACAATTTAGATATTTCTGAATAGGTTTGGCACCATGCATGACATCTGTATGAGAGTCTCGATCTGACAAGGTTATTTAAGAATATGACTTAAGTTTTCAGGTTGATGTTTTCGCTTTGTAGCAATTGGTAGTGTTGGGCGAAACTACTTCTGGCACAGTATATTCTATATTCAGTTTCCTTTTCTCCTATACTAAATTTGTTATAACTGATTCATACACTAAGGTATTTGTTGCGTTTAGTATTTTCATATCCTGATTTTTTATGATGGATTCAAGGTATGTTCCATCACTGCTTTCATTGATTCGCAAAATGATATAAATAAACGTATAAAAAAGCGAACTAATAAAGTGTTCAATAATTATCTCGAGTGATAATTATAGTATCAGAAGTATTTTAAGTTCGCAACACCTATCGGTAGTCAACTCGGAGTTTTGTGATTTCTCACTCGCCTTGGCCGTCAACTTCAGTCTAGAAGCCCTCCGATGCAGTGTCATCAACGCACTGGCTACATCCATAGCTATGTAGCCCATTCTACCCATTCTTTTAGATGTTCGCTGACTCTACAAGAAAGTTCACTTGTACTTTGACAGGTTTTGTTTTTTAATCCTACTGGTGGGTGAACCGGTATATTTACACTGTGGCAGGTAGTATTGGGTTATTATATTCAACCAGTATCACTTGGAGTTACCTGATATAATTGTGTTTTACTAAGCTTAGTTAGTATCATTAGTTTACCTCTTCGTATCGGATTGATTAGTAAGCCTTCCGAGGTGACTATTGTAGTTATTTCAGTTAGTATGGGTCTTTATATTTATATCCATGTACAAGACTAATGTAAGCGTCTTACATATTGAGTGAGAATGGCAATAAATAAGATACAACTGAAGAAGACTAAAAATAAACAAGGAAATTCAACAAAAACAATGATAAAGAAAAAACAAAGTTAAACTATCTACCCAATGGCTGAGATAGTTGCGTATATGAAACTGGTGTCAGAGGCCAGTGTTCAAATCTAGGTAAAACTATGATTTTGAATTTACAGGCTAAGTAGGCCCACTGCACTTGAAAGACTGGCGCAATACAATCTTTTTAAACAAACTTTCTATTGTTTTGGTTTGTGTCGTTATGGACTCGGTGTATCACATATTAAGAAGTGAATAAAAGAAGGGAAAAATGAAAAAGAAAGAAAGAAAGAAAGAAAAGTCGACGCTTAGAAAAAGAACGAAAGACTTAAAGAAGGAAACAAAGAAAGTAGAAAAAAGTTAAGAAGCTAAAGATAAACTAAAGACAGAAAAAACTGATGTAAAAAGAAAGGAAGGAAGGAAGGAAGAAAGAAAGAAAGAAAAAGAAAGAAAAAGAGAAAGAAGTGAAGAAAGCTAGAAGGAAAGAAAAGAAGTTGCTAAAAAAGTGGAAGTGGGGAATAAATAAATAAAGAGAAAAAAAAGAAAAATAAGGAAGAAAGGAAGGAAGGACGGAAAGGAAGGAAGGAAGGAAGGAAGGAAAGGAAGGAAAGGAAGGAAGGAAAGGAAGGCAGGAAGAAAGGAAGGAAGGAAGGAAGGAAGGAAGGAAAGGAAGGAAAGGAAGGAAGGAAAGGAAGGCAGGAAGAAAGGAAGGAAGGAAGGAAGGAGGGAAAGGAAGGAGGGAAGGAAGGAAGGAAAGGAAAGAAGGAAGGAAAGGAAGGAAGAAAGGAAGGAAGGGAAGGAAGGAAGGAAAGGAAGGAAAGAAGGAAGGAAGGAAAGGAAGTAATGAAGGAAGGAAAGGAAGGCAGGAAGGAAGGAAAGGAAGGCAGGAAGGAAGGAAGGAAAGAAGGAAGGAGGGAAAGGAAGGAGGGAAGGAAGGAAGGAAAGGAGGAAAGAAAGGAAGGAAGGAAAGGAAAGAAGGAAGGAAAGGAAGGAAGAAAGGAAGGAAGGGAAGGAAGGAAGGGAAGGAAGGAAGGAAGGAAAGGAAGGAATGAAGGAAGGAAAGGAAGGAAGGAAGGAAGGAAAGGAAGGCAGGAAGGAAGGAAGGAAGGAAGGAAGGAGGGAAAGGAAGGAGGGAAGGAGGAAGGAAAGGAGGAAAGAAAGGAAGGAAGGAAGGAAAGGAAAGAAGGAAGGAAAGGAAGGAAGAAAGGAAGGAAGGGAAGGAAGGAAGGGAAGGAAGGAATGAAGGGAGGAAAGGTAGGCAGGAAGGAAGGAAAGGAAGGCAGGAAGGAAGGAAGGAAGGAGGGAAAGGAAGGAGGGAAGGAAGGAAGGAAAGGAGGAAAGAAAGGAAGGAAGGAAGGAAAGGAAAGAAGGAAGGAAAGGAAGGAAGAAAGGAATGAAGGGAAGGAAGGAAGGAAAGGAAGGAAAGAAGGAAGGAAGGAAAGGAAGGAATGAAGGAAGGAAAGGAAGGCAGGAAGGAAGTAAAGGAAAGAAGGAAGGAAAGGAAGGAAGGAAATGAAGGAAAGAAGGAAGGGATGAAGGAAAGAAGGAAGGAAAGATATGCATTTGTTAAGCGGAAAAAACTGAAAGCAGAAAAAGTATGCAAGAAAGAAAGTAACAAGGAAAGGAACAAAGAAGGGATGGAAGAGAGAAGGATAGAAAGAATATGCTAAGCGGAAAAATAACTGAATGCAGAAAGAAAGCAAGAAACAAACTGATAGCGAGGGAGATATAGAAATAAAAGATTGGGAAAAGAAAGAAAGAAAGAAAGAAGTGTGGATAGAAGAAAGAAGGGAAAAAGAATAATTCTAAGCGAAAACAAAGAGAAAGAAAGTGATGTAGAAAGATACAAAGAACAAAAGACTTAAAGAAGGAAAGAAACAAAATTGAAAAAAGTTAGGACGCTAAAAAGAAATTAAAGACGGGAAAAACTGATGTAGAAAGAAAGAGAGAAAATAGAAGGAAATACGGAATGAGGGAATGCGTGAATAAAGGAATGAAAGAAAGAATGAAATATTAGAAGAAATGAATAGGCAAAGTAAAAGAAATTGACGAAGAGAAGAAGAGAGGAAGAAAGATAAAAAGAAAAGAGTAATGAAGAAGGAATTTAAGAAAAGAAGAAATGAAGATTCTAACTAAAAGAAAAAGAAATTGAAAGTGGTAAAAGAAGAAATTATATGGAGAAAAAAGGAAAAAAAATGAAATAAATGAAAGAATGAATAAGTGAAAGAAAGAAAAATTTAAAGGAAGAAATGAAAATGTTAAGTGAAGAAAAGGAAACTGGAGGCAAGAAAAACGAAGTCAGTGATGCAGAAAGAAAGAAAAAAGAAAGAAAGAAAAAGAAAGAAAGAAGGAAGAAAGCTAGAAGGAAAGAAAAGAAGCTGGTGAAGGTAAAAATGGAAGTGGGGAAGAAGGAAGAAAGAGATGAAATAATGAAAGAGAAAATAAAGAAAAAGAAAAAAGAAGGAAGGAAGGAAAGAAGGAAGAAGGGAAAGATATGCATGTGCTAAAAAAAAAACTAGAAGCAGAAAAAGTATGAAGGAAAGAAAGAAAAAAGAAAGTAAGGACCAAAGTGATGGAAGAAAGAAAGACAGAAAGAATATGCTAAGCGGAAAAATAACTGAAACGAGAAAAGAAAGAAACTGATGGAGAAAGAAAGGAAGAAAGAAAAAAGGAAAGAAAGAAGGGTTTTATAGAAGAGAGAAGGAAAGAATAAATACGCTAAGCGAAAACAAAAACTGAAAGCGAAAAAAGAAAGAAACTGACGTAGAAAGAAAGATACAAAGAAAGGAAGGAAGAAAAAGAAAAAAAAGGAAAAGAAAGAAAAAGAAAGAAAAGAAAGAAAAAGAACAAGAGAAAGAATGAAGAAAATATGCTAAAAAAAGAAATTGAAAGTGGAAAAAATGAAGAAAGAAAGATAAGGGAAAGAAAAAGGAATAAATAATGGATGGAAAGAAATAGGCCTTGTGCAAAAAAGGAAGGAACAGGGTGAAAGAAAGAAGTGGGGAAATAAAAGAAGAAAGTCTGAAAGAAATAAAGAGACTTGGACAGCGAAAAAGAAAAGAGAAGTAGAAAGAAGACCCAACAAGCAAAAGAAAGAAAGAAAGAAAGAAAGAAAAAAAGGAAAAGATAGGTTGATAAAGCACGAAAATAAAGAAAAAGAAAACGAAAAAGTAAGAAAGTAAGAAAGAATAAATCGAACAATTCTTTATCGCAAGATGAAATCATGTTCTGCAGATCTCTCCAAGCGACTCGAGTTCCATTTTGGTTCTCATTCACTTATCCTTGGGCTAAGCAAAGCTTAACTTCTATCACTACTACAGCGACGACAATTATCGCTCAATCACACACTCATTCACATAGCCATTCATTCAACTCACGCAATCATTCATTCATGAACTAATCTATCCACCACTACTATTTGTCATTTTTTTGTTTATTTTTCATTCTTTCATTCCTTCGTGCATTTGTCATTTTGTATAGTGGTTCCATTTCCCTGCCGTCGCTGACTGTTCCTGTTGTCGCCATCGCTGTACTCATCGTCTGCAAGCTGCATTGTCGATTTTGCAAACGTCTTTATACACAGTCACCGTCCATGACGTATTACTTTGAATGCGACCACAACCGATTCGCTTCCTTTTACTACGACGTCTGTTTCTTTTTCTGCCATATTAAGTGTTTTACTTACTTTTCGCCGATGCGGTAAGCCCAGTAGACTCAGAGTGTAGTTGAAACCGCTTGGAGCGGCTCATTTTGTAAACACGCCGCGTTTAGGCAGCAGCAACATGACAGGAATAGTGATTTCTAAATTTTTGCAGAATGCGGTGCCCAGGTAGAAGTAATTATGGAGCCTTTAACATTATAGTTCGCATGCAAAGATTGGATATCATTGAAGTAAAATTGCTTAATAAACTATTATATATAACTTTAAATAATTGATTGAATTATGCACATATTTTTTTAGGTATCCTAGTCCCTTTATACATGTGATTTATGATATAATTGTATTTTAAACATTTATTTAGAGATTTCACAATTTAACTTACCTAATACCCAGTCGGTGACACTCTCTTTTACGTTTTCTAAAGAGAGAGAGAGAGAGAGAGAGAGAGAGAGAGAGAGAGAGAGAGAGAGAGAGAGAGAGAGAGAGAGAGAGAGAGAGAGATAGAGAGAGAGAGAGAGAGCAAGAAAGAGCGAGAGAAAAGAGAGAGAGAAAAAGAGAGAAAGAGTAAGAGAAAAAGAGAGAGAAAGGGAGACAGAGAGAAAAGAGAGAGAGAAAAGAGAGAGAAATAGAGAAAGAGAGAAATAGATAGAGAGAAAAAGAGATAGAAAGAGCGAGAGAGAGAAAGAGAGAGAGAAAAGAGAGAGAAAGAAAGAAAGGGAGAGAGAAGAAAGAGTGAGAGAAAAAAAGAGAAAGAGTGAGAGAAAAAGAGAGAGAAAGGGAGACAGAGAGAAAGAGAGAGAGAGAAAAGAGAGAGAGAGAGAAAAGAGAGAGAGAGAAAAGAGAGAAAGAGAGAGAGAGAGAGAGAGAAAAAAAATAGAGAGAGATATTTTGGTTGATTTTGCTTAGCCGTATATCAAAATCTACGGGTAATTTAATTCAAGAAATCTAAATATTTTGTACATAATTATAAACTTTCAGGGTAACGATATGTTTTTTAGATATATAGTTTGTAAATCATAAAATGTATTATTGGCAATTTTACTAAATGATTATATTTTTATGTTTATTTTTTGTGTTGCATTGATTGTCGGTTTGGTATAAAAATGTATTGTTGGTCATTTTATTATAAATAATGTACTGTTGATTTTTGTATGGGAGTTCACTATTTCCCCATAGCAAGGACCCTAACAGGTGCTACCACCCCGGGTCAGGGTGGATCTGGGAACAACAAAAATTAAGAGGTGATTCCACGGTTCTCAAAACCTCCAATCTTCATATCAGAGGCCTTGCTGCCGGATGTAGTTTATTTTCATACCCTGGACGTGAGAGAGAAAGAAGGAGTGAGCGAGTAAGAGAGAAAGAAAGAAAGAACGTGAGGGAAGGAGAGAGAGAAATACAGAGAATGGAAGGAGAGAGATAGACATTGATAGAGAGGGGGAAAGAGGGAGAGATAATGAGAAAATCAATCTCGGTTTATTTTTGAACTGGCATTAAAATATTGTATCTACAATAAATACTATTTATGGGCTGCCACGTGACAGAGATTTCACGAACGAAGACCTTGATTTCCAATTTATTTGCTTTCGCTTGGCCCTTGTTCACAATAGGTCTTTACTATCGTCTTCAGAATGATGGAGCCGTCATCTTTGACAGAATAGCTGATGGCATTGATGTTATCTTCTCTGACCATTCTTCAGTTACTATTCATATAATGGGCGAATTCAAGGTTCGCTCTGTAGTGTCATCTTCTTTGGGCACTTGAGACCACACATTGATGTGTGTCAAGATTGATGTCAAATCAAAGACGTCCTATGATGTCCAATTTCAATGGATAGTTACTCCGAAGCTGACTCGGATAATTCCAGGTCTTTCATTCCTCTCTCAATGTTCTTTGCTGTATTGACAGTGTTATCCATTAGAAGAAGCATCAACAAAGCCAAAATGTTAGCCTTAGCACACACCTGACTGTGCTGTTGCCATATCTTACCGTTATCGTCTTTATCAATCGTTATCAATCTTACCATCACAATATTTATCCTCGTAAACGGTGTAGTCATGTTGCATCCAGAACTTCCCGCAACCATTGAAAAAACCTCTAAAGAATGCTAAGATCAGCTATGCATAGTAGGTTCAAGCTAAAATTTACAACGAAAGATTTGGGTTCCACGAGTTCTGGGAAATCACTATCAAGATTCTTAACAGGCACATGCTCCGTGCCTACTATTATTAATGGCCCTGACATTAATCTTCATCGGAATTTGCCTCAAACTACACGCTAGACGACCGGAGTCATCCCTTACCAGACTTTCTCCCTCTCTTGTGGACTAACAGCCTTGAATTTTCTTCAATCTTGGAAAAATTTTCGGTTCACTATACTATGCAAAGATTAGTCCGAAAGCTGAGACAGAGTATTGCGAGACAGGAGGATTTCTTTGGTGACAAAGAAAAGAGTACTGAGCTGTTCCGTGACATCTGTCATCCTATACAGCAGTGAATGTTGGACAAAGATGAGGAAAAGCCTCGAGGCAATGGAGATATGGTTCTACAGAAGAATGCTGAGGATATCATGGACCGAACGTGTGAGCAACGATGAGGTTTTAGAGAGGATGCAAACAAGGAGAAAGCTAATACTTAACATCAGAAAGAGGCAGAGAAAATTTCTGGGGCGCGTAATGTTGTAGCATACCTACGGACGATAATGGATATGACCCCATTTGCATAAGTACAGTAGTTAATACTGTATGTTGGTCTGCAGTCGGAGATTCGTATCCAGCTGTCCTGTTCAAACTCTCTGTCTCCAGACGAGGCTATGTCGAAGGGCAGTCTCGGGAAACAGCTATACGACCCCTAAGAGCTCGGATACCCCACATTAAAATTCAGCCTTGTGCCACATTTGACCGCGTGGGGAGGTTGATAGATATCCTGCAGTTGGAGATTCGTTTCCAGCTGTGCTGGTCAAACTCTCTGCCCCCGGGCAGAGAGAATCTCCACACGAGCCTATGTCGAAGGGCAGATTCTCGTCTCGGGAAACAGCTACCCGACCCCGTTTTATACAGGGTCTACGGGGAATTTTTGTTCGAGCCTACGGGCTCGGATACCCCACATTAAATTCGGCATTGTGCCACATCTGACCGCCTAGGGCGGTTAGTAGATATCCTGCAGTTGGAGATTCATTGTGGAATTCACTTGACTCACTTCTGGCAGTTTACTACTTCTTCTACGTGCCGCTGATGAATCTTATATGTGTTGTTCTTGTCCTAAGTATTATTGTTCATTACCAAGCTTCGTGTGATTATTCTATTCAGTAACCTTCCCTAGGTTATAACACGTAATGTGAAAGGAGAGCCTGGAGATTCTGATACTTACAGATCGAATAGAGGGAAAGAGAGACAAGAGAAAGCAACGCATGACATACCTGGCGGGCTTAAGCAAGTGGATGTAAGCAACGTAATCTGGAGGTGGCAGAGGGACGTAATTTATTGAGAGCTACATTGGATGGGGTGGAGTGGAGAGCCATGATCGCCTACGCCCTGAAAGGACACGGCACATAAAAAGAAAGAAGCTGCCATATCTGGGATGGAGTTATTCAGTCCTCACCGTCCTGTCCGATCGTGTTCAAAATCGATTATGAAGTTTGGTAGGAGGCGACCCACTTTTCACTCTGCAGTCTTTTTTTTCCAACAGATGCAACAGATGCAAGAATATCATTGCTCTCTTGCTATTTCTATGACATGTTCAGATAAACTCCACGCTTCTGTACATTTGTCATGGAAAACTTTTAGAGCTATGTTTAGTTTGTTTAACAGGCACATCAACAGCTTATGGGTCATTTAATGCCAAAATTGTATTTTCTTGTGAGCTTTGGTAATTAGTTTTACCAATAATATATTGCTCATAATTTTTTTTTTATTATCAAAATGTGTTGCTAGTAATTCTTTCTATTTTTTTAAAAATATTTTCATATTTTAAACTCAGTTTGGGGGTTCACTATTTGTCTACATCTGGGACCGTATCCGAAGTGGGCCAGGGAGCAACAGCAATTAAGCGGTGTTTATATCTAGGACTTGCCATACCACATCTATGGATTAATTCTTATTTCCTTTGTATTCCATCTGTAAGGAAGAAGTTCCATTCAGATAGTTTTTTTCCCAAATCAAGTGTCAATCGCTATCTATCCTCCTTTTCAAAATATTCACATCCTTTTTTCTCCACTTTTCTATTCATATCACACAACTCGAAACAGGGTGGCTCTTGAGCCTTTAGTAAAATAAATATACTCAGAAGCCGTCAATGACTGCGCTAGAACAAGCCATCATGATCGAGGGTTTGAGTGTACTGCTCTTTATTCTAACTGGTGATCACACCAGATTATGCGTTATCTCCCAGAAACTGTAAGTAAGGTACGCTCACTGTAGTTGAAGTATAAACCACAGGTTGCATCTATGGGATTACTGTGAATGTTGAACAAATACAAATGTGTCTGAGAAGACATCTGCAGCGGGGAATAGTTAGTCGCCCCCAGAAGACGGCCATAACTGGATGCGGGCGGACAAGGATATGTAAGTGCCGCGGGGCATTTTATTTTTGTCAATATCAAACTGACTATTCCAGTCTTAAAAGGCAAAAAAATGTTCAAATATTGAATTTAGATTGGAGCCAATAAGTAAATTCCAAAGATTTTAGACAAATATTTCACAATTACTCGTGTCTCTTGCACTCAATCAATTCCCTTGATTTAAACAACCATGTCCAATTTAATAAATACCTTCTAATGAACGAACGAATTTTAAAAGCCTAGCTCACAACAATGAAGACAACTGTAGACTGAGAAATTAACAGAACCGATGATAATCTTACAACTGCTCGCTACGTTTGATAAATTCAAGATTCAACCAATGTTTGACATTTTGGGCTATAGTGATTGGTGGTCACAAAAGCCTTCAACTGAAGACCCAATCTTCAAGCCTCGCACAAGATATTCACTTTTGTCCAAAAGAAACAGATTTTCAAACCCGGCAACTGTAAATTTAATAGCAGCTCCAACAATTTTCTCTTTATTTCTCAATCGAAAATGTTGTTTTCTTTCTAATTTTTCTTAATATGTTATTTAATTTTTTTCTATCGAAACATTCATTTTGTTATAATACGTAGTAGACATAATAGTCTTAAGTTATCTGATTGTTTTTAATGAAACATTGTCAATATTAATTTTCCTATCCTATCTTTGATTTTTATTCCGGCACCCAGGTTATGTTTACATTTTATGGCCATTAAGTAAACAGCAAGAATTGGAAACAAAGAATAATCTCCTGATATTATTTCATTTATCTTTTGAATCCTGTATAACAGGAAGAAAACTTTACTGATTAGGCTAGAAAGCGAAGCAGAAGACGTTATTCACTTTAGTTATATAACTATATTATTCATTATTCAATCATTATTCCTCGCTATATTGTTTATTTTCATCTAATAATAATAACTAAGGCACTTTTCAAGAAGTTTCTCAAATGAAACGTTCTCGAGTTTATTAAGTTTTGAATATTTTTTGATGATATTGCTTGAGCTTATATACAATTCATCCGCCTGTCGTCTGGTCCCTTCCATTTCGCCCCGAATTCTTATGCGCAGTTTGTGGTTTGATGATTCACACTGGGTGGCTTCGGTTGGACTATTGGTACAACACATGCCTGCTGTCCACAGAGAGAGATAGGGAGAGAGAGAGAGAGAGAGGAAGAGAGAGAAAAAGAGAGAGAAAGACAGAGAGAAAGAGCGAGAAAGAGAGAGAGAAAGAGAGAGGGAGAGAAAGAGGGTGAGAGAAAGAGAGACAGAGAGAAAGAGAGAAAGAGAGAGAGAAAGAAACAGAGAAAGAAAAAGAGAGAGAGAAAAAGAGAGAGAAAGGGAGAGAAGAAGAAAGAGTGAGAGAAAAAGAGAGAAAGAGTGAGAGAAAAAGAGGGAAAAAGAGAGAGAAAGGGAGACAGAGAGAAAGAGAGAAAGAGAGAGAGAAAAAAGAGAGAGAAAGAGAGAAAGAGAGAGAGAGAAAAAGAGATAGAAAGAGAGAGAGAAAGAGAGAGGGAGAGAAAGAGAGAGAAAGAGAGAAAGAGAGGAAGAAAGAGTGAGAGAAAAAGAGAGAAAGAGTGAGAGAAAAAGAGAGAGAAAGGGAGACAGAGAGAAAGAGAGAGAGAAAAGAGAGAGAAATAGAGAGAAAGAGAGAAAAAGAGAGAGAGAGAGAAAGAGAGAGGGAGAGAAAGAGAGAGAGAGAAAGAGAGGAAGAAAGAGTGAGAGAAAAAGAGAGAGAAAGGGAGACAGAGAGAAAGAGAGAAAGAGAGTGAGAAAAAAGAGAGAGAAACAGAGAGAGTGAGAAAGAGAGAGAGAAAAAGAGATAGAAAGAGCGAGAAAGAGAGAGAGAAAAAAGAGAGAAATAGCAAGAGAGAGAAAGAGAGAGAGAGAGAGTGAGAGAGAGAGAGAGCGAGAGAGAGAGAGAGAAACGATTTCATTTCCAAATAACGAAAAGTAAACAACATTCGTACAGTAACAAATTTTATTAATTAACTAGACTACGTTTTGGTCACTGACAGTTCAGATTATGAAATATTGAAGTTGATTTCAACATTCCATTGAAATCAAAGTTAATCAAAGTTATAATTCAGTTAAATATTTCAATTCGTTCGTATCATCTTTAGTCTGGTTTACAAGTTCATGTTTAACGTTTTACGGATTGTTTAAAGCATTAGAACTTCCGGTATAAACTTGAATTTTAAATCAGATTAACTTAAAAATATATTTTAATATGCCAAAAAATATTGTTTGTTTAAATAAAGCTGAAATATAAATCATTACTCTACATTACTCAGTTGTTTAACATCAAAACGGGATCTCTTTTTCTCTGTCTTTGACTTAAAAATATTTTAATTAAAAAAAAATTGTCTGTTTGATGAAAGTTAAAATAAAAATACTGTATGAACAACACGCATTTTTAAATCTTATTCACTTAAATCAGATTAACGCACCACAGAAGAACGAACACAATCACAGACTTTTAGTATTTAATAGAAGATAGATAGAAAAATATGGCGACAGAAGCAATTAAAATCTTTGCATTGACTTCAATGATTATTCAGGTATTTTATTGTGAGTACATATTCTACAGTACTGTCGCGACGGGATGAGTCGAATACCGACTGGGAATCAACTCATCATCATGTAACCCCGTCGATGGCAAGAGTCCTCGCGTCTTTCGGTCTTCACGATTATCCATTGCACCTAGTAGTTCTTCAGGTTGGCATTCTCTCTCTTCACATATGTTTTGAACGGGCGACTACTGCTAGTTTCCCCACGTTTTGGCGTCCACGACAGAACATCACTGGTAAGGTTAATCCTTGCTTCTCCAGGAATGATCTGAAAATCTTGTTCTCTCCTAGATAACTTGTGAGTTAGGAGAGCTTGCTATTTTTTAGGGTGTGTTTCCAGGATAGATTCAATGCAACGCATAACATCTTTATATACGTGCAATATATGTAATTTTTTTAGATGTTCTGTCAGTGTAGATGAGACGCTATTGTAGAGCAAAACGGCTGAGGCTTGGAAGAAGTTGTTTCATTTCGATCGGTGTAACAGTTTTCCAGACATTGACGTAAAAAACTCCGATTTCAGTTACTGCATTACGTTCGACTCCCTATCTAACTTCACCGACTTGTTTTAAAGTATTCCATTTAAGGATCACAATGAGAGGGCTCGTTCTCCATCACCATCATCATCATCTTCTTCATTATCATTAGGATGTATCAATTGCACAGATTTTCACGGCTCTTTCTCTCTCTCTCCAGTCTTCGTGAATATCCATTTTCTTAATGAAACAGGAAGATTTAGTTAGAAAGACAAAGAAGAAGTACCGAGTTCCTGTGTAATACTCTTCTCCTATATGTAAGTGAAGGCTGGACAATCTTCACACATATGTAGAAGAACCTTGAGGCAACAAAAATGTGGTTCTACAGGAGGATGCTGAGAATACAATCGGGTGGACATATGAGCAACGACGAAGTTTTAGAGAAAATGTAAACAAAAAGGACACTTTTACTTAGAATCCGAAGGAGACAACTGAGAAATTCTAGGTCATGTAATGAAGAAAGCGTGCTTGGAGAATTTGACACTCATAGGGCACATTCAAGGCAAGAGGGGGAGGAGTAAGTAGAGAATAACTTATGTATCGGGCTTCTTTAATTGGTTGGCAGAACAGGGATTAAGAGTGATAGCAAAAAGAACCTTACAAAGATCTACAAAGAACAGGACGACGTGGAGAGTCATGATCGTCAACGTCCCGAAGGGACACGTTGCATAGAAGAAGAATCTATATTTATTTGCATGTGGTTCTACAGAAGGATGCTGAGAATACTATGGACTGGGACATGTGAGCAACGACGAAGTTTTAGAGAAGATGGAAACAAAAAAAGACATTTATATTAACATCAGAATGAGTTGAAATTTCTCGAGTACAAAATGAGGGAAGAGTGTTTGGAAAATGCGACACTCACACGACATATTGAAAACAATAGGGATAGAGGAAAAGACCTTATAAACTACTTAACGAGCATGTGTAAGTGGATTGCAGAACAAGGTTTAGGAGTGATAACAAAAAGAGAAAATTTATTAAGAGCTATAAAGGACAGGAAATTGTGGAGAGCCATGATTGTCAACGTCCTGAAGGGACACGGCACATTGATGAAGAAAGATGCAAGTCTCCGTCTTAGGAAGACTCCGGTAACTGTATAAAAAAAATCTGGTGTCTCCATCATGGTGTCACACTATGTTTTCTTTTTGTTTCATTGTACAGCGTGATTACGACATTATCAGTTTCGTTTGGAATGTCTGAAGCCAGTAGAATATATTTCATTTTTTTCTTTGTGTCGAGTGAAAAGCTTTTTGAAAAGCCGACAAACACGTGGACGGTTTCCAGGCTCGCACTCCTTGAATGTTACTTCTGACTATGAGAATTTAAGCAATAGTCGATCGATTTTTGTTTTGAAATCATCCTGGTTTCTCTGTAGATTTTTCTCGACTCTTAGTCGATTACAACAGAGGAGCATGGTATTATATATAATGTAGTCAACATGACAACACGACACTTACATTCTCATATTTAAAATGACATTTTATTGAACTCCTGACCTTATTAATTACTGCCGGCCATTGTGTATGTGCGCGGTTTGGGACCTCATCTCAGACATAGACATTACATTCATTGTGTATTTGTAGTATATTCTATTTCCTGCTAAATCTCCACACATCCCATCAGGATTTACAAGTACTAATGAATAGTCTGTATTTGGAATTAGTGTCTTCAAGAAATTTCAACAATGAAAGATTGTTTAGTTCTCCTATAGTGTTGAAATCGTGAGATAGTTATTGATAACATTTGCCGAAGTCTTCCAAAGAGAGAGACTTGCATCTTTCTTCATCGATGTGCCGTGTCCCTTCAGGACGTTGACAATCATGACTCTCCACAATTTCCTGTCCTTTATAGCTCTTACTAAATATTCTCTTTTTGTTATCACTCCTAAACCTTGTTCTGCAATTCACTTACACATGCTCGTTAAGTAGTTTATAAGGTCTTTTCCTATGTCCCTATTGTTTTCAATATGTCGTGTGAGTGTCGCATTTTCCAAACCCTTTCTTCATTTCGTACCCGAGAAATTTCAATTTCTATTTCCTGCTAAATCTCCACACATCCCATCAGGCTTTACAAGTACTAATGAATAGTCTGTATTTGGAATTAGTGACTTCAATAAATTTCAACAATGAAAGATTGTTGTTTATTTCTGCAATAGTGTTGAAATCGTCAGATAGTTATTGATAGCATTTGAATATTGTAGATGGTAAATTTATACTGTATACACCGACATCGAGTTTAATATATATATATATATATATATATATATATATATATATATATATATATATATATGTGTGTGTGTGTGTGTGTGTGTGTGTGTGTTTGTTTATACATGTATGATTTTCTTATGGCCGTTCCTTATCGTGGTGTAGATGCTTGTGTGCTTCAATGACTCTGAAGGCGATGCTATCAGGAGCTCTAAACTCATTGTAGGGCCACTCTTGGTGGCAAGGTCGATGACCAGAGTCCAGGCTAAGCGCCACCAACACCAAAGATCCCAACGGAGGGATAAGCGGATGATTATTATAACAGATCTCACCATTTGAACCAGCGGATGAAGAGGGCTACGCATGAGGGACATGCTATAGAAAGCGCCACTCGAAATTATAAATGCCAGCGGTAGTCCGGTGTAGTTTCATAATTGGATTCTGCATCTCCTTCCATATGTGCCACATGGGGAGGTCATTAAATCAAGTGTGTGGATCACTTCCTGTCAAGTTGAGGTCCAACTTAAACAAAATCACGCCATCGGCACTTTCTTCTACTCCAATTTTATTTCACCTCCAACCAAATCTTGCAAACGGCGATAGGGAATGGATGACGGGGGCAGGTTTGGGTGAAACTGGAAGCTTCTAGTACTGAATCTGCACGTTGATCTTTAACCAAATTCATAAGTGCGACCAGCCCCAAAGACCCCAACGGTGGAACAAGCGGATGATAATTACAAAAGATCTCAACAGTTGAACCAGCGTGTGAAGAGGACTACGCGTGACGGACATGCTACAGAAGGCGCCACTTGAAATTATAAAAGAGTTAACCGCTGCAATTTCATAACTGGATTCCTGGGAAGTTGCAGTTCACCTTAAACAAATCACGCCATCTGTACTTTCTTCGACTCTGATTTTATTTCACCTCCAACCAGATCTTGCAAAAGCAAACGGCGATAGGGAATGGATGACGGGAGTAGGTTTTGGTGAAACTAGAAGCTTCTAGTCTTGAACCTGCACGATCAAGGGAATCGATCAGCAAAAACAAATTAAATTTTTAAATGGATACGAGATAAAGACGACGATAACTGCCGATGTTGCAAATTGTATATTAACAATTTAAAAAAAGGCATTACTTGCTTTAATTCTGTATACACCATGGTGCAATTAATTGAAACAAAACAAATAATTCCGTTATTATTTACTTTTTTTCGTATTTTTCCAATGATGCATGACCGAGTGCACATGTTAGTACTTCGTATGTCCATTCCACGAAGTCGTCCCTTGCAGATTGACCACAGATTCTCGATTGGATGTAAATCAGGAGAGTTTCTGAGCCGGTCGATAGTACTTTGAATTGCTCACTGGTGAGGCCTGCCATTGTTTTCGTGCAGCATTACAATTTTCGTACGCGTCTTTGGAGTAATGTCTGTTGCAGATAATGGCCGTAGGACAACTAATCAACAGTCAAGACAATAGTATCTGGGTGTGATGAAAATTACGGATGACGCGACATTTTTCAAGGCCAAACAAATTTCTTCGTACACCCCTAAAATATTCATATTACTGCACACCACTGCAAATGACCTAATCTGAGGAAAAAATAAAAATCGATTACACCCTGTCACTCCAGTGGGTCTACAACTGATTGTATGGTGAAAGAAAGGAAACTAAATCGACTGTTTCAATTAATTTGCACAAGGGTATAGGTGTGGTAAGAAGTCTAGACAATCTGGCAAAAATTACCTGATTCCGACCAGCTGCTAATTGTAGATTTTACTTTCTTGTAAAATCCGCATTAATGTCGAAATCTAATAAATTCATTCAATTTAATTACAGATATGAACCGGGATGGGTAAAGTTCTATGGTCGTTACTAAGCAAGTCTTGAAGATTATCACATCTGTAATGGGCAGGATCCACATCGTGCATCCGTTATATGTGGTCTTGCGAGATTTGAAAATATATGTTGATGAACATGGACATGGGCGCCCCGTTGCGAAGTAGTGATGGGAAAGCCAGTCTCATAGAGCGTAGCTACAAGTGAGTTGGTTGCAAACACGTTTTTACCGCTATCATTTTCCCACTCCAAGATGTGCCTTTGAAATGTATTCGTTATTGCTTACGGAGATTTTGGTTGGAATCTTGGTGTGGTGAAGAGGCGCTGTTTACAAACGCCGAAGAACGAAGTCCCATGCGACTGTAGAAAAGTGATTATAAGTTTTAGGGAACATTTAGAAGATATAGAAATGGGTACCGCTTGAACTTACGGGAAAAAAGACATTGGTCTTTCTCTTCTTGCTTAATATACAAAAAGTAATTTCTAGCAAAGCTAGTCAGAGGCGATGAAAAATAGATTTCATATAAACGAAGAAAAAAAACCGTAGCTAAATGCAAAGGGCAACTTTTTACATCTTAGCTTAATATTCTTTTAGTTTGATTAATTTTGAAAAAAAGTTATTTATTACGGATACGTTGGCTTGATTGATAGAGAAGACATTTTTCTGAATAAAGATGGCGATAAGCGGTTTTGCTGCATATCATTCTCTGTGCTAATGTCGAGAATACGACGGAGCAAACAACTCTGGAGACGACATTAAGAGTTCTTCTGCATATGGAGTATTATTTAAAAACTGCCGTATTCATACGATCATTGTTTCACTCCATGAATTATTCATTGGTCAGTGGTTGCCACAAGTTGAAGATATACGAGGTCTTATCAAGAAAAGTATTGGGACTCTTCGGAGTTAAAGTACGCAGAGGGAATCTGCTTAGCACAGATTGGCCTTGAACTATTTCAAGTTATAATGTTCTCGTTCGCTTTTGTTGTTTATAGCAGTGCTTAGAAGGAAAGTGTCTAGAGTATGGTCGTCTCACCACACCACATAAATTCCATCAAGGACTAGGGCTTCTACAGGTGTTTTAAGCCAAACACAATATTCCCCAGGTATGACTACCACCATATTCTCCAGATCTCATCCCTTGCGACTTTTTCTACTTCAAAATTCAAATCCCACCTGAAGGGAACAAAATTTCAACAAGTCGCGGGACAATCGAAGAAAATACGATGAAGAAGCTGCTTGCTATCCCCAAAAAGAAGTTCCAAGAATGTTTCCATCAATAGAAATGACGCTGGATAAAGTGTGTGGCTTCAGAAGGGGGGGACTATTACCGATACATTTTATCAAACATCGTAAAAGATTCTTGAAATAGTTATTCGAATAAAAAAATCATTCTTTTATAGTGAAAGATCAGTTCAGCTAGAAGTAGTGTAACGTCACTTAAAAGCTAAAAAATCCTTTTATGACTGATCTTAGTTGAAAAAGATCAGACCTTCACAGCAGGAATGCACCATGGCACGTACTCATTCTTTTCATATTCCATTGATAAGGAAGAAGATCCACTGAGACAGCTCCTTCCTCAGTACTGTTACGTTATGGAGGAGACTCTCAAAAGGATGCTTGCTCGATCACTATAACCTTAACGTCTTCAAATCTAGAGTCAACCGTTATCTCTCCTACATATCCTCATAATATACACTTTTTACTTGCTCCATTTTTACCCTTACAACAACTTCATTCAGTAACCTTGAGGATCTCTTAGGCTTTGTACTGGGTGAACGATAGTATACAAATGTATTTATATAGATAAAAGATTTTGTTAAAAAATAATGCTGGATACTTTTGCATCAAACTGTTAGATATGTACTAGCTGAAGTATCATCCACGTCGGGCAAGGTTGTTAAGATTTTGATCACAGCTGATTACAGCGATAGCAGAATGATTCTTAGTGCTGTGATGTTGAGATGAGATAAGAGTATTGCTCCAGCAAGTTCAGTTAATTTAACTCTGACATAACTGCTGGAACTATACATTCCTAAAAAAGTATTATAGTTTCTAATGCCAGAGCGAAAGAAATGAATTGAATACTTCATGAATGCAGATTTTACACGATTTTGTTATTAATTAAAAAATATTATTGTCATTAATCTCGAGCGTTCAGTTTCATCGTCACTGGTCATGTACAATTACTGCATAATAGCAATTACTAGCGTAAAAGAAAAAACGAAATCAACCTAATTTGTTCCATTGAAGGAATATAATGAAAAGTAGAAAATATATTTTTGGTGGAAACATTGTTCTATGAAATTGCTTTTTTTTGGCTTGGATATTAATACATTTAAAAAGAAATATAGTTTTACACCGAACAATAATCGTTACTACAGGGTGCCTCACAAAAAACAAAAAAAACATAAAAACAGGGATTTTGGTACATTTGTTAGAATTTTTGATACAGTTATTTGAAACGTAAACAAAGGATAGAAATTTAGTAGCTTAGAACAAAAACACAAATGTTAACTGTGGTATTTAAACTAAAGAACTCAGGTAAAAAATTTTCGGCATTTTTTCATTCCTCAAGTTGGATGTTCTTTCTTAAAACGAACAATCACCTCGCGTTTAAAATCTGTTAACTGCGGAATCCTGGAACAACAAATGGTTAAAACATTACATGTTATTTATTTATTTTAATTCATTCATATTCTGACACTATTAAGAAGGTGCTTGTAAATTGGGAAATAACGCCTTAAAAATAAACAGGAAAACAAGAAAAAAAAAAACGCTGTTTTTCGATAGACTGAAAGTATACTGATAACAAGACAAGGAAAATGAAAGGAAAGGATATTTATTTTATTTTCTCTCTCAGTCTTGGGGTTGAGATGCCGACGAGAGCTAGCGTAGAAACCACCTGTTTTTGGTCAAATTAATATTAAGTCATAGTATTTTCTTAAGTGTTCAATCGACCCCGCGGGGAAGAATAGATTATATTTTAACGACCTCAAGTGGCGACGAGGGAACAAGATAAAGCGTCAGTGGGCCACTAATTGAACGAAGTGGGTAGCTGTAAGGCCACCCACGAAGGCTAACAGCAGGTCTCTAGCCAAAAGTGGGTCAGTTGATAAGACTTGGATTTTAAAACCGATAAATTACCAAAGGAAAACAGGAATGGAATTGTAGTTATATTTCTATTTTGTCTGCCTAAAACGCGATAAAAGTCATTAAAACAAAGAAATTGTCTCTTTTTGTCACTCGTTGACCAAAGAGCTGGCGAGTGGAAACAGCAGGTGACAAGTCCCAGATGCAACCGACCCCACAAGGACGCGACAAGAATTCGCCGCTGATGGAAATTTTGGATGATAATTGAATTCAGCAATTAGGGCTAGACAAAGCCTAAAAAAGGGGGGGAAAAGTTTGATTAGAAAACAAAGAGAGAGGTAAAGGTCCAGGTAGAATTTCAAGGAAAGCGGAGGAATTGCCTCCACCCTTCGGGTAGAGTGTTGGTGAGAGGTACCCACGTGACATGGAAGGAGTTAGGCGGGTCGATATTCTGTCCCCAAATTTGGTCAGGCAATCAATTTCCCAACCACCTCATGCCTCGCGCCGGGTTTGCGCGAGAGTACATAAATATAAACGAGTGAGGCAAGAAGCGAAAAGAAGGAACCCGGCAGCTCGAGGTGCTGTTTGCGAGAGACGCTAAGCGTTGCCAATTGGTTCGAGAGACGCTTTGCCAAACACCGCCCAGCTTCTGCAGAAAGAACTTAGACTCCGGCGTTGTCTCAGACGACTAAATAAAACTGAATGGTCGGCTCAAAGAAATCCCAGAGCGGAAGAAATCAGACTTTTACCGTGTACCAGTTTACCGAGCGTGGCTAAACATAGTGTCACGGAATATTGAAAGGGGAAGGTGTTGAAAATCTGCATGTTGTTAATTTAGTGAGTAGAACGTTCATTGTATAAACCTTTGATATAAAGTTGTTGTGTTATACAGTTGTCTCTTACTATGTTCCTTGTGGCGTCATTTCGTCAAAGCTACCTGAGCAGCGACGTTGAGTATACGACTCGGCCTTCGCCCGCCCTGTGACCAAAAACAAACACAATAGGGGAAGGGTGGGATTGAGGAGCGGGCAACCAACTCCAAGGCTGGCCGTAAGGATCGACCTCGGACTCGCCCGGTGATTGAGGACGGGATTGTGACGTCATAATTTAGTAAAATATATCGTTAATTTTTTTATATGTTAGTTAATTTTTTTCAGCATATAGTAATTCTAAAATTTCCTGTTTTTTGTGGGGTATCATGTATAAAAGTGGCTTTCGTATAACAGAAAAGAGACACTCATTTAGCCCTGATAGGTAAAATAATTTTTACATTCAAGTTTCCTTTGTGTCAAATAAATATGGATACTAAATTTGAGGCCACGACACGAAATATCTATCTATCTATCTATCTATCTATCTATCTGTACCACTATAAAGATTATTTTTAGTGGGTACACGTATTTGAGCTGCTATCCCTATTTTTTAAGTGTAAAATAACGTTAATAGTTATTATTAAAACTATTATTTGATAAAACATCTATTCAAAAATTGATATCTTCTTTCTTTCTTTCTTTCTTTCTTTCTATCTTTATATAAATATATATATATCTTCATCTCTCTCTTTTTATTTTTTTTATCTCTCTCTTTCTATCACTCCCTCTCTTTTTTCTTTTTTACATTCTCTTTCTTCCACTCTCGGCTTTTGACTCTCTCTTACTATCTCTCCCACTCGCTCTTTTTCTCTTTGTTTCTTTCTTACTTCCTCTCCCTCCCCCCTCTCTCTCTCTATATATATATATATATATAATTAATATCTAATATTCTATAAATAGTTACAAATAATGATTATATTTAATTATATAAGATTTTCTGTATACACATTCTTATCAATAACGAAAAAAGCTGTTTATATAAAAACGATTTAATAAATATAATCAAACAATTTGAGAGCCGATTAAGTCATGCAACAACGTCCTTCGAAGAAGGATGAATTTAAAATAAATTGACGCGAAAAATTAACGTTTCTGTAACGTCGTATTAATGATATATGTTATCTGTTAATAGATTTATTTGTATTATCTAACCTTCTGATGAGCGGATTAAATCTGCGAAATCCAGAGTTTCAGTTTGGTCATATCTATCTATCTATCTATCTATCTATCTATCTATCTATCTATCTATCTATCTATCTATCTATCTATCTATCTATCCCAGTTTGCTCATATCTATCTATCTATCTATCTATCTATCTATCTATCTATCTATCTATCCCAGTTTGCTCATATCTATCTATCTATCTATCTATCTATCTTTCCCAGTTTGCTCATATCTATCTATCTATCTATCTATCTATCTATCTATCTATCTATCTATCTATCTATCTATCTATCTATCTATCTATCTATCTATTTCAGTTTATTCATAACTGTCTATCTATCTCAGTTTGCTCATATCTATCTATCCTTGTCTATTTATTATCTATCTATCTATCTATCTATCTATCTATCTATCTATCTATCTATCTATCTATCTATCTCAGTTTATTCATAACTATCTATGCCAGTTTGCTCATATCTATCTATCTATCTATCTATCTATCTATCTATCTATCTATCTATCTATCTATCTATCTATCTATCTATCTATCCCAGTTTTCTCATATCTATCTATCTATCTATCTATCTATCTATCTATCTATCTATCTATCTATCTATCTATCTATCTATCTATTTCAGTTTATTCATAACTGTCTATGTATCTCAGTTTGGTCATACCTATCTATCTATCTATCTATCTATCTATCTATCTATCTATCTATCTATCTATCTATTTCAGTTTATTCATAACTGTCTATCTATCTCAGTTTGCTCATATCTATCTATCCTTGTCTATTTATTATCTATCTATCTATCTATCTATCTATCTATCTATCTATCTATCTATCTATCTATCTATCTATCTATCTATCTATCTCAGTTTATTCATAACTATCTATGCCAGTTTGCTCATATCTATCTATCTATCTATCTATCTATCTATCTATCTATCTATCTATCTATCTATCCCAGTTTGCTCATATCTATCTATCTATCTATCTATCTATCTATCTATCTATCTATCTATCTATCTATCTATCTATTTCAGTTTATTCATAACTGTCTATGTATCTCAGTTTGGTCATACCTATCTATCTATCTATCTATCTATCTATCTATCTATCTATCTATCTATCTATCTATCTATTTCAGTTTATTCATAACTGTCTATCTATCTCAGTTTGCTCATATCTATCCATCCTTGTCTATTTATTATCTATCTATCTATCTATCTATCTATCTATCTATCTATCTATCTATCTATCTATCTATCTATCTATCTATCTCAGTTTATTCATAACTATCTATGCCAGTTTTCTAATATCTATCTATCTATCTATCTATCTATCTATCTATCTATCTATCTATCTATCTATCTATCTATCTATCTTAAATATTCAATTTCTGGTTGTATTCACGATCTAGGACGGGTACCTGCACTTATAGATATACAAAAATTTAACTTTTACTCCTTATCTATCTACCGAGGAAAGATAGCACCCGAGTCTATTTATTTTGTGCATTAATGATACCTGAGATCTAACTTTATTGAATTAGGGCGACCAAATTACATTCAATCACCCTCCCCCCACACACAGCGATATATACAGATGGAAGAAAAAATGTTGATAAACATATTATTTTTCCGAGTGAATTCTTTAGTTAATTAAATACTGTCATTTTTAATCAATTCTATATAAAAATTCTGCGGCAAGCCCGAAATAATAGCTTACTGCGAGAAGCAGTGACACCATTCGGCGAAATTGCGAAAAAGAAATTACAGTGATTTTTAAAACTGATGGAAGCCAGCCTAACGAAATGGAGCCAAGGAATAGTTATTTGACTGTTCTTGATAAACGTCCTCCTAGATCTTTGATTTGTCAAGCAAAGACTAGGTTAGCTTTTACTTTTTTTAACCAAAGAAAGCGTTAAAAGTGTTTAGTAATTTTCATTTGTGTGCATCTATCTTAAGAGGAATATATACATTGATATCTATCCTAAGAATACGTACTGTAAGGAATAACAGAGCTTCGGCTGTCATGCTCACTCACTATAGGACAAAAGGGTTTACGTTAATCCGTTTTGATTAGCTGACAAGATATATCGCAAGAAATATTTTTGTTCGGAGTTTTCTCTCTCTCTCTGACAGTGATTCAACACAGATGATGAAGGCAGTGAAAGTAGTTGTCTTAGAGAAGTTGACAGGATATCTCGTGAAAATGTTTCTTAGCACTTCTTACTCGGGTAGTGAATCTGATTGATAATGATGATGGCATTAAAAATAATAATTGTACTGCTGGCGAGATATTTCTTCAAAGGTTTCACCATACGAAATAAATGTTGTTTGGAGTGATCTAAAAATCAGTCAGTTATAGAGTAATGTCATCAAGCAGCGACAAAAGCAGTCTAAAAAACTATGTGACACTATTTAGCTATGGTAATTGGCTAACTAATTAACCATATAAATTAAATCAGAAAATAGACATTCTTAAAGCGAAAAAAAAAGCTATAACGAAACAGACTGATCGACGTTAAAACAAAGATTTTAATTTGTTTACAAAAAAAAAAAAAACGCGAAGAAGCCACGTGTGTGGTTTAGCCAAGTCGAGTTATCGCCGAGGGAGATAGAAAGAAAGACTAATATGGAATTATCGGCCAAAACACGTGCCGATACAGGCAAGAAGATTCAATGTCAATTATCTTTCCAAGATATCGTTTAATTTCTTTTCTTGGATACAGGCGAAGAGAAGGAATGTGGCAATTATAAAATTTTGGCATTGTCTCGATATAGGTGAGGGGATTGTTATCATTTACTTGACAAACAGATGCTAAGGTGTCGAATGGCAATGTGGCAATTGTAAACTTTTAGCAGTCCCCAGAAAATAGTGGAGAATTGAGATTTGACGTGATAAATAGAATTTAATTTCTTAACAAGTCAAGGATTCCATGATAAAGCTAACTTGGAGTAAAATAACCAGATGGCAAACTTTGGCAGTGATTAATGAGACGGTAAGAGTGCGGGTTAAGTGACTTTTGGGTGGCCCAGGAGAAAGAGAACATGTGATAAAATTTAATTGGTAAGGAAAATTTTGTAAACAAAAATTCTAGATTATAATTTTAAGGAGGCCAGCGTGATCACATCCTCACTGCCGAGAGATCATTGGTCGTATGGTAGCATGGTGATGGGCGGAGGTGAATGGATGAGAAAGGCAGAGAAGATGTTAACGCCCACTGAAGGGATGGGTATGAGATATCAATGTGAGAGAGAAAGAGTCTAGGAGGATAGCTCTCCTCCAACCTTCCCTCACGAACGATGGAGATCTCCCCCGAAATGGGAAGTCGTTAAATTTCCAAAAATGGGAAATAATCAATTTTCCTGTCCTGACAACAAAGAGAAAATAGAGATTATCGAGACCCCCAGGCCGCGTCGGGCCCACACACCGGGTTTTGGTCGGTACCCATATAAACGACCGTCGATGGGTCGTTAGACAATAGAGTTGGAGAAGTTGCAGTTGGAGAAGCAGTTGCAGTCAGAGCTTAACCAGAGTGTTGCCTTTGCAGAAGCTGACCGAGAGATTCCATGACCTCCGACTTCACCGATGCTACCGATAGCAAGTTATACTGACGTACGAAGTTAAGCCAGCACTTAAAAACTAAATTAGTTGACATACGATACCAACTTGCTTGAAACATAGAAGTGTCACATTTCGTAGGAAACGGGCTGGGAGAAAAACATGCTCCTGTATACAACGGAAGGATAAAGTTGAATTGTTATTTCTTAACATACTTGAACCTCTTGGGTTTTTCTTTCATTTATTTTGCGTTTGTGCAATGTCACCTTCAATTTGGACTCAGCTTACACTACGGCCCGGCGCCTGATTGATCTCGTCTACCTAAGATCAAAGTCACAACGTGGGTAGGTTAGACTTGAGATCAGGGCAGTTACTCCAGTAACCAGACGTTGCAAGTGAGCTTTGAACAATAGGGTTGGCATTGAACCGGTACAACTGGTGAAGCCGTTAACATCGACGACCAGAACTCGACCCTGGTGCCACATATTGGTGCTGTAACCACTGGATTCGACCCTGGACGACTGAGTGTCACATATTGGTATCCTGACCAGGGGATTTCGCCGAGTAGTGACGACCTCTGAACGACCGGGACACAGGCTGGTGGCAGCGACAAAGTGTCAACCCCAAAACGCCAGTAGAAGAAACCTTACAGCTTCGCGCCGCGACTGGGAGCTGACCACGGGCCGACGGCTTGGTGTCACACTAGGCGTGGCCATGAGAAACGGAAAAAATGTCGTTAGAATCAAAGAAAGAATGCTGGATTGCGATGTGATATGTATCCTCTGATATGGCAGTGAATGCTGGACAATATCTCTACGGATGAAGTAAAAAACAAAAAACTAGAGGCAGCAGAAATGTGGTTTATCCAGAAGGGTACTGAAGGCGCCATGAACGGAGCGAGTAAGCAACAGAGAAGTCTTAAAGAAAATGGTAAAAGAAAGAAAACATAGTCAGAATCAGGAAAAGACAGCAGAGATTATTTGGACAGATAATAACGAGGAAGGAGAGCTTGAAAAATTTAATGCTCTCTCGGCATATTAAAGGCGAGAGCGATAATGGAAGCCAGAGAACCACTTACTTGACGAGCTTGTGAAAATGGATGTCGGAACGTGGGGTGGCTGCATTAGAAAAGGGAGAATAACTGCTAAGTGCTACACGAGATACGAAGTTGTGGAGAGCCATGATCCCTATTTCCTGAAGGGACGTGATACATAGAAGAAAAAGAAAAAGAAGTGCAAACAAGGTGTCGTATTTTTGGACAAAGTGCTTCATCCTTTAATATTTGCAGAGTCATATGAACGGAACGAGATAGATAGATAGATAGATAGATAGATAGATAGATAGATAGACAGACATATAGACAGACAGACAGACAGACAGATAGATAGATAGATAGATAGATAGATAGACAGACATATAGATAGACAGACAGACAGACAGATAGATAGATAGATAGACAGACATATAGATAGACAGACAAACAGACAGACAGACAGATAGATAGATTGATAGATAGATAGATAGACAGACAGACAGACAGCTAGCTAGATAGATAGACAGATAGATAGCTAAATAGATAGATAGACAGACAGACAGACAGATAGATAGATAGATAAATAGTTAGATATGAAAAGAATTGTATAGATAGATAGATAGAGAGATATATATGAAAAGAATGAGATAGATATGAACAGAATTAGATAGATAGATATGAAAAGTGGTATTGATAGATAGATAGATAGATAGATAGATAGATAGATATGAAAACAAGGTCTCGTATTTTTTGGACAAAGTGTTTCATTCTTCAATATTTGTAGAGTCATTACACAATCGTTAAAGTATTTCCGCAGCTTCTTTTGTCCATCCTTTCAGCTAAATTGTTTTTGTTTTCTATTACAAAAGGGCGATACGAATGCTTATTTGATTAACCAACTAACAGAGAAAAATGAAATTGAAATAGACTTTCTCCTTAACTCCCGAAAATCTTTGTATAAACATTTTCAGCAAGACATCTATTTTGTAAAGTTCCTTTTGTCAATATGTCAAGTCCATTTGAATTTCTTATATAGCAACATATGGAGAAACAGTTGAAATAGATAGATAAGCAAACCTCTAGACCGTAATAGATAGATAGGTAGACAGATAGACACAGTTAACGACGAAATTATTCGTACACCCATCAGTTTTGAATATTTTTATGCATTTCTCAGAATCTAATGCCCGGATGATGCCAAGTTTTATATGTTAATAAGCACAAAATAATATAAAATTCAATTTCAGAACAATAGTTTAAATACAACAAATTTTACAGGCGAATTATACAAAATAGGAAAAGAAATTATTCGTTCAGTAGAAAATATCGTTTTAAATTTATTCGTGTGGGTATAAGTAATTTATATAATTATTTTATCGGTGAAGCCTTCTAGATTATTTATTCAATAGAATATTTGTGATAATTCCAGCAAAGAACATCACGTGGTACATAGAGTGTCATCGCTGTTATTTGTACATCAAAAACACGATGGGGGAAGACAAAAGAACTTAACGTCGACTTGAGACAGAGAATTATTAACTTCCACAAGTCGGAAAATAGTTACAGAACTATTTCAAACCGGTTAGCTATCCTTAGATCTACGCTACAATCCGTTATAAAGAATTTTAAACAGTTTGGCACAACAGAATTTGCATGGGCGTGGAAGAAACACAAATTGTCACCGAGAATTGTACGAAAACTGTGTCGCGAAGTTAATATAAACCCAAGAGATGTTTTGAAAGACATCACCAGGAAGTTTGGATACGATGGATATCAGCGTAAGTACTTGCACAATACAACGTAGTTTAAATAGAAATGGGTTGTAAGGAAACCGACCACGACGAACCCCTCTTCACAAACAATATCACATTGTTCCTCGGTTTAAGTTTGCCAAAATGTTCTTGGACAAAGTATTATGGAGTGATGAAACAAAAATTGAGCTTTTTGGACATAATAATGTACAGAAGATTTGGCGCAAGAAAGGTGAGGCTTCTCCCCCCCCCCCCGCAGTCGCAATATTAAAACATGGAAGCGGATCGATGATGTTTTGGGGTTGTTTTCGCTCAAGAGGTGCTGGACAATTAATTGCAATAAGAGGAATAAGGAAATCTGCAGACTATATCAAAATTCTGGATGGAAATCTACAACTATCAGCGCAAAATCTTCATCTAGGTCGGCGATTTACTTTCCATCAAGATAATGTTCCCAAACATACGTCTAAATCAGTGACTGACTGGCTTCAGAAAAAGAAGATTACAGTTCTGCATATGACCTTCAGAGAGTCCTGACTTGAATCCTATTGAAAATCTATGGCAAGAATTGAAAGTTCGAATAAATCGTCGGCCACCAAAAACTTTCAGCAATTAGAACGTGTAACCATTGAAGAATGGAAGAAAATCCCAGAAAGATTTTTTCAAATGAACAATTTTCACAATATTAATAGTCAATAGCATGGCCTCTCATCTTTATAACTTGCTGCAATCGTTTTCTAAAGTTTTTTACTAAAAACTTTAGAAAACGATTACAGCAAGTTATAAAGATGAGATGTCATGCTATTGACTATTAATATTGTGAAAATTGTTCATTTTTTCTATTTTTCATACTGTACGAATAATATTGCATAATTTGCCTCTCAAATTTTTTGTGTTTAATCTATTGTTCTGAAAATTTAGTTTTATACACTTTTTTGTGCTTATTAACATATAAAAAAATCTAGCACAATACGGGCATTAGATTCTGAGAAATGGATAAAAATATTCAAAATTGATGGTTGTACGAATAAATTTGTCGTTGACTGTAGATAGATAGATATAGATAGATAGATAGATAAACAGGTCTCTATACTATAGAAAGACCGATCGATAGATAGATAACAAAACTGCTATTTACGCTTTTAAATGCTAGACGAATATACTCGTCCTACGGCGAGAGAAATGTAAGTTGTAATAAAAGTTCTCTTTAACTCCATAAAATCTCTGTATAAACAAAATTTTCTGCAAGAGATCTGTTTTCTAAAGAGCATTTCGTCATTATGCTAAGCCAAATTGAATTTTCTACTCTGGACATAGCTGCATAGACCTGTCCATAAGAGAAAAGATTTAATTAATTTCGAATTGTTCATATTATTATTATTATTATTATTATTATTATTATTATTATTATTATTATTATTAAGATTAATAATAATAACTTATTCATCAAACTTACTATTTTTCCCTTTTTTAAATAATACGTTACAGACGACAACAATACCACGAACGCTACAGGAAATTGTATGTACTGTTGTCGAACTTAAAATTATAGATAGTTAGATAGATAAATAAGTCTCTAGAGACTATAATAGATAGATAAACAAACCTCTAGACTATAATAGATAGAGAGATAGATTGATAGAGAGAGAGATAGAAAGGTAGATAGATAGATACCAAAATAGATAGATAAACCAGTCTAGAGTATAATAGATATATAGATAAACACGCCTTTAGGTAGAGTATAATAGATAGATAGATAAACAAGCCTTTATAGTATAATAAACAGATAGATAGGACAATGGACATACTGAGATAGATAAACAGTTTTCTAGACTATAATAGATAGATAAACAGATAAACAAGCCTTTATAGTATAATAAACAGATAGATAGGACAATGGACATACTGAGATAGATAAACAGTTTTCTAGACTATAATAGATAGATAAACAAGCCTTTATAGTATAATAAACAGTTAGATAGGACAATGGGCATACTGAGATAGATAAACAGTTTTCTAGACTATAATAGATAGATAAACAAACAAGCCTTTACAGTATAATAAACAGATAGATAAGACAATGGACATACTGAGATAGATAAACAATTTTCTAGACTATAATAGATCGATAAACAGATAAACAAGCCTTTAGACTATAACAGTTAGACTGATTATTAGATAATGAACATACCAAGATAGATAGATAGATAAACAAGTCTTTAGACAATAATAGATAAACAGATAAGCACGCCTCTAGACTATAACAGATAGATCGATCGATTGATAGATAAATAACAAAACTGCTATTTATTCTTTTAACTGCTAGCCGAATACTCGTCCAACAGGCACAGAAATTGTCATAGAAGTTTCTCTTATTTCTTTAAAATCTTTGTATAAACAACATTTTTAGCACAACGTCTATTTTCTAAAATTCCTTTTGTCATTATGCTAAGTCCTATTGAATTTCCTACTCTGGTCATGAGAGAAACATTTGAAAGATTTTCCAATATTTATATTAATAATGAAAATGAATTCAGCAAACTTACTATTTTTCACTTGATAAATAATTCTGTACATCTTTTAATTTGCTTAAGCTGACGTGATTTCTCCCTGTTATTGATTTACTGTACTACCCGACGAATCAGCTTCAAGTCCTATCGCTTTCCATTCAGTGACAATAGCGCTTCTATTATTGCTGTTTTTTTTCTTTTTCTTACTATGTTTAACCGCTTCGTAGCAGGATATTTTACATCGGTTCTTCTCAAATTATTAGATGTGGCGTACCGGCAGTTTTCTTTTTCAACGTGTTAAGGACCGGTGAGCAAAGTTTTCTAATCAGGCTGGAGATAGGTTCCCTATGAAAAATGTTTTTTGAGATATGTTATATAGCACAATCATTTTGAGACTATCTTTACTAAATTTTAGGATATGGTGTCTTATTCATTCTAAGGCGCGTTAAAATACTATTTGAACATTCGTAGTATTATTCATTTATACCAGAAATACATAAGGGATATAATAAAAGTTGCAATTTTTTAATTTTATATTGACTTTGTTGAAATATGTCTATAATAATACCATTTTCACACAGTCAAATCTCACATTATGATGATGGTGTTGGCATACGTATTTTACTTCACTGTTTTGCTGTTCATTATATTGCATTCGTTAGTTGTATTGCAATGACATTTAACATGAGTGAGTAATTGAAAAATGTAACCATAATAAATATAAAACTAATATGGTAATATTAAAAATCAAATCGAATCAGATATCCCGACAGTCTTCTGTAGAGTGAAATCTGACTACTGTTTCTTTGTTTTATATAGCAGAATAAGTTTCAGGCTATCATTACTAAACATGAGGACATGGTGTCTTATTCATTCTAAGGCGTGTTATCATTGATGTAACACGTCTTCCCAGTGTGCCAGGGACCAGTGACATATTTATACCATTTAAGTATATAATAACGGTCCTATAAAATAAAGCGTGTTCCAATAACTTGGACCGATTTTAATATGAATTAATTTTAAGCATCTAATGATTTTATTCTTTTTCTTTGAGATTTGGCTGACATTTGGGCAATATTAGTCTTCACACATAATTGCCATGACTTAAATAATATGATCCAATAGAGAAATAAATAATTTTTCACCAATAACACTGATTTATTTACTGCTGGCTTTGATCCGTCTTAATGAAACACCCTTATATATAATCCGTCTTAATGAAACACACATTACTATTTGAACATTCCTGGTATTATTCATTTATACCAGAAATACATAAGGGATATAATAAAAGTTGCATATATTTTTATTTTATATTGATTTTGTCGAAATATTTCCATGATAATGCCATTTTCATATTCCTCGGTGTAGTTCTCACACAGTCAATCGCTACAATAGGATGATGGTGTTGGCATACGTATTTTAGTTTACTGTTTTGCTGTTCATTATATCACATTCGTTAGTTGTATTGCAATGACATTTAACATGAGTGAGTAATTGAAAAATGTAACCATAATAAATATAAAATTAAAATAGAAATATGAAAATAAAATCGTGTCAGATATCCCGACAGTCTTCCGTGGATTGGAATCTGATTACTGTTTCTTTGTTTCCTGGAAACTCTTCGCGTACCGGCAGACGATAGCTCGCAATACCGGCATCGTTACGCGGACCACACTTAGAGTAATACTGTTTTACATGACTTCCTATCGGGGGAATATGTCGTCAGCAGTTTCAGAGAAAAAACTGCTTTTAATGCCTTTATCATTATCAATGAATTGTCTTGAATCCCTACCCGATTCACAACCAGAGTAAGAATTCCTACGACAAAGAAAGATCCTTAGTCATCCGTTCCACGAGTAAACTTACTTTCACTGCCTTTAACACTTTTTAAAGAATTTCCTGAGTTACTGTCCAAGAAATAAAGAAATTTCTCGTAAGATACATCGTTATCCGCTCCAGGATAATCATTACTTTCACTGCCATCATCATCATCATTTTATTCTTCTTCTTGTATGTGCCATGTGACTTCAGGACGTGAACGATCATGGCTCCCCTACCATTTCTTATTCTGCTATCCATTTACATAAGCTCGTTGGGTAGGTTTCTCGTTGTCTTCCTCTGCTACACTTGGCTTCGATATGTCTTGTGAGTGTTAAAATTTCCAGGCCTTTTTTTAAAACTGTCTCTTTGTGATTTCATGCATAATTGTCCATTTTTTTCCATTCACCTTGAAATTTTCCGTTGTTTACATGCTGCTTCCATGGTATTCTAACAGAGAATACAAGAGTGTATCTTCTCACCGGACCTTTTCAAATTTTACAGCGAGACGATCCTGAGGGAATTAGAAATCATAACAAGATTCATTATTGGCAGCCAGAATCTTACGTGTTATGGGAACTTGCCCATAATATTAATGGACTATCCCGTACACCATAAATACTGCGCCTCAAGAGGAAGCAGTAGTGTCAGTCAGTCCTTTTTGGACGACTCGGCTAGACGGTCGAACTCTCTGCCTCTGAGGCAGAGGGGAACTCTCTGCCTTTGGGCAGAGAGGAACTCGGACGAGGCTCCGCCGAAGGGCAGAGCCTCGTTCGAGGTGGTTGACCACCCCGATCACGTTTATACGGGTTCTACGGGCAATTTTTGCCCGAGCCTACGGGCTCGGAAAGCCCACATTAAACCGACCTTGTGCCACATTCGACACACGTGGGCGTGTTGTTAAACATCGTGTCAGTCAGTCCTTTTTGGACGTCACAGCTATTAGGTCGAACTCTCTGCCTCTGAGGCAGAGGGGAACTGTCTGCCTTTGGGCAGAGAGGAACTCGGACGAGGCTCCGCCGAAGGGCAGAGCCTCGTTCGAGGTGGTTGACCACCCCGATCCCGTTTATACGGGTTCTATGGGCAATTTTTGCCCGAGCCTACGGGCTCGGAAAGCCCACATTAAACCGGCCTTGTGCCACATTCGACACACGTGGGCGTTTTGTTAAACATCGTGTCAGTCAGTCCTTTTTGGACGACTCGGCTAGACGGTCGAACTCTCTGCCTCTAGGCCGAGGGGATCTCTCTGCCTCTGGGCAGGGAGGAACCCGGACGAGGCTCCGCCGAAGGGCAGAGCCTCGTTCGGGGAGGTTGACCAACCCGATCAAGTTTATACGGGTTCTACGGGCAATTTTTGCCCGAGCCTACGGGCTCGGAAAGCCCACATTAAACCGGCCTTGTGCCACATTCGACACACGTGGGCGTGTTGCTGAACATCGTATAAGCCAGTCAGAGACAGAGTCGCGTCAGACGATTACTGTAAGACATTGGAATAGTGATACTGGTCGAGACAACATAGTTCTCTCTAACCTAACCTGATTGTTATTACTAACACTTCTACTTCTTTTGTACATATTCTGTTTGTAATATATCTGTGTTATTCCATACCTGTGTTCGAGTTATTCTTCATTGGTTCTACCTTGGACCATCACCGTGGCACAAGGAACCTGGACCATAACATTATGATACGGTGTTGACACGGTGTTGACACGGTGTTGATAGCAGACTAAGAAAAAAATTACAGGAACACCTACAGAAGGTCGTAGAGAAAAAAGAAAAGACAGGGATGAGGTAAATTTGTGAGAAGATGAATTATATAACTATTAGCAAAAGGAACGACTTGAAACGAACAACAAATTGGAGACACCAATAAAGAAAAGAAAAGAAAAGAATACTGAACTGTTACATGACATCTGTCCTTCTTTACGGCAGCGAATGTTGAGCGATTTCCTCAAAGATGAAGAAGAGACTCGAGGCGACAGAGATGTGGTTCTACAGAAGGATGCTAAGGATATCATTAGCAACGATGATATCTTTAGAGAGGTTGCAAACAAGGAGGAGGCTTATACTTAATATCAGGAAGAGGCAGCTGAAGTTTCTGGGACACATAATGAGGAAAGAGAGCTTGGAGAATCTGATGCTCACGGGTCGAATAGAGGGAAAGAGAGACAAGGGAAAACAACGCGTGACACACCTGGCGGACCTAAGGAAGTGGATGACAGAACGTGGTCTGGAGAAGGAAGCGGGGGAAGGATCTTGTTGAGAGCTGCAAGGGATAGAGGGAGGTGGAGAGCCATGATCGCCTACGTCTTGAAAGGACATGCCACATAAAATGTAAGAATAACAAGCAAGTACAAAAATTTAAATATCTATTTTTTTAAACATGGGACGGAATAGACGACACCAAAATCTAAAGGCACATCAGAGGAAATTCCGTTAGAAACAAAGAAAAGATTACTGAACTGTTATGCAATATGTATTTATATAATATCAGTCCTCCTATGGACAGTGAATGCCGGACGAAATCTAGAGTTAGGATGCTGAAGGTAATATCAATCAGCTAAGTGACAAACTTTTACTTATAGTAATTCTATTTGTGCCTGGTGAATTGGGTAACAATGAAACCCAATTGCACTACAAACGTAGGTATATATATATATATATATATATATATATATATATATATATATATATATATATATATATATATATATATATTTATTAATATATACTTTATAGCTTGGTTTAGCTACATTGAGCACTGTTTTGTTTACACCTTAAATTAATTATTAATTTGCTCATCTGCATACGTATGTTATCACATACATATATAGTTACTAATATCTCGTTAATTAGCTTATGTTCGTATATATATATATATATATATATATATATATATATATATATATATCATTTATATATATATCATTTATATATATATATATATATATATATATATATATATATATATGATAGCTGGCCACTCGTAATCGAGGATAACCGTCTATTAGGGCGGCGAGCCAATCCCTATTGCAGACGCTCGTTCAGGCACGTTTGTGTTTGTTCAACACCCACAGATCCCACCTGTGGTTTATACTGCAACTATGCTGAGCAGACCTTAGTTACAATTTCTGGGAGAAAGCGTGTTTTCTAGCGTGATCAACAATCTGAACATGGCCAGCACTCTCAAACCCTATTTATACAAAGTATATGAATGCCCAGCACATTGTCAACCGTTTTGGATTTAAAAGCATAATGAAAAAAATTACGGTAATGGATAAAAACGCATAACATTGTATAAATACTTGTAGCAATGAACAACATATAGTTTTGTACTACTTGCACCACTGAAGATGATCTTAGAAGAAGATCGAAAGTACTTTGGAAATGAAAATAAAATAAATTTAAACAGCTATAGCACATTTTTCTCATCCTTTAATATCAATACACGGAAGGTTATTCGTGGGTATGAACGGATTGCATATTTATAAGTCTACCATTTGTCCATGCTTAGAATATTGCTGTCACATATAGTCGGGGGCCCCTGTTATTTACCTAGAGCTCCTTGATAAGTTCCAAAGAATAATCTGCCATATCATTGGTCCAGATCTGGCGGCTCAGCTCCAGTCACCTTCCCGCCGCCCTAGGGTTGCCTCTCTGTCTTTTCTATAAATATTTTCATGGTAATTGTTTGAATAATTTATGGTACCTTGAGCTTTTGAATTTAAGCGCAGTCCTAGACTGGCGTCGAGATCTCATCAATTTACAGTTGAGATGGCTAGATGTAGCCGCAAGTTCTATGCTAACAGTTTCTTCTTTCGCACTTCTTGCTTGTGGAAACCCCTTCAGGCTCCATGCTTTCCAACCAACTTTAATCTGTAAAAATTTAAATGCTGTGTCAATCGCTATCTACTCTATACCTGATTACGCTTTCCTCTTTCTGCTCATCATTAAGGCTTCTGTTCCTAATTCTTCCACACCCTGAAACCTCTTGTGTTATAGCGGCATTACTACCTTGCATGTTGTGATTCCGATTAAAAAGGAAAAGGAAAGAATGCTGCAATGCGTCTACCCAACCCAGTACCAGAAATAGAACCAAACTCTTCACCTGACAGTATGGAGTTACATCGGCCTGTGGGTTACTTGCTGTGTATTTACACACGCTTATACACTACTATTGAATTTTACATCTGCTTAAATGTGTCTGTGTGTTCGCGTACCAACTTCGTGATAGCCATCGGCGTATCGTGTCATGACGTATCGAAGTGACTGACTCCTGACATCTGGAAGATGAGTGTCGATTTTAGCGAAAGCAACGCCACACGATAGATGGTGACGTGCCGTCTGAAATGCGCACACTTAGCGAGTTTGGAACTTTCTAGTCAGTATGAAAACATCGGTGCGATGCTCATTCACGTCTACTTTAATTTCTTTCTTCCTTTTATAATACATTCCTTCACAAATATCTTTCTTTCTTTTACTCTAATTTCCTTCAAAATATTTTCTTTTATTCTTTTATTGTAATTTCCTTCATAAATATCTTTCTTACTTTTAATCTAATTTCTTACACAAATATCTATCTATCTATCTATCTATCTATCTATCTATCTATCTATCTATCTGTGATCACATCTGTCAGTCAGTTTGATCACATCTGTTCATATATATCTATCTGTATCTGATCATATCTATCTATCTATCTATCTATCTATCTATCTATCTATCTATCTATCTATCTATCTATCTATCTCTGATCACATCTGTCAGTCAGTCCGAACACATCTGTTGATATCTATCTATCTATCTATCTATCTATCTATCTATCTATCTATCTATCTATCTATCTATCTGTGATCACATCTGTCAGTCATTTTGATCACATCCGTTCATATATATCTATCTGTATCTGATCATATCTATCTATCTATCTATCTATCTATCTATCTATCTATCTATCTATCTATCTATCTATCAATCTATCTATCTATCTATCTATCTATCTATCTATCTATCTCTGATCACATCTGTCAGTCAGTCCGAACACATCTGTTCATATATATCTATCTGTATCTGATCACATCTATCTATCTATCTATCTATCTATCTATCTATCTATCTATCTATCTATCTATCTATCTATCTGTGATCACATCTGTCAGTCAGTTTGATCACATCTGTTCATATCTATCTATCTGTATCTGATCATATCTATCTATCTATCTATCTATCTATCTATCTATCTATCTATCTATCTATCTATCAATCTATCTATCTATCTATCTATCTATCTATCTCTGATCACATCTGTCAGTCAGTCCGAACACATCTGTTCATATATATCTATCTGTATCTGATCACATCTATCTATCTATCATTTTTCTTTCTTTCTTTCTAATTTCCTGCAAAAATATCCTTCTTTCTTTTAATCTAATTTTCTTCAGAAATATCGTTCTTTTTTATTCTAAATTATTTCGCCGATATCTTTCTTTCTTTCTTTCTTTCTTTCTTTCTTTCTTGCTTTTTATCTTTAACTTTAAAAAATTCCTTTTGATATCATTTTCTCTCCTTTTTTTGCTGCCAACTTTACTTTTCATATTTCTTTTTACTCTAAAACGTTTCAAGTCCTACCTTTTCATCCTTTCTTTCTTTATCTCTCTTTTTTTCTTTTTTCTTTCGTTCTTTCTTCTTTTCTTTCTTTTACACGCCAACTTTTCTTCTTAACAATATCCGGCAGCAAGGCTTCTGATTGGGAGACTGGAGGTTTTCATGCATGTGGAACCACCTTTTATCTGCTGTTGTTATCAGGCCCACCCTGACCCTAGATGGTACCACCTGTTAGGTCCCTAGCTATAAGCAAATAGTGAACACCCAAACACTATGAAAGTATAAAAATACATTTTTATAGTAAAAATACCAGTAATACATTTTTATATAAAAAATTACCAACGATACATTTTATCTGTAGTTGAAGCTATAAAACTATGTTAAAAATTTCGGCATTAAATAACCCATAGAGATGTTGATATGCAGTTAAACAAAATCAACCAACCTTTCTTTCTTTCATTGTCCACCTGTCTTTTACTATTTTTTTCTTTCAACTACTTTCAACCATTTCATGTCATATATTTCTTTCTTTCTTTCTATCTATATATCTATCTATCAGTCTATCTATCTATCTATCTATCTATCTATCTATATATCTATCTATCTATCTATCTATCTATCTATCTATCTATCTCTTTCTATGTTTCTTTCTATATCTCTCTTTATCTATCTATCTATCTATCTATCTATCTATCTATCTATCTATCTATCTATCTATCTATCTATCTCTTTCTTTCTTTCTTTCTATCTATCTATCTATCTTTTTTCTTTCTTTCTTTCTTTACTTTTGCTATTCACCCGGTCCATGGTAATTATTAGTTGTTACTTGATATTTAGTACGGTGCAGGGCCAAAAAAATCCGGATTTGGGATTCCTGTAATTTTTTCTGAAATGTCTTTTCAAGGATAAAGAGATCAAGATGTGCCGACAAATTCCTTCAACAAATATATTATATCCAAGTGAACGTAAACGAAACTCGAACTAGCTTTTGGCGAATCCAATGTCCAAGCTGATAACCAATTAAGACACGTGGCACTTCCATATATTAATAGGTAGTGATAAAAATTAATTTTTCTTTTATTTGAAATTCTCTACACTCGTTACATTCACTCGTTAAGGGGAGATTTACTTGACCCCCCACTGAGTCAGGTTGTGACACAAGGTCAGTTTTTAACGTAAGGACCCGAGTGTTTTCACTCGGGCCGCTGGTCTAAGCTGGTCATAGCTTGTCCGAGCTGGTCTAAGCTAGCCATAGCTGGTCTTGGCTTGTCATAGCTGGTCCAATCTGGTCAGAGCCGGTCCAAGCTAGTCGTAGCCGTGATACCACCAGCACAGTGACGGAGCCCTGTGCAAGGTAAGTATCATCCACTCGTTAAGAGACTATTAACATAGATACATATATATGCATTTATAAATGTACACCGTGATATTTGCCTGCAGGTATTTCGCTTTTTTAATTAATATTAATTTCAAATAATTTTTAACTTAAAACATTCACTTTTTATTATGATAAAAATGATCTCTGTTTTGTTTTTCAAAGGAGTACATTACAACAAAATAAACATATGGCGTGCTAGACTTTAGATTTAAAACAACGCCAATGAATCTTTAACCAATTAGAGGAGTGAATCTATATATTTAAATCCTACATGGATATTTATTCTTACATTTACTCGCACAGAATATGACAGACGGTATACTTCAATCAGACATGGCTGTTGATCTACACTCCATCTCCAATAGATTGTACCAACTCTACATCAGTCCTACATGTCTATCCGCACTTCCACTCCCACTAAGTCTACTTCGATCCTACATGGCTATTGCTCCGTGCCTCCATACACACAGAATGGTTATACTACATGGTTATCGATCCGTAATACAGTGTAACCCGGATATAAGAGAGTTCTCGGAACCGGAGAAGAAGTATCTTATATCCGGGTTTCTCTTATATCAGGGTTTGGTCAATTTTGTTTTATTAACACAGGCTTTAATTTGGGACCAGAGAAAATATCTCTTATATCCAGGTTTCTCTTATATCCGGGTTACACTGTATATGTAAATTTAAACTGGTTCAGCGTGTATCGTCTGCTTTTCTGAGAGAAAACAGACGCTGTTGGAATTTCAAAAGTATTTTTGGTACATTTCGATTTGTGGGAAAAGAGCTGCATTTGTTTTTCATTCAGAACTAATCAACAGGTTTCCCTCCAAATTCCGAGAACTGAATCTGGAACCTACCTGGATGAATAAATAGAGGGCCATGAATTGAATTCGATGATTCGACTAACCCAGGTCGACCAAGTCCTGGAAGAAAAAAAAACACAGAAGAAATTTGATGACCACCACACGATAATTGAAACGAGCATCAAAGTCGCTCCCACATCAAAGAAAATACTTCGCCTGATGTGATTGTTCTGTTTTTCCGCTGCTACCATGAAATTTGCTTTGAAAATGATACCTATTCTTTGAAAACTATTCAGAAGTATTTTTCTCCTTTCTTCATTTATTTTTATATTGTTTACTTTTTATGTGGAACTTATGTAGCATTGTAAATTTTATTGTAAATGAAACATATTTCATTTACAGTGATTATTTTTACATACATTTTATTGGCCATCATTTGGCATACAATACACTTAATTTGTGTAATTCTTTCACTTTTGCGTGTTAATAAATTTATTGTCTGTTTTTTAAACTTGGCTCGTGTCGTCTGTCTTTGTTGTGTGCCATTATAAATTAAATGTTACCTCAAACATTTGTTTGAACTATTTTTTGTAGGGATTTAAAAGAGCCTTTAGTACCTCCACACACCCAGAATGTGGCAAAAAGTGTACCTCAATCCTACATGGTTATTGATCCGTACCTCCATTCACAGAGAATGTGGCACAATGTCTACTGCAATGTTGCATGGTTATTTACCTGCACCATCACAGATTGTCACAAAAGGTCGATATAAATCCTACATGAATATTTTATCTACGCTCTCACAGATTTTGACACATGGTCTAACTCTATCCGACATGGCTATTTATCAGCACTTGCACACCCATAGACGGTGACACAAAGTTTACTTAAATCCTACATTGTTACTGATCCGTATCTCCACCGACACAGAATGTGGCACAATGTCTACTGCAACGTTACATGATCCACAACACCACACGCCGAGTACGTTACACAACATGCATTTCAATGTTATACTAGGTATTTACTCTGTCTCCCCACGAAGACGAGTTGTGACACAAGGTAATTTTTTAAGTTTGGGACCCCGAGCGCGTACACCCGGGCAAAGAACAAAAATTACCCGCAGCGCCCCGCAACCGTTGGTTGCTCTGGCCTCGGTGCGAACACCGATTCCTCTCTCTAGTGCAATGAGAGAGCGCGGCCTCGGGTAGCTGTTCCTCAGGGTTGGACAGCTATTAGTATAATTTTCCTCAGTTGCAACTCTGTCCTTTGACGGAGTCGCCCCTGAGTGCTCTCTGCCCAAAGATAGAGACGCAACTGAGAGATGATTAGTAATGTGTTACAAACCACTCCAGATAGTGATTTACACACTAAAATGATTTTCTAAGCGTAGCGTAGCCGCAGATGTGGCACAAGGCCAAAAGTATGGAGTATCCAGTGAGGATCGAATTTACAATTCAGTCGTAACAGTTTTTTTAGCGAGACAAGCTTGCTAGACATTACACCACGCGGAGGTGCCCTATTTCAATCTTATACTATACGTACCTCCACAGGCATAGAATGTTACATTTTTCTATTTCAATCCAACATTTATTTATGAAATGGACAAAACCCAACAATTATTTTAAGACATTTTTATGTTTATACATTCTTTTTTATAGATACAAATATTTAAGTAAATGCTCTGTTTTATAATAAACAGTATTAACAACATTTACCGGTCTGAATGTACGAGAAATTTTCATAGAAAATATTCGTCCTCCGACAGGAATCGAACCTGTATCCTATACGGAACCGTGATATAGCCTGGCGTACCGTAACCGATTGGGCCACAGAGGATCGTTCGGTTAGCAAGGTCGATTTTACTGCTTTTAAACTACAATCTTCCATGAATCTCTTGCGTACATTCATATCTGAACAATGCCGGTAAATGTTGTTAATACTGTTTATTATAAAACAAAGCATTTACTTAAATATTTGTATCTATAAAAAAGAATGTATAAACATAAAAATGTCTTAAAATATTTATTTATCCATACGTCTACATGTAGGGTACGTGACACATGTTCATCTTCAATCCCAAATATCTGTGTGGCTATCTATCCACATACCCATTCGCACAAAGTGTGACACAAGGTCTGTATGAACCATACGTTCTATTGAATGTGAACGTTTATAGTATTATTTCTAGCTATTTTTTTTTGAGTTCGGAGTTAAGCCTGTGTGAATGTCTGAAAATCTGTAAAATAGGAGCGGTAATATTTGAAGGCTTAAATATCGTTGTTCAGAGGAAGTTATTTTTAAACCGATATGAAAACTGGTTTCTCTGTAAAACTTCTGATTTCTTGTGGTGGTTTTCTTTACTGACGGGCGTTGTGCCGCGGTAAAAGGTTAAGGTCAGAATACCAGCGTTCGACATGATAACATAATGGGTATGTAGGTTTAGTACAAACCTACTGTAGAAATGTCGACATCTGGATAAACCACATTACGTAATGAATAGATATTAGCTTAGTTTGGCATCAAAATGAAATAAAGAAAAGGACTGCAAGGAAGAGAAAGGAAGGAAGAAAGAAAGAAATCACAAATAGTAAAGAAAAAACAGTTAAAAAGAAGAAATAGAAAGAAAGCTATACAATGGAAACATATGAGAAGGTCGTAATGAAAAGAGGGAAAGGGCGAAAAGGAGGGTATGATGAAAGAAAGCGAAAAAGGAAGGAAGAAATGAAAGAAATGCTATGATAAGAGAAAGATGGAAAAGAAAATTATTACCTTTTGCCTTTATACGCTAAGCTTACTAAATAATGGCGTCGTTTTAAGTTAATGATTAAAACATTGCTGCTGAAGTCTGTTCGATCATCGCTGGAGAACTCAGGTTTGCTACCTTGAGTTTTACCGAGCTTAGTAAATTTCGGTTGGATACCTACGCGTAGAACAACGAAGAGTAAATTATCTGTCTATATTTCTGAGATGAGGTATTATGTACATTATTTACATTATTCGGACTACTGTCCTCATCTTTGTCACCATATTTATTACAACGTTTCGGCCGTTGTACGCTCCGGCCTTCTTCAGGTGGTTGGAATGTCGAACTGAACCCTTTATTTCGCTCACTGGGGTAGACTGTTCTAGTTCCACGTGCCATGTTTAATGGATGTTATCAGTTATCTCCTGTTAATTTCCCTCTGAAAGTTCTCCACTGCTTTAACCGGGTATTGAACTCACACTTTTGGGGTCTCTCTCCATATGTAGTTAGCCACGCCTGATTTTTCCAATTCCCCTCGTGTTAACACGAGGGGAAGTGGAAAAATCAGGGACATCACCGTTAGATCCAGTGACAGGACCCAAAGAGTGTGAGTTCAATACTCGGCTAAGGCAGTGGAGAACTTTCAGAGTGGAATTAACAGGAGATAACTGATAACTGACATCCATTAAACATGGCGCGTGGAACTAGAACAGTCTACCCCAGTGAGCGAAATAAAGGGTTCAGTTCATCATTCCAACCACCTGAAGAAGGCCGGACCGTACAACGACCGAAACGTTGTAATAAATATGGTGACAAAGATGAGGACAATAGTCCGAATAATGTAAACAGTAAATTAGTTTAGCAATCCATTGTTTGCGCAGAGGGTTTCGACCACTATTAGTATCTCGGCCTTGTGCCTTACTTAGCTTACCTCAGTAAATAAAAACCATCTTGGAACTTCAGTTTGGAAGAAAGGTTAGCAAACCTTTCGTAAACAGTTCTTATGGTAAAATACTCAAATTCTCCCTAAACCTCTATCGTATCGGCCTTGTGTTAAATTTACTAAATATAGACGATCGTGCTGGTGTAGTGGTAAGCAAACTAGTCTGAGATATTAGAATTGGGTTCGATTCCCTAATGGATACCACATATTCGTGGCTTTTTGCTAAAATGCTATTATAATTGTGTTTTCCCCACTCTGTATTAGTTCGCTCGACCATTACGTCCGGCTAATAACTCATAAATAATGGACTATTCCGAATTGATCGTATGAGAATAGGGGGAAAATCACTACTTGATGAATGAAAGAAAGAACGTAGAGAAGATAGAAGTGTTTAACGGGTGTTTCAGCGAAATGGAAAATCTTTTTCAATTTCAAATCTTTTCATTTGTACCCACTTCTTAAAATAATGACTAATATTCATGCTATTATAATTGTACTAATCCCGCCATTCGTTAGTTCGAACGACCATTACGTCCTACCAAAACTCCATAAATAATGGACTCTTTCGTTTTGATCGCGTGGAAAGATTTTTTGGTCGGATGTTGAGAAGTAGATTATGCATACGGCTTTTCAGCACCGCCTCTCATATATTTATGAAGCTTTTACTCACATTTAATCTCAAACATAACCTCTTTACTATTCCTAATCTCATAGTTATATCTGTCTGTATTGCTGAGATGAGGTATTGTAACTGTTTACACTATTTATATATCATTCGGACTGTTGTCCTCATCTTTATTGTCATATTCACGACGTTTCGGCCGTTGTACGCCCCGACATTCTCCAGGTGTAATAAGATGAAATTTTGAACATAACTCTTTATTTAGTCCACGGGAGTAGATTGTTCTAATTCCACATGTCATGTCCTTTTGGATATCTCAGTTTCAGTTAATTCCCTTGAGTAATTCAACTTTGCATGTTTTTGTTCCCTCTGCCGTGGCCGCCAGGTGACAAATCTTTGCGATAAGTCACTTCTTGGATTACTCAACCAACGATTTTATTTAGTGGATAAAAATAGAGGTTTCCGTTCAAAATTCCAACGTATATGATCTGAAGAAGGTCGGAGCGTACAACGGCCGAAACGTCGTGAATATGGCAATAAAGATGAAGACAACAGTCCGCACAATGTAAATAGTGTAAATATGTTTTATTGAGCGTTTTCCTTATGTTCCTCTTATAGCAGTAAGTGCTGGACAATCTTCTCATAGATGATAAGTCGAGTTTAAACAACAGAAATATGGTTCTGCAGGAGGATGATGAGAATACAGTGAACTGAACATGTTAGCAAGGACGAAGTTTTAGAGAAAATGGAAACCAAATCAACACATACTTAGAATCAGAAATTGATTGATTGATTCGATTTTACAGTTTTTTGTAGGTTATTTAAACCTTGCAAATATTTTTAGAATTTTTTTTAGATAATAATGGTTTAGTGATATATTTACTAATTAACCCATAGCAGGGGGAGAAGAGGTGGAGGTTGGCTAAATACCCAGAAGAATAATAAAAGAACAAGATCAACGACCATCTAGCACAGGCGCTAGGATAAAGAAATACCTGTGATGGGATACACCCAATCCGTCTCGGTACTGATCAGGCTCGTCGTTGTTTAACTTCGGTGATCGTACGAAAACCAGTGTTCATATTGATGTACAGGCGCACAGCAAGCTCGGTACGTGTCTTGGACGCCTTAACGTTCGTTAAGGTATCTTACTAGGACAATGATTTTCAACCTGTGTGCCAAACCAATGATTTTCAACGGGTGACCAACCCCAAAGACCCCAACGGTGGATGAAGAGGATGAAGAGGACTACGAATGACGGACATGCTACAGAAGGTGTCACTCGAAATTATAACAGGTTTAGCGTCCGTCCGTTGCAGTTTCATAACTGGATTCTGCATGTTTTATTCCACATCTGCCACAGAGAGAAGTCATGAAATTAAGTGTGTGGGTCACTTCCTGGCAAGTTGCGGTCCACCTTAAATAAATTCACGCCATTGGCACTTTCTTCTACTCTGATTTTGTTTCATCCCCAATCTACTCTTGCAAATCCAAATGGCAATAAGGAATAGATGACGGGAGAAAGTTTTGGTGAAATTGAAAGCTTGTAGTTCTGAAACTGCACGTTGGCGGTGAATTGATTCATAAAAGCCATCATCTTTAAAGAAGCGATCAGCAAAGAAATTGCATTCATGGATACGAGATGAAGCCAACGTCGACGATAATAAACAGACAAATAAGTAAATATAAGTTTGAATTATCTTTTTATTACAAATAAATAAATTAAGTAAATTGTTTTTTTTTTTTATAAAGAAACAATAAAAAGTAAACTCTGATTTTACTCTTCTTTTGATCATCATAATTTACGTGTGCCACGGAAGTTTAACAACTCCTTCAAGTGTGCCGTGAGATAAAAAAAAAGTTGAAAAAAACATTTAACTCTGAGGAGGAAAACTCTTATGTAACGCTTGCGGCTTGAGAGCATACACTGTGTGCGATGGATAAATTGTCGTCTATATGACGAAAAAATGAAAATAGCACAGACATCTCATTTTAACAGATATATTTACCAAATTGACACAAAAATCTCTTGACATACTAAAGAGCGCATTTATTCAATAAAATCAACATTGGCTTCAACCACGGCCTCCAGACGACTTCGGAATCTACTGCAACCATTCTGGATGGTCTCCTTGTTTAAGTTACTGAATGCTGCCATAATCCTTGCCTTCAGTTCAACTTTGGTGTTAAAAGGAATTTTGTTGGTCTCTCGCTCAACTACGCTCCACACATAATAATCAAGGGGTTTATAGTCTAGGGAGTTAGGTGGCCAGATGTAAGGAATGATGTGGTCACAGCCATGACTAGGTTCTCATACTTGTGTGGCATGGTGTAGAGTCCTGTTGCCAGAGATGGGGTCTTCTAGCAGCCACCATCTTGACCCAAGGCAGCACTATCACCTCAAGATACTTGATATAGGCCTCTGAGGCCCTCACCAACAAATTCGTCAGTTCTTTTCTTATCAGAACTACCAGAGGGAGTTTTCCGAGCTGCTGTACCTTCGTAATCACACATCCAACACTTTCCAAATCTTTTGCACTGTCTTCAGATTAACACCCAAACACACTGAAATTTTCGTATTGCGGCTTCCGGTGCGAATGCCAAGCAGTACAGCATGCCATTTTCAAATTACAAGGGGAGTGAATTGCGTCTTTGTGCTGTTTATCTCACAGTCGGTTCCCAACTGACCCTACTAAACTGTGCAGTCGATAAAATCAAAAGCAAACAACGCGCATGTGCGAAATTGAATATATGATATGGCGACAATTTACCCATTGCAACATGTAATAATCTTAACTTGTTCTTCTTTTGGGGTACATACTGTTCTTCCCAAGAGAGTGGCATTGACATCTTTCTCAATTTAATTTAATACACAAGCATGCACTTTTGATATTGTAAGTCAATGAGTTTTGCAATGATGTCTTTCGAGGGTCATACTGAACAATGAAGTGACAACCATCTTGTGTATCTATACTCGACACAGTGATTGACGAATTATTCACACAAGCTACTGTTAATCCTCACTGGAAACCTCCCTTTTATCATCTTGTGTCAGACTATTCTAAATAAATGTGTTGATTTTGTTAAGGAGGTGACTTCTTGGTGATATGGGGTCTGGGGAGACGATTCTAGAAAGCGCGACAGTTGGTAAATGCTTTGTGATAAATTTCGATAGACTGCTTGCAGACCGTTATGCTAGCATAAAGTTTGAAGTCATTGTGACCGAGGGTTTGTGCCTACAGGATTTGTCCAATTATTGATCAGGACTGATTATGCGCATTCTCTCTGAAACTGTAACAAAGGACTGATCAGAGTCTGTCTATATTTCTGAGATGAGGTATTATGTACAGTATTTACATTAGTCGGACTATTGTCCTCATCTTTGTCGCCATATTTGTCACAACGTTTCGGCCGTTGTACGCTCCGGCCTTCTTCAGGTGTTTGGAATTTCGAACCGAACCCTTTATTTCGATCACTGGGGTAGACTGTTCTAGTTCCACGAGCCATGTTTGATGGATGTCAGTTATCAGTTATCTCCTGGTAATTTTCCCTCTGAAAGTTCTCCACTGCCTGAACCGGGTATTGAACTCACACTCTTTGGGTCTGTCACTGGATCTAACCAACGCCTTTATACCATGTGTCCTTGAGGACTGATCAGCATAATAGCAGTCCAAAACCATAGGTTGGCTCTGTGGATACCGAAGAAACATAAGTGTGCCAGAGTGAACGCCTGCAACAGGGATTATCTAGCCGTCCAAGCTGTCTACAATATTCCTGATACGGGACACATGAACGAATACTTACTGAGATATGTGGAGATAGTTGGTCAAGTACTCATCTGCGCAGTGACCCTACGACCACATCCGGTCATATGTTTGATGATGATAATGATGATGATATGTGGATATATGTTCGCGTAGAATCGAAGACCAAGCTACTTTCCTTCATCACCGATCAGACTACCAATCAGGATGAACGGATGTCTCTCGGGGTGGCGGGGGTGCACCGTAAGCTGAAAAACTATTGGGTCTCAAACTTGCACCTGACCTCAAGTGGAACTCGTACATACGATCCATTACTAAGGATGCAGGTAAAATGTCTCCTAATACTACCCCAGTAAGTACTTAATTCCTCCTTCTACCTTCTACCTTCATAAGAGCTAGATCAGGTCAAAAATGGAGTACTGTTGGCGGGAGCTGTCCAGACCTCACTCTTCAGTGTCCAAAAGCGTCTCTGAGTCCTTGTGGGTGACGAATTATTCTCCATCCTCTAACCCCTCTCCACAGGCGGGATGTGGAAAGCCTCTCGCTGTTTTAACGCTGCTTCCACGGAAAATACTCGGATGAACTACATTTCCTGGTCCCGCCAGTTCAAACGTTCACGGCAAGGGTACGCCATGACACTTATATAGTAGCAAACCACCTATATCCCCCACCCCGTATTCCATCGGTGAGAAGTAAGTTCCACTCAAACAGCTTTTTCCCGCGAACTATTGCTCTGTGGAACCGACTCCCAACAGGATATTTTACAGGTCACTATAATTTTAGCCTGTTCAAGGCTAAGGTTAACCCTTATCTTTCCCTCCTATCCACGTAAATTGCCTCCTAACTTAACTCTATCTCGATTGGACAGGGGGCTTTGTAAAGAATGAATCTTAATGTTTGTGGGCGTATCTGCGGTTTTGTGTACATGTGTATATGTATTTATGCGTATATGTGTGCGTGTGTGAGTATGTATATTCTATTGGTCAATCAGTTTCTATATCTCTCATATCATGTTTTGTTTTTTTACCTGTTTCTTTCTTTTTCCTTTTTTCCCCCTTCATTTTTCTTGATGTTTGTCGATCCTGGAATCATTCTTTACTGTAACGCTCTCTGTTTGCATAACTTCTACTGTAAACAAAAGATCGTCTGGAATGACTGCGAACATTCTGTCGAAAATTTATTAACGAAAAACTTACATTTTAGACTGACATGTGCGTCTTTCGTTTGCCTGCTCTGATGCGTTCTCATGTTCAACAATAATATAATAACTCAAGGACGAAAGTAATCTTTTATCCAGATTTACAGAAATGCACCTTACCATAGTTTAGCGTATACGTTAGAAAGTTTGTCACGTAGAACATTATATATAATAAACTCTGTCCTCACTCAGTATTTCTCAATTATAGATTTCTATCAAAATAAACCTAAATTATGATTTAGCTTTATAAATTTAAGGACAGTATAGCAATGCAATGAAAAGCTATTAACAAGTTAGCATAAATTAATCGTGGGTTCAATCCTCACTGAGGCTCTTCGTATTTAAGCTAGAAAAGAAATATTAAAATCTACAGATACTATTAAAAGGAATCTATATAATAATGATCAAATTTCTGTTAGTGTCACAGAGTAAAAATGGCACATCGTAGCGATATTTTGTTAGCGGAATACCATTAAAATTTGTAGCTTCAAGAATAATGCAATTTTCAATTCAGTCCAGCAATCGGTTTTAGGAAAATGTTTATTTAATTGAGTAGACAATTTTTGTCCAAAGGAAATGACCCCAGATTGATTAACTGCTAATTAAAAAATATTAAAAAATTTTTTTAATAAGGAAATAGATATAAGCAAGAAAATATTTTTGAACTGTATAAATAATTAGCATTTGCAATTAATTATAATATAATGAATTAATTGAAAGATGAAATAACATAACATCGAAAGCGGCATTTAAGATGTTCTTATATATCCACTTAACAACTAACTTGTTAACGATCACCAGAATTTACGACAAGTCACAAAATCTAATCAAATCATTTTTTATAGAATATCCAATCAGTCGGTATTGTACGTTGTATGCATAATTGATATAGGGTAAATATTTCTCGTGAGACCATGGATCTGCTCCAAAAGCGTTATGTGCAGCATTTGTTATAGTTGTACAGGTCCACATCGGAGTGACAGTGTCGATTGCATCGAATGAAAACACTCTCCCCCAATGTCACCTTGTTGTCGATTCCCGTGATATGCGGTCGGGGTGAGCCGACGCTGGAGTGTCCTTTCCAGGGCGCAAGACTGGGCAGAGTTTTATTAGAGGTCGGCGCACACATCTCTCCCCCCTCTGCACGCCACCGAGATATTGTCCAAGGAATAGGTAGAGTTCGATGTCCCTTGGCACTGGCGTCGTCGCATGAGTTGCCAGAACGAAGGTGAACATAACATCGGACCGTCTTCCCTTCTGTTGATGTCCATGTCCATCGACCTCATGTCACTTTTTCAGGCGTCCTTGAAGCGAAGATGAGACCGTCCTCATGCCCTCTTGCTGGTGGCGATTTCTGTAAACAGAAGGACCTTCGGAATCCTCCCATGTTTTGCCGCCGCTGTGAGGTGCAGGCCTGGAAAGGGTTTTATGAGAGATCGACGGTTGCTCATGCAGCACGTCTCCCTCTTCACGCCACCGATGTTGTCCAATGGAAAGGTGAACTCCAATGTAGCTTGGCACCGGCGTCGTCGCATGAGTTGCCAGAACGAAGGTGAACATAACATCGGACCGTCTTCCCTTCTGTTGATGTCCATGTCCATCGACCTCATGTCACTTTTTCAGGCGTCCTTGAAGCGAAGATGAGACCGTCCTCATGCCCTCTTGCTGGTGGCGATTTCTGTAAACAGAAGGACCTTCGGAATCCTCCCATGTTTTGCCGCCGCTGTGAGGTGCAGGCCTGGAAAGGGTTTTATGAGAGATCGACGGTTGCTCATGCAGCACGTCTCCCTCTTCACGCCACCGATGTTGTCCAATGGAAAGGTGAACTCCAATGTAGCTTGGCACCGGCGTCGTCGCATGAGTTGCCAGAACGAAGGTGAACATAACATCGGACCGTCTTCCCTTCTGTTGATGTCCATGTCCATCGACCTCATGTCACTTTTTCAGGCGTCCTTGAAGCGAAGATGAGACCGTCCTCATGCCCTCTTGCTGGTGGCGATTTCTGTAAACAGAAGGACCTTCGGAATCCTCCCATGTTTTGCCGCCGCTGTGAGGTGCAGGCCTGGAAAGGGTTTTATGAGAGATCGACGGTTGCTCATGCAGCACGTCTCCCTCTTCACGCCACCGATGTTGTCCAATGGAAAGGTGAACTCCAATGTAGCTTGGCACCGGCGTCGTCGCATGAGTTGCCAGAACGAAGGTGAACATAACATCGGACCGTCTTCCCTTCTGTTGATGTCCATGTCCATCGACCTCATGTCACTTTTTCAGGCGTCCTTGAAGCGAAGATGAGACCGTCCTCATGCCCTCTTGCTGGTGGCGATTTCTGTAAACAGAAGGACCTTCGGAATCCTCCCATGTTTTGCCGCCGCTGTGAGGTGCAGGCCTGGAAAGGGTTTTATGAGATATCGACGGTTGCTCATGCAGCACGTCTCCCTCTTCACGCCACCGATGTTGTCCAATGGAAAGGTGAACTCCAATGTAGCTTGGCACCGGCGTCGTCGCATGAGTTGCCAGAACGAAGGTGAACATAACATCGGACCGTCTTCCCTTCTGTTGATGTCCATGTCCATCGACCTCATGTCACTTTTTCAGGCGTCCTTGAAGCGAAGATGAGACCGTCCTCATGCCCTCTTGCTGGTGGCGATTTCTGTAAACAGAAGGACCTTCGGAATCCTCCCATGTTTTGCCGCCGCTGTGAGGTGCAGGCCTGGAAAGGGTTTTATGAGAGATCGACGGTTGCTCATGCAGCACGTCTCCCTCTTCACGCCACCGATGTTGTCCAATGGAAAGGTGAACTCCAATGTAGCTTGGCACCGGCGTCGTCGCATGAGTTGCCAGAACGAAGGTGAACATAACATCGGACCGTCTTCCCTTCTGTTGATGTCCATGTCCATCGACCTCATGTCACTTTTTCAGGCGTCCTTGAAGCGAAGATGAGACCGTCCTCATGCCCTCTTGCTGGTGGCGATTTCTGTAAACAGAAGGACCTTCGGAATCCTCCCATGTTTTGCCGCCGCTGTGAGGTGCAGGCCTGGAAAGGGTTTTATGAGAGATCGACGGTTGCTCATGCAGCACGTCTCCCTCTTCACGCCACCGATGTTGTCCAATGGAAAGGTGAACTCCAATGTAGCTTGGCACCGGCGTCGTCGCATGAGTTGCCAGAACGAAGGTGAACATAACATCGGACCGTCTTCCCTTCTGTTGATGTCCATGTCCATCGACCTCATGTCACTTTTTCAGGCGTCCTTGAAGCGAAGATGAGACCGTCCTCATGCCCTCTTGCTGGTGGCGATTTCTGTAAACAGAAGGACCTTCGGAATCCTCCCATGTTTTGCCGCCGCTGTGAGGTGCAGGCCTGGAAAGGGTTTTATGAGAGATCGACGGTTGCTCATGCAGCACGTCTCCCTCTTCACGCCACCGATGTTGTCCAATGGAAAGGTGAACTCCAATGTAGCTTGGCACCGGCGTCGTCGCATGAGTTGCCAGAACGAAGGTGAACATAACATCGGACCGTCTTCCCTTCTGTTGATGTCCATGTCCATCGACCTCATGTCACTTTTTCAGGCGTCCTTGAAGCGAAGATGAGACCGTCCTCATGCCCTCTTGCTGGTGGCGATTTCTGTAAACAGAAGGACCTTCGGAATCCTCCCATGTTTTGCCGCCGCTGTGAGGTGCAGGCCTGGAAAGGGTTTTATGAGAGATCGACGGTTGCTCATGCAGCACGTCTCCCTCTTCACGCCACCGATGTTGTCCAATGGAAAGGTGAACTCCAATGTAGCTTGGCACCGGCGTCGTCGCATGAGTTGCCAGAACGAAGGTGAACATAACATCGGACCGTCTTCCCTTCTGTTGATGTCCATGTCCATCGACCTCATGTCACTTTTTCAGGCGTCCTTGAAGCGAAGATGAGACCGTCCTCATGCCCTCTTGCTGGTGGCGATTTCTGTAAACAGAAGGACCTTCGGAATCCTCCCATGTTTTGCCGCCGCTGTGAGGTGCAGGCCTGGAAAGGGTTTTATGAGAGATCGACGGTTGCTCATGCAGCACGTCTCCCTCTTCACGCCACCGATGTTGTCCAATGGAAAGGTGAACTCCAATGTAGCTTGGCACCGGCGTCGTCGCATGAGTTGCCAGAACGAAGGTGAACATAACATCGGACCGTCTTCCCTTCTGTTGATGTCCATGTCCATCGACCTCATGTCACTTTTTCAGGCGTCCTTGAAGCGAAGATGAGACCGTCCTCATGCCCTCTTGCTGGTGGCGATTTCTGTAAACAGAAGGACCTTCGGAATCCTCCCATGTTTTGCCGCCGCTGTGAGATGCAGGCCTGGAAAGGGTTTTATGAGAGATCGACGGTTGCTCATGCAGCACGTCTCCCTCTTCACGCCACCGATGTTGTCCAATGGAAAGGTGAACTCCAATGTAGCTTGGCACCGGCGTCGTCGCATGAGTTGCCAGAACGAAGGTGAACATAACATCGGACCGTCTTCCCTTCTGTTGATGTCCATGTCCATCGACCTCATGTCACTTTTTCAGGCGTCCTTGAAGCGAAGATGAGACCGTCCTCATGCCCTCTTGCTGGTGGCGATTTCTGTAAACAGAAGGACCTTCGGAATCCTCCCATGTTTTGCCGCCGCTGTGAGGTGCAGGCCTGGAAAGGGTTTTATGAGAGATCGACGGTTGCTCATGCAGCACGTCTCCCTCTTCACGCCACCGATGTTGTCCAATGGAAAGGTGAACTCCAATGTAGCTTGGCACCGGCGTCGTCGCATGAGTTGCCAGAACGAAGGTGAACATAACATCGGACCGTCTTCCCTTCTGTTGATGTCCATGTCCATCGACCTCATGTCACTTTTTCAGGCGTCCTTGAAGCGAAGATGAGACCGTCCTCATGCCCTCTTGCTGGTGGCGATTTCTGTAAACAGAAGGACCTTCGGAATCCTCCCATGTTTTGCCGCCGCTGTGAGGTGCAGGCCTGGAAAGGGTTTTATGAGAGATCGACGGTTGCTCATGCAGCACGTCTCCCTCTTCACGCCACCGATGTTGTCCAATGGAAAGGTGAACTCCAATGTAGCTTGGCACCGGCGTCGTCGCATGAGTTGCCAGAACGAAGGTGAACATAACATCGGACCGTCTTCCCTTCTGTTGATGTCCATGTCCATCGACCTCATGTCACTTTTTCAGGCGTCCTTGAAGCGAAGATGAGACCGTCCTCATGCCCTCTTGCTGGTGGCGATTTCTGTAAACAGAAGGACCTTCGGAATCCTCCCATGTTTTGCCGCCGCTGTGAGGTGCAGGCCTGGAAAGGGTTTTATGAGAGATCGACGGTTGCTCATGCAGCACGTCTCCCTCTTCACGCCACCGATGTTGTCCAATGGAAAGGTGAACTCCAATGTAGCTTGGCACCGGCGTCGTCGCATGAGTTGCCAGAACGAAGGTGAACATAACATCGGACCGTCTTCCCTTCTGTTGATGTCCATGTCCATCGACCTCATGTCACTTTTTCAGGCGTCCTTGAAGCGAAGATGAGACCGTCCTCATGCCCTCTTGCTGGTGGCGATTTCTGTAAACAGAAGGACCTTCGGAATCCTCCCATGTTTTGCCGCCGCTGTGAGGTGCAGGCCTGGAAAGGGTTTTATGAGAGATCGACGGTTTCTCATGCAGCACGTCTCCCTCTTCACGCCACCGATGTTGTCCAATGGAAAGGTGAACTCCAATGTAGCTTGGCACCGGCGTCGTCGCATGAGTTGCCAGAACGAAGGTGAACATAACATCGGACCGTCTTCCCTTCTGTTGATGTCCATGTCCATCGACCTCATGTCACTTTTTCAGGCGTCCTTGAAGCGAAGATGAGACCGTCCTCATGCCCTCTTGCTGGTGGCGATTTCTGTAAACAGAAGGACCTTCGGAATCCTCCCATGTTTTGCCGCCGCTGTGAGGTGCAGGCCTGGAAAGGGTTTTATGAGAGATCGACGGTTGCTCATGCAGCACGTCTCCCTCTTCACGCCACCGATGTTGTCCAATGGAAAGGTGAACTCCAATGTAGCTTGGCACCGGCGTCGTCGCATGAGTTGCCAGAACGAAGGTGAACATAACATCGGACTGTCTTAGGGACTCCGGTTCCGGATTTGTCCTCAGGTTTTACTCTCGAAGCCTTTCCTATGATTCGGTGTGGCCGCCAAGCAGTGGAGGTTTAAAATCAGAGTATTCCTTCTCTTGGATGGATTACCTCCCGGGCTGACTTCTATTCTACTCAAAGTATATACCGGGTGTAACAGCAAAATTGTCCAAATCGTGTCACAGCAAAATTGTCCAAATCGTGTCACAGCAAAATATTCCAATTGTTTGATTAACAATTAGAGGTTTTTATAACACTATTGGGCTCTACTTTGAGCAATATGATTGTTATTTTTCGAACAACCTAATATTTTTGATATAGTATAGATTTTGTTGAACTTTTCCGAATATTTCATTTGTTCGCATAAATATAAATCTAGAGATCAATGGAAGAGGTTATTACGGCACTTTGGTTGGCTATGACGAGCTGGATTTAATTTTGGCACATTTCAAAAGAAATATAATTCTTACAGGCGTATTCCAAGTGATTTTATCAAAGTGAATCAGGAAGAGAAATGCTTATTTTCTAAACTGACTCATATTTACTGGCAACAGAAATACCGCGCAATGATTCTCGTATATCGACATTTCTACGGAATCTAATTTAATAAAAATGAATTTCGAAAAACTTATTTGGGTTGCTTTTCTTTATTTTGCAATGATTTTTATTATATTAATGACATATATGACACTGACCCTTTCATTCAACAAATTGATATGTGACGTCACTATTCCAATTCTCATTGCAAGTATAGAGCCCAAAAGTCTCCTTCACCTTTCATTAATGAAAAGGTTCGGCTCAGAGAATGGATAACCAATGTAAACGTGAGCTTTTTTATGTCAGGGGAGAACTGATGGGATTAACGTCATTCGGATTTGTTTTGTTTTTGTTTCTTTTAGTATGACCAAAGTAGGCGCGTCGGAACAGCGAAAAAATGCGTTTCAGAAACTAAGCAATGTATTATGAAATGAGACCATTCCGTGAGATACAAGGACAAGAATGCTGCCCTTCTACGTTATATGTGCCCTTATGTATGGCAGTGAATACCGGACAATTCCCTTGGAGACGAAGAAGAGACTTGAAGTGGCAGAGAGATATTGTTCTACGGGCGGATGCTGAGAATAACATGGACGTCCCATGTGAATTTCTGGGATCAGGAGTTATCATTATTTACACTATTTTGATTCGTACAATTGTTCTCATCTTTGTTGTTGCTATCACAATGTTTCAAACTTCGTCAGGTGTATATCGATTCCTAAGCTTACTCCGAGCAGAACCCATTATTTAACCTACGGAGTCAGACTGTTCTCTTTCCACTACCCATATCTAGAGATATATCTTCTAGTTCTTATTTTTAGTACTGCTTAATTATTACTTACCATGTTTCCACTCAGACCAAGTACACACTGTCCGAGTATGATATGAAATTCACGAACTAACGTTTTAATACACTAAGCTTAATGAGCCAACAGTATGAATGACATAAGCAGCCTTGGAGCCCTAAACCGAAGCTTCCTCTCTGCCGATGAATGCTGCCGATTCTGTTTGTTATGCTTGACAGTATTCACTGAATCATTTCTCTTTTGTTACAGCTTCTGAAAAAAAGGCGTGTTCCATACTTAGACATGGTGGAAGGGGTATCCCCGAAAATTCTGAAGTCTCAGGTAACTGACCTGAGATAGAAAATGAGACAAGCACTAGAAACATCCTAAATTAAACAGAATAAGGGAAGAAATTTTGGCAGTCAGGCCCTTATTGATTTACGCAAGTATCGTCATATCACTCATAATAATGTTTTCTTCATCTTATAATCTCTCACACTCACTAATCTATTGTGTCTTAGTGGCTCAGATACGTAGACGGCATCTTCATGCTCGGTCTGGTAATTTTTCTTTCAAACACGCCTTGCTTATCAAAACCCGTGGCAGAACGGTGAAAGTGGAAATAAGGTTCTAATATAAAACAAGCCCGCATGACAAAATATCATCCGGTGCTCTTTTCTGACATAAAAATATCTGTTATTTCCCATCTCGCGTGTGCATATGTATGCAGAACTGCTGCGCGCTGTGATTCCAATGCTTTCTGCAATAAAGACAATTATAAGATACCCAAGAACTGATACTCTCAATTCTGTTTCTATTTTTGGAATATCTTGAAATGTCTAACGGAATGCCTGAATTCCGCAAATGTTAGAAAAAACGTATGAGAAATTAAAACGACTATTTACATTATTCTGACTATTGTCGTCATCTTTGCCGCCATATTTACTACAACGTTTCGGCCGTCGGATGCTCCGACCTTCTTCAGGTGGCTGGAATGTCGAACTGAACCCTTTATTTCGATCACTCTATCCAAAGGCGTTGGTCAGATACAGTGACAGGACCCAAAGAGTGTGAGTTTAGTACCCGGTTAAGGCAGTGGAGAACTTGGAAATGGGAATTAACAGGAGATAACTGATAACTGACATTAATTAAACATGGCACGTGGAACTAGAACAGTCTACCCCAGTGAGCGAAATAAAGGGTCAGTTCGTCATTCCAACCACCTGAAGGAGGCCGGAGCGTACAACGGCCGAAACGTAGTAATAAATATGACGACAAAGATGAGGACAATAGTCCGAATAATATAAATAGTGTACATAATACCTAATTTCAGAAATATAGACAAATTAAAACGAATTTCTTATTCATTTTTGAACTCATGTCTCTTTCATTTCAGTTGCTTTTCGTCGAATTTATACGACTGATAATTTATGTTGATTTTGTTTTACGGCATATCAACCTCAATGGGTCATTTAATGCCAACAAGATTTTTTTTGGCTGGTAATATATTTTCTTCAAAAATGTATAGCTAGTAATATTTTTTTTCTTCAAAAATGTATTGCTGGTAATCATTTATTACTGGTATTAAAACCTATTTTTACACTTTCATAGTGTTTTGACCCCAGTTTGCGGGTTAACTATTTACCCATAGTTGGGACCCTAACAGGTGCTACCACCCAACGTCAGGGTGGACCTGGGAACACCAGCATTTAACAGGTTTTTCCACGTTCCTCAAAACTTCCTGATCGGAGCCCTTGCTGTTGGGTGTAATTCATCGTCTTACGCAAGATGCAGATGTAGTTTATCGTCTTACCCAGGACGCACGACTGTTAGTTGGTAGGCCCTTACTAATAGGTAAGATAGCTGACTCAAAATAACAGGTCTCCATAAATAAGGGTTTGAATTTGAATCTTGTCGAAGACTTATTTACAACGTGCACAGTTTACTAATGACCGTGAAATGAGTATGCGAGATTTGCGTTAATTATCAGCTTTAATTAAGAAACCCCTCCGTCCTGGGTATGACGATGAACTACATCCGCGTCCTGGGAAAGACAATAAACTACGTCCGACGGCAAGGCCGCTAATCAGGAGTTTTTAAGAAGCGTGGAACCATCTCTTAAATGCTGGAGTTCACAGGCTCAAACTGACCCGGGGTGGTAGCACCTGTTAGGGTCCCAGCTATGGACAAATAGTTAACACCCAAACTTTGGTCAAAACACTATGAAAGTGCAAAAAATAGGTTTAATACCAGAAATACTTTGTAAAAAATTATTACCAGCAATAAATACATTATTACCATCAATATATTTTAAAAAAATATTACCACGAATATATATTTGGATAAAAATATTAGAAGCAATACATTTTTTGAAAAAATATTACCAGCAGTATATTTTTGGAAAAAAAATGTATTGCTGGTAAAAAAAATTACCAGCAATATATTTATGAAAAAAAAAAATTACCAGCAATACATTTTTGAAAAACAATATTACCAGCAATAAATATTTGAAAAAAATATTACCAGCAATAAATATTTGAAAAAAATATTACCAGCAATACAAAATGTGATCATTGATGAGTGGGTAATCAACGAGATCCAATTCTGCTTCATAACAATATCCGGCCATATGTTCTGAGGGTGACACTGTAGAAGTTCCCCGACTTCTGAGTGTAAGAGAATATAAGAATAAGAAAACGTTATTAAAGAGAGAGAACAATAAAAGAACAGGAAATAAGAAGACAGAAAATAACAATTGACATTGCATTTAAATGTTTGAAGATCAAAGTTGTGGGGACCGCTGTATTCCCCCTTCCTCTTTCCTGGGACTGCTTTTTGAACTTCCAGAAGTTTTTTGACAACAACTACCGTCTGCTTTTCTAATGAAGTCTACTAATGTTCTGGGAACCCACTATTCACAGACCATTTCAATAGCCAATCGACGGCACTAAAATGATTTACTTCAAGCTGTTTTTGCAATGTTATTTTGTCTTCACGCCCGCGGACGAATTTGGTTGGACGAAAGTTGATTTGCGGTTTTTCAGGGTTCCAAAATCTCTTTTAAAGCCACTTGCATTCTGCGATTGACATTTTCACACAGCTCGTGGCGCGGTCACACGTTGGCATTTGGTCACCTTTAGAAGGGTAAGTTGAATGAAGAAGTCTGATGTTGGATAAACCCGACACTCTAAGGATCCCAGGGCAACATCACAGATGGTGTGACTGCGATCATCTTACAGATGTATTTCTGAACATATAATTCTGAATTTGTCAGCGAGGTTTGGAAACAGACCAGATGACAACCAGGGAATAGTTCTAGTGTCGACTGGAGAGACAGACGGCTAAATGGGTTATTTGGGTCCGCATTCAAAATAGCTTCCTCCGAAAAAGCTACTAGTCAAACAATGAATTCACACCCTCAGAGGATCCGAGCGGGGGTGAGAATGAGATCCCTATCAGGACGGAATTTTTGGTTTCGACACAGGACATTCAAAGAACTGTGAGATCGAAATGTATCTGTGGTAAAGAATGCAAGAATCGCCACGGTACCCACAGAGACATAGGAGGGACATAGCCAGGAGTCACTCCACAGTGTCCATTACCCCAGTGCACATGTTCCTCAGTCCTTAGTAGGCTAAGAATTAAATCCCCCCTCGCGTCAGCAAAAACCAATGGGAAATTGCTGAAATTTGACGTAAGCAAAATCTTACAATCTACACCTAAAGAAGACGAAGGCAAGCGTTTACAAATGTTGACAACAATTTTTACGTCAGAAAGATTTGGCTATGTTGAAGTCAAGCGAAGGAACAATCCCTACAATAAGGGCCGTAGGGAATCTCAAATACATAAGATCAGGCAAGAAATACTAACCATAAAGAAACAGATTTAAAGGGCCAATAATGAAGAAAAAATTGCAACTAGCGGAACTCCAAGATATTTTGAAGCACGTTTAAATCCATACACAGATCAGAATGGCAGAGTAGAAAGAGGAGGGAAAGGGCTAGAAAGGGTGCAGCCTTCATCTCCAACCCGTTTAGTTTTACAAAGAAGTTGCTTGGAGATAAGCCAAGCGGCCATTTAGCATGCACAACAGAGAAAATCAATGCTTTTCTTGATCAAACACAGAGCGACTCTAAGAGAGAAATTGACCCTTTAATTGGGAACATCGGACTACCAATCGTAGTGTGCCGAACAGGTCAGAACTCCAGGATGATACAAGAGCTGAGGGATCATCCTTGTCTCCGGGACCCAGCGGTGTACCATACGTTGTATCCAAGCGGTTCCCAAATATCCTGAAACGACTCCGAAGGATTTGAAGAACAATCTGCGTTCGAGGAAGAATATCTTGTCAGTGGAGACACGCTGAGGAAATTTTTGATTCGGCGTTTTACTGAAATATATTGACCAGTCCGTACTGAATGGCAGCATTCCCGGCTTCGCAGGCTGTATTGAACACACAGTGTAGAAACACAGCTCTTAAGAGAAGCAAAAGAAGGCAGGAGAAATCCAGAGACGAATATGCAATGTGATAGGTTCTGATCTGGCATCTCGTCTACAATCGCTTTCTCACAGAGGTGCGGTGGGTTCCCTGTGTCTTATCTACAAGTATTTCAGGCAACTGTTCCGACGAGCTACTTTCGCTGGTTCCCAGACTGCAAAATTTAAGCGAGCTACTAGGTTAGCAGCTCGGTCCCACCCTTTCACTGTCGAAACAGTTAAATGTAACCGTCTCTTCTACTCAAATGCTTCTTATCTTGCACTTCCAGACAGTGGAACTTCCTTCTTCTTGTCTGCTTCCCTGAGAACTATAATCTTCAAATATTCAAGTGTAATATCAATCGACATCTTCTGATACCTTGATCTTGTTCCACGGCCTACTCTGTACCCTTTCCTCACTCACGTCTCTTTACTCTTGTTCTCAATCGTCTGTAACCCCTTGCGTGCTAGTGGCACTCCTGCCCTGCTTGGGGTGAATTGTTTAAAAAATATTAGAGAATATGCATAATATACAAAGTCAATAGCACGACTCGGAGTTTCACGCGACTAATGCAATCTCCAGGTGCAAATATTTGAAGATATTTGCACCTAAAAAACTGCCTGAAGGGAAGAAGTTATAGTAGTTACAACGAGAGAAAAATGTATATAATAAAAAGAAGAGAGAAACCGCAAATGTTTTTGGTTGTAATGTGGATTTAAAAACATATATTATGCTTCTTTTCCATAATTTTGCTACACGTGTTTCCGGTCTCGAGACCTTTATCAGGCAAAGAGTGGATATTTCCACATAGTAAAAGTAATTAATTTTTCTTATGTTTTTCGATGTTAAATATTCTCGATATTAGACATTCTCTTTTTTGTGTGTTAGTGACCCAAATGTCTTTATATTTATATATATATATATATATATATATATATATATATATATATATATATATATATATATATATATATATATATGTATATACGTATACCTACGTTCGAAGTGCAAATACTTCGTGCCTAATGAGTTGGTAGAACCACGAAACTTTAAGTAGTACTTCGTACGTATGTATTCTTAGCTCTGTCTAACCACATTGAGCACTGTTTTGTTTACACATTATATTAAATTAAGTAAATATTTATTCGTTTACCTGCGTATGCACGTTAACTCACATATTTACATATAACCTAATTATTTGATTCATATCCACATTTATACCTATATATATGTGTGTGTGTGTGTATGTGTCTGTATGTATGTATGTGTGTGTGTAAATTCATCTATCTATCTGTGTATGTAGAGATAGTGATTCAGCCCCTGTGTTATCTAAAATAGTGTAGGATAATGAAATGAACGTATTGGCCCTTGTCTATGAATAGGTCTTGTACTGCAGACCTGTGTGGGTAATATCTGGTTATTTTCTTGACAGAGACGTTTATGATTGCCTTTTAGGTCCAGTTCTTGCTTTACAGGGAGACGACTTTATCTCTTTTTCCCTCGCCGCCGATAATCCAAAACTGAACTCTAACCTTTGACCTCATTAATCTGCATTTGATAAGACTTGCTTTTTTTCATGCGCAAAAGCACTTCTCTTTCCGTTCATTCTTTATTTGCCTGTTTTGGCTTTCGTTTATCTGTATTTCCTTTCAGCCATTCTATTCCCCAGCCCTTGAATTGGCCTTTCTTTCTATCTGTATTTCTACGGTCCACACAGCATCAAGGCGAGATTCAAAAGCACTTCGATCTTTGGAAATTACCTGACCAGTGCTGGACGCCCAGCATATGAGGACATAATCGATAGTTGAAAATATAGCATTTCATTCAGTTGTGACAAAGAGTATTAAGTCAATACCAGTCTTCATCTAAAAACGAGGGCGGAAAAGTCAGACACTATGAAATCAGGAATAACTGATCATATGTGACGAGACAACTGGGTGTCACTATCTCCTCTATAAAAAAAATAAAAATAATATAATACCCGTATAATAAAGCAAGTGAAAGGAACAATGCGTATTAGGCTCGAAGAAAAGTCTCAGTCAGTCTTGCATAGAATTGCACCCCGTAGAGGGGGGCTATGAAGACATATATGATTGAGCACGTGCAACGATTAAATTGAATTAAGTAACACGAATGGAAATCGCCTTTGTCAAATATGGCGATGAAAGAATCAATACATATGTCAGTCAGTCTAGTATAGAACTGCACATCATATGTTTTTCTTTTTTTTCTTGTGCCGTGTCCCTTCAGGACGTAGGCGATCATGATTCACCATTTCCCCCTATCCCTTGTAGCTCTCAATAAGTTTCAACCCTCTGCCACATCCCCTGTTCTGGCATCCACTTGCTTAAGCCCGGCAGGTATGTCGTGCGTTGCTTTCCCTTGTCACTCTTTCTCTCTATTCGACTCTGTGAGTATCAGATTCTCTAGGCCCACATTTTTTTATTAGGTGTCCCAGAAATTTCATCTGCCTCTTAAGTATAAGCTTCCTCCTTGTTTCTATCCTCTCCAAAACCTCATCGTTGCTCACACGCTCGGTCCATGATATCCTCAGCATCGTTTCTGTAGAACCATACCTCCGTTAACTCGAGCTTTTCTTCATCTTTATGGAGACCGTCCAACATTCGCTGCTGTAAAGGAGGACATATATCATGTAGCAGCTCAGTATTATTTTCTTTGTTACCAACGAAATCCTCTTGTCTCGTAATACTCTGCCCAGCTTTTGGAATACGTCTTTGCCCATCCCAATCCGTCTTCGGATCTCAGCGTCGCATTTACCGTTCTCTGTCAGTACACTTCCCAGATATTTAAACTTCCGCACCTGCTTGATTTTAGTGTCCCCGACCCGTAAATCGCATTTCGGGCTCATCCCATTAATGATGACCATGCGTTCTGTCTTGTAGTTCATGCTTCGTCCTTTCTTCTCGCTCTCCTTCGCTACCTTCTGTAGGAGGTTTTGTAATTTCTTTTCCATGTCTCCTATCAGCACTGTGTCATCTGCGTATCTTATGTTGTTAAGATTGTGGCCGCCAAAGCTGAATCCTGGTAGGATTTCCAATTCTCTCAGAATTGCCTCGCTGTACAGGTTGAATAAGTCCGGCGAGAAGGCACACCCTTGCCTTACGCCCCTTTCTATTTTTGTATATCTGCTGAATTCATTCTCTATCCATATGCAGGCCGTTTGCTGCCAGTATAGGTTCATGATTAATCTAATATCTTTCCCAAATATATCAAGGTTAGGTTACTGGACACTTGTTTAATGGTTATAAGCATTGGGTAAGTGTATGCAATTTACGTGATGGTTGTGCTTTTGCTCCCCGTTCAGTGAAACTAGCAGTCGTGGCATCCTGGGGGCCAAGAAGGATTAATTAATTTGTAATGTCTCCTAGGATAAACAGCCAAATGAGAACATTCGTATAAATAATTCTGTTCAAGATTCCCAGATAGTCATGTATAGCTCTTATTTGAGGATACACGTCTACTAGGGCGGCACGCCAATCCCTATTTCTGACACTCGCTAAGGCACATGTGTGTTTGTTCAACACCCACAGAACCCACCTGGGGTTTATACTTCAACTATGCCGAGCAGACCTTAGTTATAGTTTCTGGGAAAGAGCATGTTATCTAGCGTGCTCAACAATTTGAACAAGGCCAGTACGCTCAAGCCTTCAATCCTTGATAGTTATCGACTATGATAAACATTATAGAGGACATAGGACAAGAGTTCGAATCAGTGTAAAATAAAACCGACCGTGTGGTTCTAAATGTGATATTTTTGCATGTTTTTTCCAATATCAAAATGAGTACACTGCTCTGTATGACATAGAAAATATCCTGATGCGAAGACTTTTGGAAAAGTTAGGTTCCAATTTAATACATATATATATATATATATAATGAATTTTAAAGGTCAAGGTGTTTATTCTGACTTGATAAAATGCATTAAAGCCCTTTTAGCTTCACACTGATGATTTCCATTTAATGAATCTCGTCACTTATTTTCAGCCACTTATTATTTAAACTAATAAATTTATTATCCCCGACGTGAAAAATACTTTAATTCATTGGGACTTTTTCATTATGCCAGTATTTTTCTCGTTAAATTTTTCTGTTTTTTTTTCCTTCTCTCTCCTGGCCCCTTTCCTTATTTGTCATCCTTTTCTCTTGAACCGCTCTATTCTTCTTCTTCTTCTTCTTCTTCTTCTTCTTCTTCTTCTTCTTCTTCTTCTTCTTCTTCTTCTTCTTCTTCTTCCCTCAAATTTTTCCTCCCTTTACTCAAGATTTTCCTCTTTCCTTTGTCCGCTTCTTCTTCACTTCCTCTTCCATTTCCTCATTATTCTTTATTTTTCTCTTGAGTCCCTCCTTCGCTTAACTTCTTTCTTTCTTTCTTTCTTTCTTCTTTTCTTATTTTTTCTTTCTTGTTCTTGTTCTTCTGCTTCTTTCTTTCTTTCTTTATTTCTTTTATTTCTTCTTTTTTTAATCTTTTTTGTTGTTGTTGTTGTTCTTCTTTCTTCATGCTTCTTCTTCTTTTTCTTCTTCTTTTTCTTTCTTGTTTTTGTTCTGTTGCTTCTTTCTTTCTTTTTCTTCTTCTTTCTTCTTTTTGTTGTTGTTGTTCTTCTTCTCCTTGTTGTTGTTGTTGTTGTTGTTGTTGTTGTTCTTCTTCTTCTTCTTCTTCTTCTTCTTCTTCTTCTTCTTCTTCTTCTTCTTCTTCTTCTTCTTTCCAGCCCAACTCCTCTCACTATTCTCGTAGAATGTTTCATGTCTTTCAATTGCACTTCTCCCAACTCGATTCCTCATCCACACCATCACTCATATATTCTCGTCTTCTTTTTAATTATTTCCATCTTTCCTTTTTCACTTCTCTTCTTCCACTTCTCCAGTTTTTATGTTCTTCGTCTGACAGATTTTAGGAGAGGGCAACATACCATTGCTACTTAATCAGTTTAGCGAAAAAGATATTCAAGTGATGTCACATCTAATGCCATTACACCTAATCAACTACTGACGTCACCGATAACACAATGGTTTCCTGTAAGATGCCGAATGGAAGCGGACTCACATCCTCTTTCTTCTGTCCGATCTCTCTAACCATTGCTCATTTAGGTTGCTTAGCAATCTTTGACGTCACCATCGTTGCTAAGTAAAACCACAAGCTTACCTTGGGCTTATCTCAGCAACATCATAAGGAGCCCGGAAAAATAACAACAGCGTAAAGCGTTATTGGTCAAAAGAAAATCCGGGAATCTCGCAAGATTTGACTCGTGATTTGGTCAATTGGCAGCATTCATTTCAAGGTCGTGAAAACTTTTTTTTTAAATTAGCGTCGGGTTTCGTTTCGTTTATTGCTGCTCCTTCTGTTTTTTGATGGCAATGTATTTCATTTTTGTAAATAACTGTCTAAATCAAACGATGAGCTATATTCCATCGTGTTTATTCTCACTCAAAAAGAAATAATTATAAATGCATCTATATTTTGTTTGCTTAGTTGACGGATATTGTCATTGCAGAGTAGATTGATTTGTTTTTGTTCACGCATAATCCACTGTTTGCAAGTTATTTAATGCTAGAATATATTTTTATATTGTAAGAATGTTTTGGAGATAATAATGATTTACTGATTTCCTGGGTATGACGATAAACTACATGCGGCAGCAAGGCCTCTGATCTGGAGGGTTTGAGGAGCGAGGAACCACGCTGTTGTTCCCAGGTCCACATTGCTTGTAGCACCTGTTAGATTCCTATCTATAGGCAAATAGTAAACCCTTAAACGGAATCAAAACACTATGAAAGTATAAAAATGCCTTTTTATAGTAAAAATACCAGCAATACATTTTTGAAAAAAAAATTACACTAGAAATATATTTTTGAAATATAAATATTACCAGCAATATATTTTTAAAAATGTTATCAGAAGTACACTTTTCAGCAATATATTTTTGACAAAAAACAAAAAAAAACAACATATTACTAGTGTGGAATCTTCCACGTCTGCCAGTTACCCCCGCTATGTAATGTACTCCTCCTGTTGTGATTATCACCACCATCATACATAGAAATTATTGCAACGAGCATTCATTGGTTAATCTCCTCCAATAGAGCTCGCTGATTGGTCAGTTTCGACCAATCAAGTCGCCTGCACGCGACAAGTCTGTTTTTCGCGCCAACTAAAGTTGATCCTGACACGTGATATTATAAAAAACAAACACGAGTAATTCTCGCTCTCTTCTTCGTCGCTCTCGCGTCTCATCTCCACTGCCAAAATGTGACCCTTAAAAAACTCCCGTCTTGACTAATACAGTCAGACGTAAAAGAACTTTACAACAATCACGCAAGTACAATCTCTGAACTCTTACCAACTTGTCCAATAGACCATCTCTAACATGCAACATACTCATTCTTATAAACTACAGTTTGATAATTAATTCTACCTTTATGAGCTCAGGTACAAATATTTCCTAATCTAAGAGACATAACTCTGTCAAACCTTTCAGTTTATATGTATGTGCATGAAACACTAATAAATTCAATTGTTATGTTTTAAATCATTATTTTTGTCTTGTATTAATTGTTGTGGATGGAAGATTATTGAACACACACAATTTTAAGCTTTCTGACCAATCAAACCTTCTGATACATTTTATAACACTTCCACATCCGCAACAATAGCAATATAGTTTTGAAAAAAAAAATTACCAGCAATACATTTTTGAAAAAAAATATTGCCAACAATACATTATTGAAAAAAAAATTACCAGCAATACACTTTTTAAAGAAAAATATTACCAGCAATACAATTTGGAAAAAAAATTTACCAGCAATACATTTTTTAAAGAAAAATATTACCAGCAATACAATTTTGAAAAAGAAATTACCAGCAATACAATTTAAAAAAAAAAAAAATTACCAGCTATACATTTTTGAAAAATTTTTTTTTTTACCAGCAATACATTTTTGAAAGAAAAAATACAATTAAAACATTTTTGCAAAGAAAAAAAAAACAGCAATACATTATTGAAAATAATATTAGCAGCAATTTATTTTTGTAAATAAATACACCCTGAAATATGTCATAAATATTTAGAATGTAGAATTAATGCTGGACACTTCAAATACGTTGGTGTATGGATCAGTTATAAGGAAATTGATCATAGAATAGGTTGTGCTACAGATAGGTTTCGTAATTTTATGTTTTGCTAATCTCTCTGCATAGTAGTAGTCGTAGTACAATTCTCCGCGTCCTGAACAGCAACCGGGCTGCTAGGCATAGCCCCTATGTTCGCCAGTTGTTCTCTAGTTATACTTGTCTATCTAATTTGCATACGATACTACCCGTAAGATGCTTCAAAAACAAAACATTAACCTGAGAATCATGAGTCATGTTACTAAATAGTCTCGTCAGATCTAAACTTTCATATGGAGGTCATTCATGGCACCCAGCTTGTTCAGAAATATACAAACTATTTGCTAATATACAACCGCTTAAAGTAAATCTTGATTAAAATGGTATGTAGCTTTTGGATGGTCTGTCCTTCGCCAGTTCTCGTAGACTTGATCACAAAGAATAACAAATAACAGAAACCTCATCACTTAAGGATTTTCAACAGCAGCAGATTGGTAGCACTTGTAACTAGAAGGGAAGCTAATGATATAAGCAAGATGTTGATTTTTTATATGACGTCAAACAAAAGGTTAGGAAGAAAACCCCCATCAATACGCTAAAGAGCACTAGCAGTGATGTTGTGAAACCTATTTTACTCAAAAACGTTTTTAAAGGAATGATTTTATAAATTTCTACCGGAAGTAACGCTCACTTTGGTCAACTAATGCCAAATGTTTCCTGTTTGTAAACGACGAATCTCATCATTACCATTTACTTTATCATGAAACACAAACAGGAAGCTAGATATTTACACCTGCCTGTCTGTATTTGTGCAATTCAGGAAAGGTAACCATTAGAGAAGTGCTGATTACGGGAGGCACTGCGGAGTAATGGACAGCGGCTCGGATTGAGGAATCGTAGAGCCAAATTCCAGTCGGATTCATTACATTCACTTACGTGCTAATACCATCCTTCCCACCCCACCTATGGGTAAAAAGCAGGACTGACTGGGTTATACAGTCTTGGATGCCAACCGGTCTAGGATAAGGTAACTCTGAATTCAAAACCGGCTGGAGAGGGTTGGACTCCGTTAGGCTATCTTGCCAAAGAAACACCACTTCTACTGTGACTGCAGTACGAATGGTGCCCCTACGACCCTGATGGGTCACTGGATTCGCAATTATATTTATTCACAATTTTACGTTTTGATCGGAGCCTGATTAATTATGAGAGTAAAAGGATTCTGATGTTGCTGTCTGGGCGTCTAAGGAAGCGACGCGAAAATCGCTTGCTCACACACCTACTCATTTCTTTGTTAGCCGTTGTAACAAACCAGAAGCGAACACTTTTCTGATGATGGGACGAAGAGCACAATGAACGTAGAAACGTCGTTACATACCCTGTGTATCGCTCCCCATATTTTCGGGCTTGTGCCACATCTAAGCTACACTTAGAAAACCATCATATTCTGTTTCGCTCCTCATACTTTCGGGATTTTACCATTTCTAACCTAGGCTTAGAAAACCGCCATACTCTGTGGCTCACTCTGGTGTTTAGCCGAACTATGTAGCCCCGCAGTCTTCAGGTCAGTACCCCAAAGTCGCACTGTCTCGAATTCTTCCTGAAAATCAAAAGTCATATTTTCATTAAACGGGTGATTTGCCTGTAATCGCAACTGACACATGTCGTGGGTTCTGTTTCAACAAATTTTTATTGTCTCCAACAGGGAAATGTTGCTGACCCCTTGTCAACGATGGAGGGGGGGGGAGGACAAAGCAAGTGAGAGAACTTCCCTACGCCAGCATTTATTTTTTTGGTCTTCCACACGATTGAAAATTTCAGGGTCACAGGTTCAACGCTTAACAGAAAGCCACGTGGAAAACCTTAAAGTGCTCGAACTTCCGAGTGATGGAACATTTTAGAAATCGTCTTCAATAGGGAAGAATGGAGGCCACCATTTGGAGAATGTCATTTTTAAAACGAGAATCGTAAAAAAAAAACAAAAAAAAAAAGCTGGAGGAACTCCATTTCTTACTTGGAAGTCTCGCCTTCTTGCTTGTTCCTGATTATTTAATTCAAAGACCAATGAAAAGATTTCGTCACATTTTCCCTTTTACCTTTTCTTTCTTGCGGAACCTGTAACCGCCTACTGGTCTTGCCAAATTATGATATATTTGTCTATATTTCTGAGATGAGATATTATGTACATTATTTACATTATTCGGACTATTGTCCTCATCTTTGTTGCCATATTTATTATAACGTTTCGGCCGTTCAGTATCTGTCTATAATTCTGTGATGAGGTATTATGTAGATTATTTACATCATTCGGACTATTGTTCTCATCTTTGTCGCCATATTTATTACAACGTTTCGGCCGTTGTACGCTCCGGCTTTCTTCAGGTGGTTGAGGACACATAGCACAGTGGATAAAGGCGTTATTTAGATCCTGTGACAGGACCCCAAAAGTGTAAGTCCAATACCCGGTTAAGGCAGTGGAGAACTTTGAGAGGGAAATTAACGAGAGATAACTGATAACCGACATCCATTAAACATGGCACGTGGAACTAGAACAGTCTACCCCAGTGAACGAAGTAAAGGGTTCAGTTCGACATTCCAACCACCTGAAGAAGGCCGGATATATTTCTAACAACCTGTGTGACTATTTATTAGTTATGCGATGTTTCATTTTTTTAGTCCTTAACCTTAAATTACTCTACGTTATTCTACACCCACACGAATACAGAAAGTGTATCCTTACCTTTGCAGATATCATTGCTGAGAAGTGATCTTTAACTACCTCAGCTGATTTCATTTCCTTGGCGATAAATGTTGTGTCACATTTCACCTATTTGCCAATGGCTATGCTTCTTAAATGCCGTGTATCTTCGGGAGATTAGTGACCACAGCTTTCTTTTCTTTAATAGATGTGAATTATTATTATTTTTTGATGAGATAATAGAAAATAAAAGTTGATAGAAAAGTGAGTGAAATAAACGTCGCAAACATTAAGGAAGGTTATAGAATAACAACGATCTCATTATTTAAATACGCAATAATTCATTTTTTTCCAAGCTATATGTCATATTGCGGTAATGAAGTATTTTGTTGTTGGAAATACCTTTTGGATTTATCTATGAATAAAAAGTCATGTTACATTTAGCCTGTTTTTTTTTAAAGCGAGAGTGCCACTAGCATATATAAAGGGTTTACAGAGACTGAGAGCAAGGGTAAAGAGTCGTGTTTGAGGAAAGAATAAAGAGAAGGACAGGGATCAAGATCAAGGCATCAGAAAATGTCGATTGACATTACATTTGAATATTTGAAGATTATAGCTGTCAAGGAAGCAAGTAAGAGGAAGGGAGTTACACTGTTGGGAAGTGCGAGAGAAGAAGCTGTTGAAGTAGAAGAGGCGGTTACATTTAACAGTTTCGACAATGAAAGGGTGGGACCGAGATGCCAACCTAGTGGCTCGATTAAATTCATGCACTTTACATAATGCATTTTGAAACTTCTCAAAACATGTTATGATCAATATTTGTAATAATGTTAGATGTTATCAGTTGAAACTTACTCACTGTATCTTGATTTTCTTCGCGAGTTTGAATTCAGATTAATCCTTCTCCTAGACTGGCTATCATACAAGGTTAGCGAGATCAATCTTGCCTTTCTATTTAACACATATCTGGAGTTCTCCCTAGAAACAGATTCACTCATTTCTTAAGCAGATTAGTGCGAGAGTGAATGCAACAGAGTTGACTGAATTTTGTATTCGTTTCGTCGATTCTATTTCAGCGCCGATAACCTTTACCATACTCGCACATCCTTTTCAATGGCGCACCATCAAATATACGATGCTGGAATTCAAAGAAATCGGTCAGAACAAAAGATTGGTAGATATCCTGCAGTTGTAGATTCGCCTCCAGCTGTGCTGGTGAAACACTCTGCCTCCGGACAGAGAGGATCTCCAGACGAGGCTATGTCGAAGGGCAGAGTCTTGTCTCAGGAAACAGCTACCCGACCCCGTTTTATACGGGGTCTACCGGGAAATTTTGACCTAGTCTACGGGCTCGGATACCCCACATTTAATTAGGCCTTTAAATCTGACCGCATGGGCGGTTGGTAGATATCCTGCAATTGGAGATTCATTGTGAAATTCATTTGATTCACTTCTAGCAGTTGACTACTTCTACGCGCCGCTGGCGAATCTTATATGTGTTGTTCTTGTCCTAAGTATTATCGTTCATTACCAACCTTTTTGTGATTATTCTATTCAGCAACCTTCCCTAAGTTACAACAGTATGAACACTCAGTAAGGAGAAAATTCAGTACTCAAAAGTAATAGTATGCTAGACTTGCTTGTTGTCTTTAACACCATGAAGAACCAACTTATTTTTTTTAAAACGTTGTTGACTGTGGCATATAGACCCCAGATTGACGAAGCAACCCACTTTTGTAACCTCAGGTCGACGTTTAGTAACTGCTGATGTTAAAGCATTGAAGTAGATGCTGTATAAATAAAAAAAAAATGGATTCTTTATTTTGTGCTTTTTTTCGGCACTATTTGGATAAATTATGTAAGCATGTTTTTTTTTTATCTGTATCTCATTTTCTTTTATAAATTTAAAGATGGAACCAAAACAAATCAAACATTCATCCAATTGTAAACAAAAAAAATGCATAAAAAGATATAATGCACAGACAAAGAGGATTGCATTTCTTTATTAATTTTGTTTGTTCTCTTTCCTTCAACTTTTATCTGATTGACTAAAACTGACTGAATAATGTTGCCTAGCAACAGCGAATTAGGATTGCGAAGACTAATTTAACATGAAAGACGTACAAATTTCGACGGTTATTTTATGAATAGATTTATTACATATTGTACCAATGAGATAATACAGACCCAGAAAATAACAATCGACACTGCATTTAAATTTTTGAAGATTACATTTGGCTGGAAAGCACAGAGCCACAAGCGAGGAGTGCGAGAGAACAAACTGTTAGCAATGAATTTACGGCTACATTTAGCCAGCTCAACTGTAATTTGATGAGGACTCTCGATGCCAGTCTAGTACTGCGTTTAAATTCAAAATCTCTAGCGAAGAGTGATATTTATTTCTGCTTCAAATACAGGAAATGTGGCACAAGGCCGAAATGGGGAATGGGGAAAAGACTGTCTTCTGTCTTAACTTTCAACTTATCTAGTCACAAACACTGGCCCAAACATACAACAATATTCCTAACACCAAAGCAACACATTCTTACTTACCTTTCTTACTACATCCACCATAATACCACATGGTCTCTATGAAAATCCTAACTAGTCCCCATATGTAGAATTCATTGTCTGTTGGGAGAGGGGAATAAAACAACGATTTAAAAACTAGCCTCAATGAGTATTTACAATATGAAAACAAAACTATACCATATCAAACTATAAAGAGCTCATCCGAACAATTGGCATGAAAGTATTTATAGAAAAGACACAATTAGGCAACCTTACGGAAGTGGGGAAGTGACTGAAGTCGAGCCGCCAGGTCAGGACCAATAATATTGTTGATTTTTCTTTGGAAAAAGGAGCTCAAGGTAAATAGTAGGTACACCGGACCATATGTGGCAGTAATATTCTAAACATAGAAGGATGGTAGACTTATTGATATGTAAGATAGATATAAATCTCATCTGGCAAAGGTGGAACTAAGAATCACTTTCAGGTGCAGCAACAACAACAACAATAAATAATAATAATAATAATAATAATAATAATAATAATAATAATAATAATACATATCTGTATATTAAATGGTAATCAGTACAATCACGATTTCTACAGAGAATGGCAATTCTGAAATGTTAGCATTGAAGCTTCCGGTGCGAATGCTAAACAGTACAGCATTCCGTTTTCAAATTTCTTTCAATTTCTTTTTAGTGCCCAACTGACTCTACTATATTGTGTAGTCGACAAAATCAATAACAAACAAGGCGCATGCGCAAAATTGAAAATATAAAATGGCTACAATTTACCCATCGCATACTGTCGAAATATTGATTAACGTTATCAAACACTGTTTTTTTTTTATTAAATCGCGCTCTTTTCTTAAGTGAATAATAATAATAATAATAATAATAATAATCTATATTTATCGGAAATACATGGCGATTGTAATAATGAGTACTGCTTAAATAATAAGAAAAGATCACTTTCTATTACTTCCGAAGAAAAAACAACACGTTAATGTTTTTTCACCCAGTAATAATGATCTTAAAAATCGGGATTGCAATAATGATAACAATAGCAACAACAACTAAAAAAATCGTAATTGAAAAATCGGCTCATATTTTGAGTAAAATGTTGTTTGTTTTGAGGTCCTTGAAAACAATATACCCGGTGTATTCAATAACTTACACTATGACACAATAATAATCTGCATTTATCTGTAATACATTTAAATTGATTTAATGAGAACTGCTCACATATATCGTTTGGACTGTTGTCCTCATATTTATTCCCATATTCACGTCGTTTCGGCCGTTGTACGCCCCGGTCATCTTCAGGTGATATAGGTTGAAATTTCGAACCAAACCCTTTATTTAAGTCCACGGGGGTAGATTGTTCTAATTTCACGTGTCATGCTTTCTTTTTGGATATCAGTTAATTTGCTTTAGTAACTCAACTATCCAGGATTTTGTTCCCTCTGCTGTGGCCATGTACTGAACTCACAACCTTTTGGATCAAGTCACTTTTTGGATCACTCAGCCATCACTTTTATCCACTGGGCCATGTGTCAATAACATACAAAGAAAAAACTTCATTTACTGTAGTCCTCAGTTTATAGACTTGGCAAATGATTATCTCAAACAGCAACTCGAAATCAATAATAATAATAATAATAATAATAATAATTTATTTTATTTTATTTTTTTTTTGCAGTGCAAAGTGTCATGATGCCATTTCTAACCTTAGGTCCCTGGGCGGGACCCGGAAAGAAATGTGTAAACGCCAGATATCAAAGGAAATAATAATAATAATAATAATAATAATAATAATAATAATAATAATAATAATACTTAAAAGCTAAGACAGAAGGTTTTATTGTTACCGGACAAGACCAATTCTTGCTAACTAGCACACATACTGAAAAACTGTTAACCCGAAATGCAAATTCTGTGAAAAATATCCAGAAACAATTGACCATCTTGTATCAGGTTGCACGGTGTTAGTACCCACTGTATATAAAACTCTGGGCATGATAGAGTGGGATAATATCTGCACTGGAAAATCTGCAACTTTTACCGAAAGGAAACTGCAAGAAACTGGTATGAACATCACCCATATTCGGTTACGGAGATAGGACCTGTAACAATTTTATGAGACTTTACAATACATACAGACATGACAATCAAAGCTAATTGACCAAACATCGTGATCAAAGACCACAGAAACAGAATGTGCTTCCTTATTGACATGTCAGTCCCTACAGATTGTAATGTATCTTTGAAGATCTTCAAAAAATATCAACACACAAGGATCTCGAAGTGGAAATCTAAAAAATGTGGCATATGATGACATAAAAATTCCAGTTGTAGTTGGAGCCTGTAGTTTGATTAGAAAAGTTCCGACACATTGAAGGGTTTCCTGACAGCCCATGTCTTAAAGAAATACTAAAAATTGTACTCACAACTACAGCTCACACATTACGAAGGGCTTTATCGATGTAAAATGTGTGTGATCTTAGTTTTTTTTTTCTTACAAAAATGATTAATGGAAAATATCATGAAGCCATTTCTGACGTTAGATCTCTGGTTGGGACCCAGATGGAAATGTGTATGCAACAGAAATCTAAGGAAATAATAATAATAATAATAATAATAATAATAATAATAATAATCCACGCACAGATGGGAGATAGAAATAGCTCATGAAGAGTGATTTGATACCAGAAATAGAAGCGCTGATTTATGCAGTTCAAGATACAACCATAGGAAAAACTGTAAATCCAGGGGAGGGTGAAAGGAACAGATCAAGTAAAGAATCGTGCTGATGAAAATTATTAGGGAAACAAGTAGAGGAATCTACTATTTGACTGAGAGATTGAGCGACGGAAAAAAATTGAAAGTTTCATCACCGGTAACATCATTAACATTAGGATGATTAAGCCACTTGGCATGATGATCATTAAAATCACCAAACAAAAAGATGCTACCAGATTCATATCTATCTATCTATCTATCTATCTATCTATCTATCTATCTATCTATCTATCTATCTATCTATCGCCTGATGTGCTATACCAGTTTAGCTACAGAGGAGCGTTTGGTTAGCAAGATCGATTTTACTGCTTTTAAACTACAATTCTCCATGATTTCCCTCGAACGATCATATCTGCTCGAAGCGTATGCAAACGTAAACAAATGACGTCACACAGTATGAAATGGACAAAGTCTGGCAATTATTTTAAGATACATTATTAAAATTTAAATAATAATTAATTTTATTAAATATTAAATAATAATTAATTTTAATAAATAATTGTCGGACTTTGTCTATTTCGTAGTATGTGATGTCATTTGTTTGCACTTAGATACGCTTCGAGCAGATATTATCATTCGAGGGAAATCATGGAAAATTGTAGTTTAAAAACAGTAAAATCTATCTATCTATCTATCTATCTATCTATCTATCTATCTATCTATCTATCTATCTATCTATCTATAGAGAGAGACAGTGACAGACAGAGACAGAGATAGAGAGTAAGTGTGTGTGTGTGTGTGTGTGTGTGTGTGTGTGTGTGTGTGTGTGTATGTGTGTGTCTGTGTGAGAGAGAGATTTCCATGCTGTTAGATACTTTGCCTAGTAAGATACAGTCCTGAGAAGATGGGGATCAATAAAAGAAAACGAGATAGATCGGGATGTACGGGACACAAAAAGCTAAGAAAGAGCTAAGAAAAAAAAAGATAAGGCAAAGATGAATGTTGATCACAATTATTAGGGAATGACAGATTGTGTGATAGAAAAACTGAAAATTTGATTATCAGCAACATCATTAAGATTAGAATGATTAAGCCACTTGATATGCTAAGCATTAAAAACCCCAAACACAAAGATGCTCCCAGATAAATCTCTCTCTTTATATATATATATATATATATATATACATATATATATATATATATATATGAAGATATATATATATATCTTTATATATCTTATATATATATATATATATATATAGTGAGAGAGAGAGAGAGAGAGAGAGAGAGAGAGTATGTGTGAGAAAGAGCATGTGTGAGAGAGAGATGGAGAGAGAGATTTCTATACGGTTAGATATTTTGCATAATAAGATACAGTCCTGAGAAGAAGGGCAGCGATAAGAGAAAAAAAAAAGATAGTTTCGTTTGTACGGGATTAAAAAAGTTGAGTTAAGTCTAGTTTACGCAGGAGTTAAAAAAATAAAAACTGATCCGGTTTACACTAGAGGAAAAGAGAGTTGCGATGCTCGACCAGCTAAAGACGAACGTTGATCAGAATTATTAGCGAAACCAATACAGAAATCCACTATTAGACTCAGAGATTGAGCAACGGAAACATTCAAAGTCTGAATTGTGGTAATAACCTCCAGCAGTGTAACTCCTAGCGTCTTCTTGGGCTAACATTTCCCGCTGAAATGAAGTGGAAATATCTGCTGCTAGGAAAGTTGGTTCACTGTATACTATATAAATTCTCTGGCCATAATTTATCTTCCGCGTTTATAAATCTACCATTTGTCTATGCATTGGATATTGATGTCACATCATGTCTGTTGCTTCAGCTATGCATTTAGAGATACTTCATATAGTACAAAGAAGAATCTTCAATATTATTACTTGATTTCCCTAACGGAGGGGAATGATTGTAGAAGTTTTCCCCTTCCCTCTCTTATAGTCGGAAGGACACAAAATGCATGCTGGGATATTTTTCTTAGCCAATAAAATGGGACAGCTTGTGTTTTGACATGACTCAGTCCAGATCTTAGCTACGAGACAGACCTACGTCGTTCGCATGTCCGACCTTGCTTTTGTGTACAAACGCCAACTCATAGTTTTTGAATTCTTTTGCTTTCCAATCTGTTTGATTTCCTTTAACTATATTGCTTTCTTGCTTGCATGATTGTTGATTTTTCATTCTTTTTTTGGTCTTTTTTCATTGCAAACTTCTTGCTTCCCAGTCAATTTTGATCTTCAAACATTTAAATGCATTGTCAATCATTATCAGCTGTCTTCTTAATTCCTGTTCTTTTATAGTTCTCTCTCTTTAGTACTGTTTTCTTTTTCTCATATTCTCTCACACGCAGTAAACCCTTGTGTATTAGTGGCTTTATTGCCTTATCTCCTAGTCAATTTTGATCTTCAAAAATGTAAATGAATTTTCAATCTTTATCTTCTGTCTTCATTTATTGTTCTTAATAATGTTATCTTTTTCTCATATTCTTTTACACTCAGAAGTCGGTGAGATCCTACAGATTAACCAGCGCCGGTCGCCTTTTGCTTAGCTGAATGTGCATTTCATCCATTTACTGGTAGTAAACTTCTCCTTTGGTTAGATTGCAGAATGCTGTAACTGATAACGCCAGTGGCGGACCAGAAGGCAGTCACCATATCATTTTGTTGGTGCAATTTCGGTTCGGGAAACTATTTGAGTGCTTCGTCACGAACATGCCATTGAGCTGACCGTTTACGATTATTATAAAGGATCCATTTCCCGTCACAAATCACTATTCAACCAAGAATTGGATCCTTCCTATTTCGAACGCTTGACTTACAGCTCAGTTCACGTGGCGCCCATTTATCGAACTTCTTCTTATAGCCAATTTTCTAGACATGGTCAGATATCGTTGATAATCTGACATCCATTATCTGAGATATTTCTCTGGAATTTTCACGTCGGTTATCAGATGTTGATTGTCAATTGCATATGGACGACCTCTACCACTTTGATCTTCAAGATTCGTATCCCCACCTTGATCTTTAAGATTCGTATCCCCACCTTGATCTTCAAGATTCGTATCCCCACCTTGATCTTCATGATTCGTATCCCCAATTCCATTAAAATCCATTACATTCACTTACATGCTAATACCCTTGGGAAATGAATCCTGTTCTTCTCCACGCAGCTATGGGTAAATATTAGGACAGACCAGATTCTATAGCCTTGGATGGCAACTGGTCTACCGCAGAAAGAAATGGCAACTTACAGTATCACAAATCATTATTCAGTCAAGAAATGGATAATTCCTATTTCGCAGATGCAGTATCGAACACACTTTAAAACGTCTAAGTCTTAGCTAATACTGAGTTCACGTGAAGACCATTTATCGAAGTACTTAAGTTAAATTCTTAAATTAAAGAAAGTGATATAAAATATAAAGAAAGAAGAGACTTGAATCATTGGGAATGTTCAATATAACTTTTACTACGATTATAATAATATATTGGAACATAATTAAAAGGGTTAATTTAAAATTATTTTACGAAAAACCTAATATTTTTGAGATGGCATGGATTTTGTTAAATGGAGTTAAATTCGTTGAACTTTTCCAAATATTTCATTTGTCCACAAAAATATATTTGGAATACGGCACTTTGGTTGGCTATGACGAGCTGGATTTAATTTTGGCACATTTCAAAAGAAATATAATTCTTACAGGCGTATTCCAAGTGATTTTATCAAAGTGAATCAGGAAGAGAAATGCTTATTTTCTAAACTGACTCATATTTACTGGCAACAGAAATACCGCGCAATGATTCTCGTATATCGACATTTCTACGGAATCTAATTTAATGAAAATGAATTTCGAAAAACTTATTTGGGTTGCTTTTCTTTACTTTGCAATGATTTTTATTATATTAATGACATATATGACACTGACCCTTTTATTCAACAAATTGATATGTGACGTCAATATTCCAATTCTCATTGCAAGTATAGACCCAAAAGTCTCCGTCACCTTTCATTAATGAAAAGGTTCGGCTCAGAGAATGGATAACCAATGTAAACGTGAGCTTTTTTTTATGTCAGGGGAGAACTGATGGGATTAACGTCATTCAGATTTGTTTTGTTTTTGTTTCTTTTTAGTATGACCAAAGTAGGCGCGTCGGAACAGCGAAAAAATGCGTTTCAGAAACTAAGCAATGTATTATGAAATGAGACCATTCCGTGAGATACAAGGACAAGAATGCTGCCCTTCTACGTTATATGTGTCTTTATGTATGGCAGTGAATACTGGACAGTTCCCTTGCAGACGAAGAAGAGACTTGAAGTGGCAGAGAGATATTGTTCTACGGGCGGATGCTGAGAATAACATGGACGTCCCATGTGAATTTCTGGGATCAGGAGTTATCATTATTTACACTATTTTGATTCGTACAATTGTTCTCATCTTTGTTGTTGCTATTACAACGATTCGGACTTCATCAGGTGTATATCGATACTAGAAATCTACAGGGAACTCCGAACTGAACACTTTATTTAACCTACAGGGGTAGACTCTTCTCTTTCGACTACCCATATCTAGAGATATATCTTCTAGTTCTTATTTTTAGTACTGCTTAATTATTACTCACCATGTTTCCACTGATTCCAAGTACACTCTGTCCGGGTATGATATCAAATTCACGAAACGTTTTAATGCACTAGGTTTAATGAGCCAACAGTATGACTGACATAAGTAGCCTTGGAGCCCTAAACCTAAGCTTCCTGCCTGCCGATGAATGCTGCCGATTCTGTTTGTTATGCTTGACTGTACTCACTGAATCATTTCTCTTTTGTTACAGCTGCTGAAAAAAAGCGGGTTCCATACTTAGAGATGGTGGAAGGGGTGTCCCCGAAAATTCTGAAGTCCCAGGTAGATGACCTAAGATAGAAAATGAGACAATCACTACAAACATCCTAAATTAAACAGAATAAGGGAAGAAATTTTGGCAGTCAGGCCCTTATTGATTTAAGCAAGTATCGCCATATCACTCATAATAATGTTTTCTTCATCTTATAATCTCTCACACTCACTAATCTATTGTGTCTTAGTGGCTTTATTACCTTGCTTGGGGGAATTTATAGTCAGTACATGTGATAATGATAAGTGCAGTTAAAGCAAGAGAAACTGTGTCGCATGTTGTCAGTTGGCACAAAGAGAATAGGAAAGGCGACATGTTAAGGTTAGAAGTTTGATGCATTATGCGGTAAGTATGGATTGAGGGTGGAATGAACGTGGCATGGACAAAAAGAAGAAAGTGTCACTGAAAATGACATGTACAGAATTTTGTGTGGTGTCATTTACTTCAGATCTTTGGGGAAAGATTTAGTTAATGATTGTATTATACAACAAACCAGAATAAATAAATTTGTGAATAAATTCTTCTTCTTCTTCTTCTTATTATTATTCTTTCGCGTGGTGAAAGGTTATTTTCTTTGCGTGCAAAGGGGGATCGTTGACGGGAAACAAGAACAAAGCGTATTCTCTCGAGTATCAAACACGTTTATTTTTGCTAGCTTGCAAAAATAACAACAACAACGACAATAATAATAATAATAATAATAATAATAATAATAATAATAATAATAATAATAATAATAATATGAACAGACGGCAAAGACTGAACCAGAAGAATAGTAAAAACTTGATGAAAGGAAACATTATTTTAACGGAAGCCATTTTGAAATATCCGGGGCTCTTTCCAAAGCGGAGAAAAGAACTGATAGAGTTGGTTTACAAAAAAAGGAAGTTGATAAGAATTCATAAAGACTTGCATCCGACTAGCTTTTTCTGGTCTTCTAGATCAGTGGTTCTCAAACATTTTTAACACAATACACCCTATTCGCCATAAATCAGAATTTAATTCCCCCATTTTGTTAAGACTGTCCGACTCAAATGGTGCATTCCAAATAATATGCATATATTATTGAAAATCTTCATTCTTTCTTTCCATATTAGTACATATACATTTACATGGAAAATTTTTATAGAGGAATTTTACAAATTTAATGTCAATCAAAAATGATGACAGATTTTTAAACTTGAATACATCTACAGTAATTTGCTTTAATTCATAACTAATTATTAAATAAATAAACTTAAGGATAGTTCATTAAAACAAAACATTGAATAGAAGACCAGGCTATTATAAATTCTGCAAAACAAAAACTTTAAGCAAGAAAAAGTAAAATATTCCACCCTTAAATATCACCCACCCCTATTTGAGAAGCTCTGTGCTTAACAATAAGTCGCAATTCACCAAGAAAGTTGATGATTTTCGCATAAAAATAAAATTGGTATTACCCAACCGGTGTTGGTAAAAACATTAGGATGTGTGTATGTAGCGGTTATCAACGCGTAGCTTAGATGTGGCACAGGGACGTTTTAAGCCGCTAGGCTTAATGAGCCAACAATATGGCTGAGATAAAGAATATTGAAGTCCTAAACCTAACCTTCCTGCCTGCCGATTCTGTTTATCATGCTTGACTGTACTCACTGAATCATTTCGTTTAGGGAACCCAGTGAGGATTGAAGTCGCTACTCGTAATTGTTACAGAGAGACAAGCTTGAGAACCATGACACCACGTCGAGGTGCCCTAAATGATTTTCTAAGCGTATCTTAAATGTGGTATAAAGCCGAAGGTTATGCAACAACCGATGAAAAAACTGAATTCATTACGCAGGTGTAAGACTACGTCAAAGTGCTTGCTCTAGGATGAGCGTATATGTACAGAAACTATATAGTAATTGTGTTTGAACTTATAAAGTCAATCCTTATTAAAAAATATTGGTAAGTGAGTGTCAGATTTTGTTATACTAACAAGCTACGTGTAACATTAATTTTATGTGTAAATACACCCGAAAGATATCGAACTATATTTAATTAACAACGTATCACATAGAACCAAATAAATTATTTTGTTAGTTTACATATTAATATGGGCTCCTTGACATTCTATAACCAGATGTACACTTTTTGGCTATTACTTTACTAGAAACAATTTTCATTGTGCGCTTCAATCATTTCACCCCAAGTAAAGCGATAAAGCCACTAAGACGCAAAGGGTTACTGAGAGTGAAAGAGAATGAGAAGACTTTTATGGCGCGAAAGAACAGGGTTCAGGAACACAGAAGATTGGGTTGATGTTGCGTTTAAGTTTTTGAAAATTGTACGTATCAGGGATACAAGAAAAACAATTTAAATGCATATTCGTAGTATAATAATTTCACCCCAAGCAAGGCGATAATGTTACTAAGACACAAGGGATTATTGAGAGTGGAAGAGAATGAGAAGACTTTAGTGAGGAGAAATGACAATAAAAGGGGATTTCAGTGAGACAGAAGATGGCGATTGACGTTGCAATGAAATCTTTAAAGATTGTAATTGGCAGGGAAATAAAAAAAATCTGAAGATACTTCCACATGTGAGAAGTACGAGAAAAGAAACTAATAGAATAGAACTTACGGCTACATCTAGCTACTTCAACAGTAAGAGGATGAGACCTAATTGCCAATCTTGTTGTCAATTCATGCGGTCGGGGTATCAAAGAGGAAAGCTCATCAGAAAAATTGCCATGAAAATATTCATAGAAAAGACAGTGGAAAATAGGTTTCTCAAGTCCAGTAGCTGTTATTGTTCTTTCCAGTTTTAATGGGCGCTAAATAATCTTTTAAGAGTAAACGTTTTAATTTCGTTTCGTTAAAATCCGTACAGAAGAAGAGGCAGAATAAATATTTTACTTCAGCCATGAAAGCTATTCATCATTTTTCATCCTGTAATTTTGGCGATATAAAATATATAAGGATTATTAATGATAAGCTTTGTAATGATATGCGTAGAGTAATCTTAACATATGGTCGTAGAATTTACCTTTCAAGCTTCCTTTAATAGTCTATGTAGAGATGAGCTGACAGAGACTAGGTTATCGTATCATACAGAGTGAGATGGGTAAATTGCCGCCATTTTTTTATTTTTATTCTCGCACATGCGCGTTGTTTGTTTTTTAGTTTGCCGACTACACAGTATAGTAGGGTCAGTTGGGCACCGTTTGTGAGAAAAAGAGCGCCATAACGCAATTCACTCTGCCAGAAATTTGGAAACGGAATGCTGTACTGCTTGGCATTCGCGCCGGAAGCTCCAATACGAAAATTTCAGAGTGTTTGGGTGTCAATCTGAGGACAGTACAGCGGAATCGGAAAAATGTTTGATGAGTCTAATGGCGATTACGAATGTCTTTGGAGTGATCAGTAGTGATGGCAACGTTATGTCTCCATTCATCTTCCCACAGGGCCACAGACTCAACACAGAGACCAGCATTAAGTGCTTTCACGAAGTAGTGCTGCCCCGGGTCAAGAGGGTGACTGCTGAAAGACTCTATGTCTGACAACAGGACTCTGCACCAAGCTACACAAGCAGGTGATCCAAATCATGGCTGTCAGACAATTTCTGCGACCACATCACAACTTATATCTGGCCACCTAATTAATCAAACTTCAACCCCATTGATTATTATGTGTGGAGCACAGTTAAGCGAGAGACCAACAAGACTCCTTGTAACACCAAAGATGAACTGAAAGCAAGGATTATAGAAGCATTCACCAACTTAAACAAGGAGACCGTACAGAAGAGTTGCAGGAGATTCCGAAGTCGTCTGGTGGCCTGGGTTGAAGCCAATGGTGATTTTCTGGAATAAATTTACTCTTTAGTATTTCAAGATATTCTTGTGTAATTTTGGTAAATATATCTCTTAAAATAAGATGTTCGTATTATTTTCATTTTTGCGCAATTTAGACGACAATTTATCCATCGCACCCTGTATAACCCATATCATTATAATTGAATCACGAGTGTTTTTCGAACACCTGTTGATTAATATTCATTTTATTGTGAAAACATTGCCTTTCAGAATAGAATCTTACATTTTTATGTGAACAGGGGAGAGAGATTAAGAGGACTTCTTTTAATTAAGGATTACGCCGACGTTGGATTATCCAAGACAGAGCCATGAATAATTATTTATAATAATTAAAAAATATTTATAACTTATTATATTATGATAAAATTTGCAGGAAACCAGACAAGAGAAGAATTCCAAAACGAGAAGGGTAAGAAAAGCAAATAGACGAACATTTCAGGAGGCAAATTAAATGATGAAATAACATGGATATGGCTGCGCAGAAGACACTTAAATAGTGAAACTCAGTAGCGATTAATAATAGTCCATCGTGGTTTCATTGGAACTATTCAGTTCAAAATTAAAAGGATAGAGAGAAATACCAAAATTCGGGCATCTTTCAATCGTTTCACCCACAAGTAAGGCGATAATGCCCCTAAGACGCAGTGAGTTACTAGGAGTGAAAAAGAATGAGGCGACTTTATTGAGGAAAAAGGACAATAAAAGAACAGGGTTCAGGAAGTAGAGGTGAAAGTGTTAATCTTATTAAACGTACGGATCAAGTCAGAGCAAATGATGTACGACACATAGTCATATCTGGCTGGAGAAAATGATTCAGTATGAATAAGGCCGCGATTTGACTTTACAAAGAAATAGCATATGCGTGAAAATCTCTTGGACTAAGATTCAAACAGATTTCTCAATCCATATCAGAAAACCTCATCTAATTATAAACTAAATCAGTATTGGTCAGTGGATTACGCTTTTCCATCGGGCAGATCAGAGTTGAAAGAAAATGAAAGCATTGAAAAATATATATAAATAGAGAAATAAAAAAAAGAAAATGATGAAACTGTAGTAAACTTCATTATTGGCGCGCTTGAAATAACGCGAGAAATCTTTGAAAGACTTTGGGAGAAAAAAAATGATAAAAATAATGGAATCTTGAAAAAATTCCGAAAAATCTTTTAAAGAGTTGAGAAGCTTGAGATGAGTAATGGAGTTTTGGAACCATTCCGAAGAGCCCTTCAAAGTCACTGAACACTTGGAACAATTCCGAAGTATCTTTCAAAGAGGTTGGATGATTGCGAAATGTGCTGGATTATTGAAGAAATTCTAGGTCAGGTAATCCCCAAACGTAACAAATTACTATTAGCGTGAGAATCGATGAGTAAAAAAAATTAAAAAAATAGTTAGAATTTTAAGGCAAACTGTGTCAAAATGAAGATTGACAAAACCCAGAAAAGCTTTTCCTTTTGTTGAGAAATAGAAAAAAACAGAAAACCACATAATTAGTGAATGTGGTACGTTGGATCCATGAAAATGCATGATTGGGTAGCAACACTAATACGCTGGAAACTGTGCAAGTCAAGTTGGTTCGCGCACAAATATTATGATTAAAAACCAGACTTTGTTCTGGAAAAAATCACAACACACTTCGACGTTTCAACAAACAGACTGCCACTACCAAGTCATAGAACCGGATGTGAAAAATAGGAATAAAGATAAAAGAACTTGCAAGATGGTCGAGGTAGCTATACCGGCAGACCACAGGGTGAATATGAATAAAAGTGAGAAATCAGAAAAAAAAGAACAGGAAATTGTTTGGGGCTTGAGAAAAATAAGGAATATGAAAAGTAGAATCGTGTCTATAATAGTAGGTGCCTTTTGGAACTCGTGCTGAAAACATTGATATCAAGACTGGAGCTGTTGCTGTTCTTGGAGTCGGTAAGCATACTGTTAAAAGTATCGAGGCTTTGATGGGACTTGCTCTTGATATGCAAATAAATAAATGGTTATACTAAATTCAATAACTTCATCAGGAATAGAAACACTTCACTTTAATTAGTTATCAGCTGAAATACTTGATAAATGAGTTTTTCAAACTGCAAATTAAAGAAATAATAATAATGATAATAATAATAATGATAATAATAATAATAATAATAAATGCCTTGTTGCACCATGAATGGCTCTCATGGCTTCTTATCTTAAGTGATTGGAGGTGTTAACATATACAGTCAACGACGAAATTATTCGGACATCCATCAATTGTGAATATTTTTATCCATTTCTCAGAAACTAATGCCCGTATGATGCCAGTTTTCTAATATGTTAATGAGCACAAAAATGGAATATAAAACTCAGTTTTTAGAACAAAAGGTTAAATACAACAAATTTGACAAAATTATTCAAACAGTATGAAAAATAGAAAATAATTGAACAATTTTCACAATATTAATAGTCAATAGCATGGCATCTCATCTTTATAATTTGTTGCAATCGTTTTCTAATGTTTTTGATGAGATTTGAACAAGTCTTTTCTGGGATTTTCCCCATACTTCAATGGTTACACGTTGTAATTCGTGAAGGTTTTTGGTGAGCGATCATTTATTTGAACTTTCAGTTCATGCCATAGATTTTCAATAGGATTCAATTCAGGACTCATTGAAGGCAATGGCAGAATTGTAATCTTCTCTTTCTGAAGATACGCAGTCACTGATTTAGACGTATGTTTGGGATCATTATCTTGATGGAAAGTAAATCGCCGACCTAGATGAAGATTTTGCGCTGATAGTTATAGATTTTCATTCAGAATTTTGATATAGTCTGCAGATTTCATTATTCCTTTTATTGCAATTAATTTTCCAGTCCCCTTTCAGCTAAAACAACCCTAAAACATCATCGAGAAGCCTTCATGTTTTAATGTTGCCATTGTGTTCTTTCGGAGGAAAGTATCACCTTTCTTGCGCCAAATCTTCTGTTCATCATTACGCCCCAAAAGCTCAATGTTTGTTTCATCACTCTATAGTACTTGTTCCCAAAAGCAATTTTCTTTGTCCAAGAACGTTTTGGCAAAATTATACCGAGCAACAATGTGACATGTTTTATGAAGAGAGGTTCGTTGTGGTCGGTTCCCATACAACCTATTTATATTTAAACAACGTTGTATTGTGCGAGTACTTACGCTGATACCCATCGTATCCAAACTTTTTGCGATGTCTTTCAAAACAACTCTTGGGTTTATATTAACATCACAACACAGTTTTCGTGCAGTTCTCGGTGACAATTTGGATTTCCTTCCACGCCCAGGCAAATGCTCTGTCGTGCCAAACAGTTTAAACTTCTTTATAATGGACTATACCGTAGATCTAGGGATAGCTAACCGTTTTGAAATATCGCTGTAACTATTTTCCGATTTAGAAGTAAATAATTCTTTGTTTCAAGTCAACGCTAAGCTCCTTTATTTTACCCATCGTGTTGTTAATGTAAGAATAACAATGGTGGAACTTTATACACCACGTGATATTCTTTATAAATGTATTGTATAAAATACAATTTTGGCACAACGCCGAAAAGGGGGTGAAAGGCTGAAGCTGGTCGTCACTTACTATCCTATAGCTAGCTAATCCGATTCACGACCCATTCACTCGTTACAATTTACACATTCACCACAAGAACTTATCCATTCTCAATCAGTCCTCAATGTACCACAATACCGCATATTCTCAGGGAAGCTACAAAAACACACCATGACAAAAATGTCGTTGACTGTACATGTTTGTAAGTTAAGGTTGGCTACACTAAATATCCCGTTCAGTATGACAGATTTTCTTGTCAAGTGCTTGAACTTACGACATGTCACACAGTACATCTCTGTTTATAGGCGGGAGTAGTTTGGAAGGGTTATGACCAGGTGTCTAGAATGTTTATAAGTTTGAGGGAGGAAGACGGAAGTTTGGTTGGCATGAGAGTCAAAAAGATAGATAGATAGATGGTTGGCTTGCACGAGACTAAATAAAGATAAACATATCTACAGGACACTGTTGACCCTTTTTTGTTCACTCCTCGACACTGGGATCCAATCAACGTAACCTTGAACCCAATTGACAGAGCATTTGCAAGAGATAAGTCAAAACAACCAATATGTAAAACAATGAAAAATATATGCTAATAAATATAAAGGTTGGCACTGAGTTAAACACCGAATGATGACAGTCGGTTTCATGCATGAACGCAATCTTCAGGTCATGTCTGTAGTGTGTTGGCTCGCTTATTTATATATACTGGTCAATGGTGCATTATTATTTTAGAGAATATCGAGTAGAAATAATTGTGGTTATTTGTAGCTAGTGTTTAAACTTTTACTTATTATTTATTATTAATTATTATTATTATTATATTTCCTTGTGGCTATGTGTGCATTCGTAGTTTATTAATTTGTTTATTATTTTTTTAATTTATTTATTTTTTGCTTATTTGTAATTTTATTATTGTTTCGGGCTTGGTTATATTATTTATTTAGTTTAAGTTGCTGGCTTTGTCTAAAGTATGTTACATTATCTGCCTTGTATATAGTACGCATGTTTGCAATTTTCGTATTGATATTATACAAGATATTTGTTTTTAGCATTCGATTTTTACGTAACGTTGTAAAAATTAGTTTTCGCGTATACATTTTGAGATCTGACCGTTTGTTTAGTAATTTGCGTTGGTCTAGGAAGGTGATTATAGCTATCTTCTCCTCCAGAGTTTACAGTTTTTGGATTTATTGTTGTAGGCTGATGCTGTTTTCCTTACTTTCCTGAAGATTGTGTTAAAGCATGAAACAGACTGTCGCTATTCGGTGTTGACTTCAGTGTCCATTCTTTTATTTACATGCGCTCTATCTCTGATATTGAGCACTTTTATCCAAAAATATGGCATCACTTAGAACTATATTTTTATCATACACTAATAAATAAACAATAAATCAATAAATTAACCCGAGAAAATCATTTACTAAATATATACATTATGTATTTCTCTTTCTCCATGTGCCATGTCCCTTCAGGACGTGGGTGATCATGGCTTTTTATAAAATCCTCTCTTTTGTTGCACTGCGTAATTCTTGCCCCTTTGTGATTCATTCTGTGATTTGGATACTTCTGCTAAAATGCATTTGCTCAAATTTGTTAATTTAGGTTTCTCGATGCTTCCTTCTTTTTTATCCGGCTTTTAAATTGAAATATGAGTGTTAAATTCGCAAAGTCTTCTTCTCTCATTATGCATCTCAAATGTTTCGCTGGATTTTCTAATTGCTAGCATCAGGTCCATTTTAGTTTTTATTCTTCTTGAAACGTTCTTGTGTCTCATATACTCTGTCCAGGATATTCTCAACATTCATCAGTAGAATATCTTTTGTTCGTAGGTAGGACCACTGACATATAGGAGAACTGATATTAAATAGCAGTCCAGCACTCTTTTCCTTGTTTCTGACTAGATTTTCCTGTTTCTTAATAGTTTGCTTAGATTTTGGGAGGCATTTTATTCATCTTGCCTTCACTGGCATATAGGTGAAGTGATATGAAATAGCAGTCCAACACTCTTTTCCTTGTTTCTAATGGAATTTTTCTGTTTCTTAATATTTTGCTTAGCTTTTGAAAACCAACTTTCGCTGTCCTAATGCTCTTCGGATTACAGTGTCGCGCTTTCCATCTTTTGTTCAAACACTTCCCAGATGTTTAAATGGCTGTCCTTGTTTTGGTATCTCCAATTTGTAATTTGCATGTTAGGCTGTTCCTTTTGATGACAACCATGAATTCTATCGTCTTGCAATTGATGTCTAGTCCTTTATTCCAGCTTTCCTTCCTTACCTTCTGTAAGATTTCTTGTAGATTCCTTTCCGTCTCTGCTATCAACAACTTGTTATCTGCATATCTTCTGTTGTTAAGGCTGTGACCGCCAATTATGTTTCCTTGTAAGACAACGGTTTCTTTTCTCGCACTTCCCGCTTGTGGAACTCCCTTCCATTTACTTGCTTCCCTGATAACTACAATCTTCAAAAAATTAAATGCAACGTCAATCGCCATTTTCTATCTCCTTTAATTCAGTTAATCCTTTGTCCTTTCCTCAATCCTCCTTATACTCAGTCTTTTCTCACACTTTCACTCCCTGTAACCCTCTGCGTATTAGTGGCATTCCCGTCGTGCTTGTGGATTCAGATTTGAATATTACACCCCTGAGATGATCACCACCACGTAGTGAACCTTCACGAGCTTGTTCTCTCATATCAAGCACATAGATTATGAGAGTCTCAGAATCGCCTCATTGTATTTGTATATTGTATTTCTAGAGGTACGGTGGATAGCGGTTCGGATTGAGGAATCGGAGAGCCGAGTTCAAATTCCAGTCGAATCCATTACATTCACTTACGTGCCAATATCCTTCTTCATCCACCAACTATGGGTAAATAATAGGACAGACAGGGTTCTATAGTCTTGGATGGCAACTGGTCTACCGCAGAAAGAAATGGCAAGCTACTGCGGGAGAAGATCTGCCACGTCATTTATGTATTAAAAGATACATGATCGCCTAAGCGTGTATCACGCATGGCACATAACTGATTGATTTCTCTTGTGTGCCTTGTGTGTGCGTGTGTATGATTAAGTTTGAAGTTTGAAGATGCATACTAAGCTAAGCTTAAATCGTAAGTATAGGTCACAAACTTATTTTATGGGCTGCTAATCCTTTGTCCTTTAGTCAATACCCACTATACTCAGGCTTACTAGTGGCATTGCCGCCTTGTTTGGGGTGAAATGTCTAAAAAAAGGAAAAAAAAAGAAGAAAAAAGAAGAAAAGGACTTCTCAGAATCGCCTCATTGTATAGGTTGAATAAGTCCGGTGAGACGAATCATCCTTGTCTTAGACTTGATTCTATTTTTGTATATTTACTGAATTCATTTTCTATCCATATAGGGAACATTATTTTTTGTCTCTTATAGAAGATTACATTTTTATATTTCATTTCTCTTTTCGAATATAGGATTCTTCGTTCATTTTATTTTTTTTATCATAATATGAAATGACTGTAATTAATCGGAGGTAATTTAGTACTTGTCGATGTCACACTTCGTCTCATTACTGTAAATGAAAAAGAACATTAAAGACCAAATTACAAATACGACATTAAGGATATCGAAATGGGGGTGCATCTCATCGCCGAGAGCGGGAAGAGGTAAAACAGTTATTTACATTTTTTCTGACAGACGATCGATTTTCGATGCTTAGCAGGGACTGTAATAAATCTCACTTACTGATATTTGCAGAAGTAAAAACAGTACAAGGCCAGATGTGGATAGGAAGATTGTTTTCGTCAATTTTATAAAAAATCAGCATTTGAATTTCTGAACGTAAACATGGGTGGGAATCAGGTAACTATTTTCCCACCCATGTTTACGTTCAGAAATTCAAATGCATATTTTTTACAAAATTGGCGGAACACAATCTTCCTATCCACATTTGGCATTTTACTGTAGCTATTTCAGTCCCAAGAAATGTTTATATATCTCTTCTTAAAATTATTATTAAGTAAGTAGTCATTAGATCTGTTGTAACCTAGGAAGGGTTACTGAATGAGCAATAACCAAAACGGAGGTTGGAAATGAAATGGTAATCTTTATAACATCAACAAAATACAATACTCGCCAGCGTCGTGAAGTAGGTAAACCACTGCTAGTGGTGGACTACTTAGAGAGCATATTACGATATTTACCTGCCTCCCCACGAAGTAGGATGTAGCACAAGGCCAAATTTAATGTGGGGAAATCCGAGCCCGTAGGCTCGGGCAAAAATTGCCCGTAGACCCCGCATACGCGGAATCGGGTATCTATCTACCACCCCGGACGACCTTCGGCATAGGCTCGTCCGGGTTCCTCTCTGCCCGAAGGCAGAGAGTTTGACAGGGCAAGAGCTTCCCACGCTGATAGACCACGCTGCCAGCGTAGACAGCATATTACCCCCACTTACAATAGTGTCCAACGTATTTATGAGGATTGGGACATACTCATTAGTGTTCAAAGGTACGCTATATAACAAGATCAAAATGAACCAAGGGTAGATACAATAATCAGCATCGGCAACATGCAGAAAATAAGAATAATGGAAATACTGAATTAGAAAAAGCGTTTAATAGTCTGCAATACGCACATTATACACAAGTACGTTGGGCTTACGGCCCTATCACGTTGAAGTTGGTCAGTACCTGGATGGGGGACCGTTCGAATATAAGGTGGTGTAATGGGTATAGGCTTGAAGTGTGAAATCGAAGAGCCGAGTTCAAATTTCAGTAATGTTCATTATATGAGATTACGTGCTAATACACGGAGAAGTATGAATCCAGTTTTCTCCCAGTTATGGATTAAATAGTAGAGAGTTTACCAGAAAATCATTATTATCTTCAAAAAAATATTACAATCCCAATATATGTCTCGACTTTAAATAACCTTAAAAAGGTTGATAAACCGTAAAAAAAACAAATCAATTAAACAGGTACAGATGCCATCTGCCAATTTTGAAGACGTGTAAAGTGTTCGAATTGACTACCAGCAGAATCACAGTGTTGCATTCCTTCAGTACACGCTATGAAAAAGAATATTTTCGTATGTTCAGACGATAGGGAAACAGTTGATTATTTTTACGGATATGGTGGGTTTATACTGGCTTTTAGCAAAACATATCTCGAAACCTCTGTCATCAATTGAATTTCCTATTCTAAATATTATTTTGTGTACTGTTTCTTCAGGACGTTGGCGATCATGACTCTACAACTTCATACCCTTTGTATCTCTTAGTAAGTTTTGTTTCACTTTTACTATTTCTCCTGATCCCTGTTCTGTCAACCATTTAAAAAAGCTCGTTAGATAAGATAGGTTATTCGCTGCTTTCCCCTCTCTCTCTATATATATTGCCTTCGATATATCCCGTGAGTGACAAATTCTCCAAACCCTTTTCCTCATAATATACCTTGAAAATTTAAAACGATTTCTTTTTGAGTCTAAGTATAGGTCTCCTTTTTGTTTTCATTTTCCCTAGAGGTTCCTTGTTATTCACATATTCAGTCCATGGTATTAAATCAAGACTTAGACGTTCAGTCTCTTGTAAGAAAAAAGGGCGGGGCTTTTAAGTCTATCGGGGTAATGCTAATGTTAATTAGAAAGGCTGCCTCTAGCAGATTCGGTTTATTTGAAGCTCCAGAAGAAAATCTATTAGAAAAAATCTAAAATAATGAATAAAAACAAAAACCCAGGCCGGTACACGAAAATGATACTGTTTAATCAACCAAGATGTCTACTGAAACACAAGTATATATATATATATATATATATATATATATATATATATATATATATATATATATAAGTGATACAAATAATATTCGTTCTAGTCTGTATTGAGCACTCTTTTAATAATAGTGTTTTTGGTTATTGGAATTTCATTCCATCAACACCAATCCTATACTTGGATACATACATACATTATATATATATATATATATATATATATATATATATATATATATATATATATATATATATATATATATATATATATATATATATATATATATATATGTATATATATATATATATAAAAGTGAACATAGAAGTCAACACTTAGAGGCGACAGTCTGTTTCATGTTAGATGCAATCGTAAGGCTATGAGAGCTGTTATTTTTCTCGGCTATTTATATATACGGGTCAGTGGTGCATTGTGGGTAGTCTGTTTTGGCGGATATTTTACTGGGTTCGATTCTCGGTAGTGGACACGCACTGCTGGTAATTACCAAACAGGACGAAAGTGTTTTCTGCATTCTATTCAGGATTGTTCTAGACTCGTTGAATTACTATAAATGATTATTCTAATCCCTAAAAATTTATATCACTGATATACATATATATATATATATCTATATATATATATATATATATATATATATATATATATATATATATATATATATATATATATGCTCAGTTTCGTATCCTAACCTAAAATACGAATGTCGGCTGGAAAATAATGTTTAATATATTTATATATATATATATATATATATATATATATATATATACATGCATGCGAATATCGGCTTGTAAATAACGTATAATATGCATATAAACGAATAACGGGTTGAAAATAATGCTTAATATATATATATATATATATATGTATGTGTGTGTGTGTGTGTGTGGTGGGCGTGTGTGGGTGCGTCTTTGTTTGTATGAAAAGAGTGAGTTTGGAGATTGTGCTGCTGAGATGAGTTACTGGGTCTAAATCTCTTTGAGAAAAAAAAACCTGACGCGTATTTGCCAATTTGAGGTCAAATCGTGGTAAGAGTGGTCTGTATCAAGGATAAATAGTGTACTCAACTGACCTTAAATCATTTGGCTATTATTTGCCAGGTGCGAAATGGGAGTGTAGAGTTCTTCGTTACCTCTCTGTAATTCTAGGTGAGTATATCGGAAAGAAATACAACCAAAAAAACCTAGAAAATTATCAGTATACACAAATCGACACAGCGGATATCGGGAGTAGGAGATGGTACTGAAAAGTTGAAGAATTTTGATTGTGGACTTCATGTCGTAAATGCTATCGTAACGTCTGGTCGCGAAAAGAATTTGAAAAAACTAAAGAAAGAAAAATGTTACGAAATAATAATAATAATAATAATAATAATAATAATAATAATAAAAATAAAACACGCCCCACAAAGAAAAACATTTAAAAAAAGCTAACAGAAAACCAGGTGGAAAAACCGACAAAGATATGCCGAAGTCTGGCTCCGAGTTGGCTGATGACGTCAGTGCAAAAAAAAAAAATTATCTCCTGTCCGTTATGTGCGAATGGGCATGTGGGTTTGCACGTGAATAAGCGTGTGCGCTTTTTGTGTGCGTGTGTATGACTAAGCGCGCGTGTGTATGTGCGTGATAGGGCTATGTGTGTGTGCGTGCGCTCGCGACTGTGAGTGCGATCACGAACGTGAGCGGTAAATCCTGAGTCAGTGATTGCACCGAAGCAAGCAGTACATTTCAGTTGATCCGTCCATTATCTGTCGATTTAGTCGCCTCATAAACGGTCCGGGGACACTCGTGTAAAAGTCGAGATGGTTTACAATCTTGCTTAACCCCCAAATATTTGCAACAAACGAATAAAGTACATGTCCGTGTCGCTTTTCAAGAACTATTCAGGTTTGAAGTTGCACACTAAGCTAAGCTTGGCATTGATTCAAGATCGTAAGTATAGGTCACAATCGTACTTCTGACGTTGGCGATGACGGCACTCCACAATTTCCTGTATTTTGTAGCTCTTCATAAATGTTGTCTTTTTATTATCTCTCCTAAACCTTGCTTAGTCATCCATTTACTCAAGCTCTATAGGTTGGTTATGCATTGTTTCCCTCCGACACGCTTGCCTTTAATCTGTCTTGTGAGTGTCAAATTTTCCAAACCCTCTTTCCTCATTATGTACCCCAGAATTTTCAACTGTGTCTTTCTGATGTTAAGCATAAGTGTCCTTTTTGTTCCTCTTAAACTTTGTCGTTGATCACGTGTTCTGTTCATGTTACCCGTTACAAAGAAACATTTGACATTCATTGACCGAGAAGCCAGTACTGCTTTCGTTTGAAATTTATAAAATTTTTTTTTTAAAACATTTTTTCGAGAAAACAGGTTTCTCAAGTCCGTTAGCTGATATTAGATCTTTCCAGTATTGAAGGATGGTGGGGAGTGGGGTCCTTCCTAACCTTTTATTTGAAGTAGTGTAGAATGTTAACGCAGTGGTTAGCGGGTTCATCTTCTAAACAACTTTACTCATTGGCTACCAAAAACATATGGCCTTGTGTCTGACTAAGATAAAATATAGAAAATAAGAAGACAGTAGAGGACTCTTACAACTAAAAATGCTAAAATTAGATAGATAGAGTGAAACAGGATCTAGATAGATAGATAGATAGAGAGAGAAACAGGATCTAGATAGATAGAAACATGATCTATCTATCTATCTATCTAGATAGATAGATAGATAGATAGATAGAAACATGATCTATCTATCTATCTATCTAGATAGATAGATACAAACATGATCTATCTAGATAGATAGATAGATACAAACATGATCTATCTATCTAGATAGATAGATAGAAACATGATCTATCTATCTATCTATCTAGATAGATAGATAGAAACATGATCTATCTATCTATCTAGATAGATAGATAGAAACATGATCTATCTATCTAGATAGATAGAAACATGATTTATCTAGATAGATAGATAGAAACATGATCTATCTAGATAGATAGAAACATGATCTATCTAGATAGATAGAAACCTGATCTAGATAGATAGATAGAAACATGATCTAGATAGATAGATAGAAACATGATCTAGATAGATAGAGAAAGAGATAGATAGAAAGAAAGAAACACGATCTGGGGGTAAGGATATTGATAATATTAGACGTTTCCCTATAAGGAAATATTTGGCATTCGTTGACTGGGCAGCCAGTACTGCTTTCGGTTGAAATTTGTTGTAGGAAAACAGTTTTCTCAGGACCAGTAGCTGTTATCACACTTTTCAGTATTGATGAGTTTCCTTCTGAATTCTCTATTTGATGAGATGTAGAATGTTAACACATTGTTGAAACCATAGAAAAATAACACAGACTCGGATATAAAGTTAAACGCTATATTATTCACGGAAACGTAGTACAAGGTATGTGGACTGGAGAGTACTTCTCTCACTGGTGTCCTGACTCACTCATTCATACATTCACACTGTGATACACCTGGTAACTTCCTCGATATTTAACAACCCCCCACATCTGTCGCATATGGCACAAGGCCGGTTTAATGTGGGCTCTCCGAGCCCGTAGGCACTGGTTCAGGGACTGTCTACCTCCCCGGACGAAACTTTGCCCTGCGGCAAAGCCTCGTCCGAGTTCCTCTCTACTAAAGCAGAGAGTTCGACAGTAGTCACACCTGGTGACTTCCGCTGCTTACTAGAAATTGGTAGCTACATTATATAAGTGTGGAAGAGTCCATTTGGAGGTATGTCAGGTTTCCACAATACCCCCATTCCAAGCCTTTTACTTGGTAAAAAGGGTTAATACCTTTTCTTCTTTGGGTTAATTGTCAAAGGTTCGGTGAATTTCCTTTTTCTCCCCGACCTTCGTTGTTCAGGCATATGCTGCGGGGGCTCGAGGTCAAATGTGTCGTAAATGATCTCGATGGGTTCTTTCACTTCATCCTGTGTGCTGTTCGAATCTGTTTCATGCCGTTTTTTAATTTGATTTATATGTCTTTTATGTGTATGTCTTGGTCCTTGCATTATATACACCATTTCGCCGAGCCTTCTAGTGATGGTGCCTTCCTCCCAGTACGGCATATTCTTTTGAAAACTTAAAAAAAAGATTTTCTGACCTGGGAGAAATCGTTTTTTTGTTCCTTTTTCGGTGTTACATATTTTTGACTGTTTTGGGATTAGTTTGTCAAATACAGATCTCACCTTTCTGGTAAACATGATTTCTGCCGGTGAGCCATTTGATGGTGTATTCGGGTTCGGCGTTATACGATAAACTTGCAGAAACTGCTGTAATGCTATGTCAGTAGGAGTTCCTTGAGCTTTCTTAAATGCTCTTTTCAGCGTGTCAACGAACCTCTCCGCCTGTCCATTAGATCTAGGGTGGTATTTAGGAGTAGTTATGTGCTTGACTTGGAAAATGTCGCAAAAGTTCTTAAATTCTGCTGAAGTAAACTGTGTGCCATTGTCACTGACAACGCAGTCCACTACTCCAAATCTCGCAAACAGCTCATGTAGGAAACTGATTGTTACAGCCGTTGTCGGCCTCTTGCATCTTAAAACGTCCGGCCACTTGGTGTAACTGTCAACAATGATTAAGTAATAATAATAATCGTCAATCGTCCCAGCAAAGTCGATATGTATACGTGACCAAGGCTGGTCCGTTTTTGGCCAGGGTTTGAAAGTGGTTGATTTTGATTAGCTATTAGTCTGGATAGACCATCTGCATGGACAATTTTATTAGTTGGTAAATAATTTATTTTAAAATTATAATTGAGAAGGATGGTACCCCATCTCAAAAGTCTATTCGCCGTATAAACCGGTAATCCCTTTTTTTTAGCCAAATGTGGTTAGTAATGGTTTATGATCGGTCTGTAGAATGAAATACCTTCCATGCAGATATCTGTGAAATTTTGTTACCGCGAATATGATACTGAGGCTTTCCTTTTCAATTTGGCTATACGCTTTTTCTGCGGGTAACAATGTTCTTGATGTGTGTGCTATGGGTTTATGTGTACCGTCCCGCATAATATGCAAGATACACGCACCGATGCCGTATGAACTCGCATCGCAGGCCACAATTGAGGGTTAAAGTGAGTCAAGTTAAAATATTTTTTATTTTTTCGAAAGCTGACTGGCACTCCGTTGTCCAGTTCCAACTTTTTCCTTTTTGTTACAATTCATTCAGAGGAGCTCGTAAGTCGTGCAATGATAATAGTTGGAAAGTCCCAGAAAACTTTGGAGCTCGTTGACGTTTTTTGGGGCAGACATATTTTTGATAGCTTCTGCTCGCCTTGGGTCAGGTCATCTTCCATTCTTATCAATGACATGCCTGAGATACGTTATTTCATTCATATAAAAATCGAATTTCGATTCTTTTACTTTGAGACCGAAATCCTGAATTCTTTCAAAAACTTGTGGATATGTTTGCGATTTTCCTTGGTAGATTTTCTTGCAATAACAATGTCATCTAGATAGGCACACGCAAAGTCCAAGCCGCCCAGAATGGTATCCATGACCTGCTGAAATACAGATGGTGCAACTTTGACTCCGAAAGCCAATCTGTCAAACTTTTATAAACCCCTGTGGGTGTTGATACATAGAAGTTTTGCGCACTCCTCCTCAACAGGGATTTGAAGGTATGCATCGCTTAAGTTCAATTTGGAGAATATTTTCCCAACATTCAGTTTATTAAATACCTCCTCCGGTGTGGGGAGAGGGTAATGGTAATCTTTTAAAGCCGCATTGAGGCCCGTTGAAAAATCCGTACAAACACGAATTTGGTTGGACTTTTTTCTTACGTATACTGTGGGGACAGCCCATTCGCTAAAACTCACTTTGGATAGTATACCAGCATTTTCTAGTCGGTCTAATTCTTCGTCGATTTTTTCAACTGATGCAAATGGGATATTTATTTTACTTTTGAAAACGGGTTGAACGTTTTCTTTCAACTCAAATTTGGCTTTTGTTTTATTACATTTTTCTAATCCCGCCGAGAAAATTTCGGGAAATTTTTCTTTTAGTTCTTCTTTCAGGTCTTGGGCATCTGTTGTCATGTTTTCCACTTTTTGGCAAAAATTTTTGATTGGTTGATCCCACAACTTAAACCGTTCCATCCAATCCGTTCGAAACAAATTTTCAGAATTTTTATGGACGAAAACTTAATTTCTTTGTAACGCCATTCAGTGTTACAGGTAGCGTTAGCTCACCTTCAAATTTGATTTTGTCACCAGTTTCTGCACGTGCTGTTTTGTTTGCCTTTTTCATTGTTGTTTTTTGTAATTTTCCTCCAAGTCTGAAGATTAATGATTGAGAGATCCGAGCCAGAATCTAGTTGCAGCTTAAATGTTTTGTTTAGAATGTTAACTACAGCGTATTTTCGTAGATTCTTATCTACTTTTTCGTTTGATACAGTTTGTCTGACTGTTTCTGTTATTCTTTTTATTTCTACAGTGCGCCCCTTTGTGGCCAATTTTACCGCAATTACTACATGTCTTGTTTCGGTAAAAACAGTCTGTCGCCCAATGTAGTACATTACAACGTCCACATGGACTAGGGGGTAATTTGTTTTTCACAGGGTCGTCTATTTTTAAATTGTGAATGGGCGTACTCTTTGCTTTCTTTACCTTTTTTAGGGGAGTAATTTTTTGGCTTGTACTTAATTCTCCTAACATACGATATACCTGATTCCTCGATGTTTTTAGAATCGCTTTTCACACTGATTACTCGCTGGCAATCTTCCGCTAGTTTTTGTAATGCGAGACCTGGTTCGCTTTCTAGTCTTGATAGAACTCTCCGTCTAATCTCCGAATTTTTTGCAGAGACTAAACCTTGGGCAAATATTAAACATTTGAAATCGTCAGCTGTCAATTCAGCCAAACGAAAATCGCCACAGTGCTTATTAACAATGGACGCAAATGTAAGATAATCCTCGTCATCCCGTTTTGCCAAGTTAAAACACTTCCATCTTTTGTGGAATAAAGTTGTATTAAGGCTAAATAACTCAGACAAAAGTTTTACTGCTTCGTCGAACCCTAATTCACTTGTTTTCTTCGGAAGAATGTAATCGACGAACTTACTATGTTCGGCTGTTCCCAACTTTCTGAAAATTAAGCGAACTTTTTTAGCGTTCGTCCAATCTTCACAATCAACCGCAAAAAGATCTTCATATCTTCAAATGTTTTATCATCTTCCGGAAGATAATTAAATGTCTATATAGAATTCCAAATTGTGTTGTGTTTTCACTAACATCCTTTTTACCCAAAGTCTTTAGAAATAATTCTTGAAATTTTTCGTCTCGTTCTTTTTGCTTTTCTTCTGGTTCTTTTTGTTTTAGGAGCATTTTTTCTTCCCGTTCTATTTGTTTTTCTTCCTGTTCTTTTTGTCGTAGAAGCAATTTTTCTACCAACATTTGTTGTCATTCCTCGGTCTTCTGTTGCAGTTCAAATTGTGCATTCATCATCTGAACAATAATTGTTTTAAAGTCTTCCATAATGACTTCAAATACGTGTTTTCTCAGAGGATATATCCGACGTCCGTACCAAAGCCTTATTTCGTATTTAACGTTGTCTGTCATTCAGTTGGAGTGTCCGTTTTTTTCAGTTGAGTATTAACATATAACTGTTGTATATGTAACTTTCTTTCGTAAAAGATTTCTTTGTTCGCCAGACTTGAGATTAACACACTGAACATAACTTAAGTGCCCTGTGAATTAAGGCCTTAATCAAATTAATCTTTCGCTGTCTAGGACATAACGAGTCCCAACGCGTATAAAGACCTGAGAAAGTGGCCTTCCTAAATACGGAAGTCTCAAACTTGTCAATGATCTTATGGACGAGAACATCCAAAAAGGAAAGACAAGAATTGGACTCCTTTTCTACAGTGAACTTAAGAGCAGGATGGGCTGAGTTTAATTTGGTGAGAAACTTGTCGGCTTCGGCCTCATTATTAAAGAGGCAGAAGGTATCATCCACATAACGATGATGCATAAGTGGGCGACCAATACAAGTAAATAAGGAAGCCTCATGAAAACCGACAAAAATATTCGCCAAGGCTGGACCCAAAGGCGAACCCATAGCTACCCCGTCGATCTGCCGATACATAATATTATTAAAGCTAAATTCGACAGACGCAATAGCGAACATCATAAGCTCAACAAATACACCCTCAGGAAAGTCCGGAGGAGACAAAGAGGTACGATACAACATATCGCAACACATCTCAATAGTCTCAGACAGGGGAACACAGGTAAACAAGGAGCAGATATCAAACGAACACATGAACCCACCATAAGTAGAAGAACTGCGTATAATTTCCACAAAGGAGAATGAATCTTTAATGCAATATGTACTAAAGTGCGACAAAACTGGTTGTAGCACTGTCGAAAGCCAACTAGCGACCTTATGCTGGGAAGAGCCAATCATGGACAAAATGGGTCGTAAGGGAACCCCATCCTTATGGATTTTTAGGTAACTCATACAAACGGGGACGAATGGACGGGATAGCTATGGGTTCGCCTTTGGGTCCAGCATTTATCGACCAGAATGTCCGAGAAATTTCATAGAAAATATGTGTTCCAACAGTAAAATCAAAATTAAAAGTAGTAAAACGACCTTGCTAACCAGACGCTTTCTTCGTAGTTAAACTGGTATACCAGTGTTTGATGCAGGTTCGATTTCTGTCGGAGGGAGCATATTTTCTATGAAATTTCTCGGACATTCAGTCCGATTAAACTTTTTAATACTGTTTATTAAAGAGAGTATTTACTTAAATATTTTTATCTATATAAATAGCGTATAACAATAAAATATATTAAAATAATTGTCGGATGTAGACTAATTCATAATCTCTCTGTCTTTGTCTCTCTCAATATATATATATATATATATATATATATATATATATATATATATATATATATATATATATATATATATATATATATATATATATATATATATACACACAGGGTGTCCATAAAGTTCGTGTGCACTTTAAAAAAATTATAACTTTATTTGTATTTGCGATAGAAATAATCTGTAAAAATATTATAATGTTTAATGTAGCTTGTTTTAAGTATAGCCAAAATAACTAATGTGATTTCAGGCATTACTGTAAATCAGTTGGCAAATATTTTCCGTGAACTGCAAAATCGTATTACCCTTTGTATTGCTAATGATGGAGGACATGTGGAAACTTGAATAAAATTTCAATAAACCTTAAAAAATATAGATTTACTTCTTTCTAATCCTTTTTACAAATTATTTCTATCGCAAATACAAACAGTTATAAATTTTTTAAAGTGCGCACGAACTTTATGGACACCCTGTACATATAATGCTTGTAAAACTATGCATAAAATTCTGCTTGAATCGAATTTCGACATTTTCAAGACATGTTCAAAATAGACATTTGTCCTCTTCAAGCTTGATAGACTCGTATAAGTAATTTAGGAATATATAAAAACGTAGTTTCCACTGGCTTTCGTGTACATCTTCAGGTTTTCACGGTCATAAAAGATACAGACATGTTTTATTTTATGATTGTCTTGTGGACTGAAATTCTAAAGTACCGTGCAGACGCAGGATTTATTTATTCTTTTTTTTTGGGGGGGGGGAGTAACTAGTGTCTGATTTCCACAGTCAATTATGCTATCAGCAGAGTATTTATCTGAATGAATGTTCTGCAAATTCCAGAAATCTATTAACGATTCCATTATTGGCCACGTATTGAGTTCTACATTATGGTAATTTCCATAAATAAACTGGATGGTAAGAACCTGGATGACTTTTACTGCGGTTGATGTTTGCATTGCGTGTTCCATTATGGCACCAGAAACTCCAGTTCAATGCAAATTACCATATCTTCTGGAAAGGCCACAGACATACGTTGTTAGTTCATTTGATTTTCTTTACGACGAATGCTAACAGCGGGCATGTAAGTGACGTCCGAAAACCTAGCACCTCACAGGAAAATAATTCTGCATTTCTATGGGACTATATTAGCGCAAACTTGGAGATCCGATATTCCATTTTAGATGCTGAAAGTTATTCATTTCCCTAACTTGCGCACGGAGTCAGATTTCGTAATGAATTCAATATTTCCAAAAGATAACTGATTAAAAAACTAAAATAATCGTATTAACCTGTCTGCCTTTCTAACTTTCTTGTCACAGGTCGGCGGATTCGTTCTTCTTTCTTATCTATGAATTATCATGCTATTTTGAGAAAGACAGCAGAGTAGTTTTCAGTTGCTTTCTCCACGGTTTCGAATTCAGAGTAGACCTTCTTATAGACTGACTGCTATAGAAAAGAGGCCAGTAAAGTACTCACTCGAGTATTTTGTAACACATTTTTTATCATCTCTCAGTTGCGTCTCTGTCTTTGGGCCGAGTGCACTCAGTGGCGACTCCGTCAAAGGACAGAGTCGCAATTGAGGAAAATTGCCTCGTTTATTTTAATGTCATCCTCTGCATCCTTTGCCAGCGTAACGAATTTCGGTCCTGTCGCGACGTCCAGTCCACCGTCCCAGGCTGTCGGGTACCCGTGCGAGGAATTCCGCAATTCACTCCGCCAGAAATTTGGTAACTGCATGCTGTGCTGCTTGGCATTCGTACCGGAAGCTCCAATACGAGCATTTCAGAGTGTTTAGCTGTCAATCTGAGGACAGTTTGAGGACAATTTGGAAAGAGTTGGATGAGTCTAATGGTGATTACGAATGTACGGAAGCTTGGAAAACTCACTGTGATCATTCTGATAAGAAAAGAACAGCCGAACTTTTGGTGAGGGCATCAGACTCAACACTGAGGCCTATATCAAGTGCCTTGAGGAGGTAGTGCTGCTCTGGATCAAGAGGGTGGTTGCTGGAAGACCTTATATCTAGTAACAGGGTTCTTCATCATGTCATACAAGCAGGAAAACCCCGTCATGGCTGTCAGACAATTTCTGCGACCACATCACCCCTTATATTTGGCCACCTAACTCCCCAGACTACAACCTACTAGATTATTATGCGTGGGGCGGAGTTGAGCGGGAGACGAACAGAACACCTTTGAACGCCAAAGATGAACCGAAGGCAACGATTATGGCAGCATTCACCAACTTAAACAAGGAGACCATCCAAAAGAGATGCAGGAGTCTGGGGACTGTGGTTGAAGCCAATCGCGCTTTTATTGAATAAATCTGTTCTTTAGTATTTCAAGGTATCTTTGTTTAATTTGGTAAATGTATCTGTTAAAATGAGATATCAGTGTTATTTTAATTTTTGCGAAATTTAGTCGAAAATTTATCCATCGCAACCTAAATATATATATTCCAACGTATGACACCTGAAGAAGGCCGGAGCGTATAACGACCGAAACGTCATGAATATGACAATAAAGATGAGGATAATAGTCAGAAGAATTGAAATAGTTACAATACTTCATCTCAGAAATATATATATATATATATATATATATATATATATATATATATATATATATATATATATATATATATATATATATATATAAATGAAACAGTAAGAGCCTGTCAAAATAAATGTGCAAATGGATACTTACCACTTAAATATATTTTTGATATGATAATCGTCATGCGCATAAATTTCGTTTATTAGTTTCGACAAGTGACAAGTTAACCTATGAGATATTGAGCTGTCTGTGTGGTCAATGTAAGGATTTAATATTGTTTTTAATTATTGATTATGGAGATCACACACTCAATATATATATATATATATATATATATATATATATATATATATATATATATATATGTATATATATTGTTATGTGTTGTTAAAGACTACGGAAATTTTCCGTTTAAGAATCTTTTTCTCTCTTTTTTCTTGCTTTCCTGGCAAAAACCTAGTTCTTTAAAGTTTTTGCCATGAGCCTGACGGGCTACCTATTCGGGAATAACTACATAGACACTAGTATTCAAAAGGCAGGAGTCACAGGTTTTCCGGGATACTTGGAGCATGTGCTAATGATTTGGGCAAAGATCCGCGATGCTAAGACTAAAAGGAAGAATATTCACGCCATTTGGCTGGATCTTGCTAATCCATACGGTTCAGTTCCTCATGGCATGATACTGATGTCGCTAGAGTTCTTTTATGATCCGCAGAGACTCAGGGATTGCCTGGGTATGTATTTCAATCAGTTCATGCTGCGTTGTTCATCGATGAAGTGCACCACAAGGTATGTGGAGCTGCAGAGAGGAATTGCTACGGGATGTGCCTTCTCTCCAGTACTGTTTGTGAGTTTGACGGAGGTGATCCTGAGAGGTCTGGGGCCAGAGCACCGCTCTCTGCAGAATGAAGTCATTTATAGATGATTCAACACTACTTCAAGACGATAGTTAAGTAGCACAGTTGTTTGTTTGTTTGTTTGTGTTTTATGGCATATCAACCACTGTGGGTTATTCAATGCCAAATCCAGTTTATATGAATTTTAAATGCTTATTTTGTATGGAACATTTTTAGCAATCTAGAGCTTATTTGCTTGCACACTGCAAAATAATCCTAGGTATTTTGTTTAAGTCCAGAATTTCCATTTGATAAGGACAATTTATTTGAAAAAATGATAAAAGGGAGGATATGTTGTTTATACATCAGTCTATATCTTTGATAAGAGACCAATTCTTTTTAGAAAATCCCAAAATATTTTTTGGTTCATTTGTTTGTTTGTTTGGGGTTTTATGGCATATCAACCACTATGGGTTATTTAATGCCAGATCCAGTATTTACTAAATATATCAAAAACGTATAGCTGGCAACATCATTGTTTCAAAAACGTATAGCTGGCAACATCATTGTTTCAAAAACGTATAGCTGGCAACATCATTGTTTCAAAAAAGTGTAGTTGGCAACATCATTGTTTCAAAAACGTATAGCTGGCAACATCATTGTTTCAAAAAAGTGTAGTTGGCAACATCATTGTTTCAAAAACGTATAGCTGGCAACATCATTGTTTCAAAAAAGTTTAGCTGGCAACATCATTGATTCAATGTGCTGGAAAAGACCTGGAAGTTCACTATTTTCCCATAGCTGGGACCCCAACAGGTGCTACCACCCCGGGTCAGGGTAGACCTGGGAACACCAGCAATTAAGAGGTGGTTCCACGCTTCCTCAAAACCTGCTGATCAGAGGCCTTGCTGATGGATGCAGTTTAACGTCGTACCCAGGACGATAGCACAGTTGGTTCTGGAGAGACTTGCAGAGTTGGTCAAGTGGAGTCAGATTGCCTTCAAAATAAAGAAGAGCGGGTCACTGTCTATGAAGGGAGGTTCTGTCATTAATGAAGTGTTTTCCATCACAGATGAAAAGATACCAACAGTGCGGGAGCAAGGTGTGAAGAGTCTTGGGAGGTGGTATATCTTCCCTCCGACAGATCGTCACCGCTGGGTTGAAATCCAGCGACAAGTGGAGACGTTTTTGCGAAGCATAGACCAATGTGGGCTTCCTGGGAAATTTAAAGTTTGATGTATGCATTTTGGTTTGATGCCCAGACAAATGTGGCCGCTAACTATATATGAGGTGGCATTGTCTCGAGTTGATATAATTGAGAAGAAAATCAGTAAATGCGTACGGAAGTGGCTTGGTATTGTGAAGATTCGGTCGCCGGTCGCTTTGTATGGCAGCTCGGGCGGGCGGATCTTCAGTTACCTGTTACTTATTTGGTGGAGGAGTACAAGGTTGCAAAGGTGAGATTGCAGTCCATACTGTGTGAATCTAAAGATGCTGTAATCCGGAAAAATGCGCCGGAGGTGAAGACAGGAAGAAGGTGGAAAGTGTCAGACGTGATGTCAGCAGTGGAAAGGAAGGTAAAGGAGGCAGAGTTTTAAGGTGTTATAAAGGAGGGACGTTCTGGACTTGGTCTAGTTGAGAGCGAGCGATTCTGGTCAGAGGCCAGTGGACAGGAGCAACACAAGTTACAGGAACAGGGGATTCGGAAGCGCGAGAAGGGCAGACCATTGGTGCAGTTGTTCAACAGGTTCAGTAGGGTCGATGGATCAACTGGGAGGGTATTGATGGTGTTCAGATCAGTTGGTCTGATTTGTGGCGTCTCAGCGCAGGATATTTAAAGTTCCTCATCCAGGCGGCGTATGAGTAGATGGGGAGTTCAGGAGGCACCCTCCTGCCGGTTGTGTGGTGCATACGAAAACCTCTGCCACATACTGTCATCCTACCCGAAGACACTACAGAATGGCTTGTACACTTTTAGACATAACTTGGTCTTGGAGGTTGTGACAGCAGCTACGAGAAGTGCTAATATACCTTTATCGTACCTGCGATGGATTGCTTTCCTGAAACAAGGTGTGACTGACATAAGGCAGAAGACCAGGTCGGTGGACTCAAAGAAGTGGACAGTGTTAGTTGATGCTACACTGCCAGGAGAGGTTATTGTGTCTGGGACTGAGGCTAGATCTAGGGTTGATTGATAGCGAGAAGAAACATCTGTTGCTTGGCGAGCTGACGGTGGCATGGGAGGAAGAGATTAGAGAGGCTCATGAAAGAAAGCTGCTTTGGTATGAGGAACTGGTGGGTGAGGTCCGTGAGAGGAGATACGGTTGCACCCTGGTAACGTTTGAGATTGGCTGTCGAGGATTTCCTGCTGCTTCCTTAAAGAGATTCCTCAAATGTGCTGGTATCAAAAAGGCAAATAAGGTAATAAAGATATGTGGCACCGAAAGTGATGGAAGGCAGTGCATGGATTACCCGGAAATTCGTATCGAGTCGCGTCCAACTAACAACATAGACCGGTTGCAATGTAACATCATCCAGGTGTTTCGGGCCTACCGTGTGGAGAGGTACTGAGCTTAATGTACCGAAACTTTTTTGAAGCATAGCACTCAGCTGAATATTGCAGCTGGACTAGAGCACTTGGTCTCTACATGTGTTCTATATATATTGAGGCGTGTATTGTTAAAGACCACGAACTTTTCCCGTTTAATAATTTTTTTTTTCCTGTTTTTTCTTGCTTTCTCGCAATTATATCTAATATTTGGGTCTAAGTTGTTGAAAAAAGACCCCAGTCCCTGGTGTTTTGTCGAGCGCTTTCGATTACCATCAACCGTCATCATGGCTTTATGTTTTTGTTAAAGTAGGTTGCTTATTATTTTATTTCATAGATAATATTTGGGGTACAGTGTAACCCGGATATAAGAGAGTTGTCGGGACCGGAGAAGAAATCTCTTATATCCGGGTTTCTCTTATATCAGGGTTTCTCTTATATCCGGGTTTGGTCTAATTTGTTTTATTAACACAGGCTCTAATTTGGGACCAGAGAAAATCTATCTTATATCCGGGTTTATCTTATATCCGGGTCTCTTATATCCGGGTTACACTGTATTTAGGCAGTGTTGTTGGTTTAGTTCATTAGCAGTTGGGAGGGGTGGTATTTATTATTTGGAGGATTAGTTATTAAATATGTTTAAGATGTTTCTGTCAGTATTAAATGCTATTTTATTTATGTTGTGTTGTTGGTTTTTAATTGTGATGGCTTCAAGAATTTGTAAGCGTTTTTTGCATTTGTTTTTTGATTTTGGTATTGTTTATTAGGATTTTTCTTATTTCGGAGGATTTGAATCTGTGACTAGTGGTACAGTGAGTTGTTATAAGGTGATTTTTTATGGCGCTGGTGTCATTAAGATGGTATATAAGTCTCGAAACGGGCATGTAAACTTTAACAACACATTCCTCAATAATGACATGCTGCCAAAACACACACACACACACACACACACACACACACACACACACACACACACACACACACACACAGACCAGTTGAATCCATTACGTGCTAATACCCTTTTGAAAGGTATGAATAATCTTCTCCCCCCAGCTATGGGTAAATAGCAGGGAAGACTGGGTTCTATAGACTTGGATGGCAACTGATGTAGGAGAAGGACAACTCTGAATTCAAAACCTGTGGAGGGTCGTTTGGGGACCTTGTAGAACATAGTGCACCAGGTCTCTATATTCGGCCCTTCAAAAAGTGCGGTTTGTTCAACACAAAACCTTCACCAATATCATCAAATCATATGTGCTTGTGACTGGCTGTCGGTTCCTAGGAACTGAGCTACTTGACCCTCATACGTTGAATATGATGGGAGAGCTCACTATATATATATATATATATATATATATATATATATATATATATATATATATATATATATATATATATATAAGACTTTCCCAACGGATGGAATCCTCTAGGTCACTGGCGTGTTTATGAAAAAATAAATACGCAAAAATTTGCCTTTCTCTCTGCCGGGCGTCGATAGGGTTTAGAATCTCCGATTGACACCAAATCTGTCGGGTTTCCGTCCCGGCTTGAAGCGATCGGATGTCTAGCCATAGCGGAACAGTCTGCCTGTGGATGACGATATTAGCTCCCGAAAATAAATTAATTCGGTCGAGTACTATGGGGAGAAAACGCGTATTTGTAAACAGCGAATATGACTGCTAATAATTTTCTCTCAACGGGTTGAGTCCTCTAGGTCTTTGGCTTTTTTATGAAAAAATAAATACGCAAAAATTCGCCTTTTTCACTGCCGGGCCTCGATAGCCTTGGGTTTAGAATCTCCGACTGATACCAAAGTGATACAGCAAAAAAGTCTGTACGTGGATGACGATATATATATATATATATATATATATATATATATATATATATATATATATATATATATATATATATATATATATGTATAGTCATCCACACACACACATATATATGTATATACAATTATAGTATTGGTGTATATGGAATAAATTCCAATAAACAAAACTACTATTCTTAAAAGAGTGCTCAATACAGAGTAGAGCAAATATAATTTATTCGAAAATTATCATATAAATATGTTATAAAATCACTACAAAAATAGCCATTTTGTTTCAACACTTCTGGTGTTTTATCAAGTGATGGTATTCATCACCTGAGAAGACAGCAGAAGTGTTAAAACAAAATGGCTATTTTTGTAGTGATTTTACAACATATTTATGATATAATTTTCGAATAAATTATATATATATTTTTATATATATATATATATATATATATATATATATATATATGTCTATGTGCATGTTATTGTTAGTGGATACATTTATCTGAGTGGACACTCCATTTTTTTAAACGGTGTGTATTACATCTACCGTCTTGTACACTTGAGAAAACCTAATACGGAATATATATTCTCTGCCTTGGTTCAAAGGAGAGACCATCGTTGAACACGTCACATAAAAGAAGTTGCTCTTTCAAAATGATCCATAACAGAGAGCCTTTGAATTGTTTGATTTTGTAGAGTTGTTTTTTTTTAACGAGGTTGCTCCTGTTTTCCCGGTGTCTAAAAGGAGCCTCTACCATCATGGTTCAGTATCCTAGAAATTACGCTCTTAGATGTATTAACTTCGCTGCTAATAGCAAAAGAAATAAAGAATAATCTCTTGAGTTTCTTGTGTGACAACCGGACGCCATAGGTGATTCAACTTTGCAGCGGCTTGCCGTCAGGTCAATTTAGAAAACAATACTGCAGGCGAATAAAGAATGTTTTCTGTATTGCAATTAGTGTAGTGATATATTTGCATGTAAGAGAATGCCTGCTTTAGGTATCCGAAAAAGAAGATGTTACGTGAGATGATGTGCAGAGATTTGTGAATAGCACGAAACACTGTTTAAAACATCGCAGCAAATAAATGTAAATAGCGAATACATATAAATCAGGTAAATAACATCACATGTTTTAAATCGGTTTCACACCATACAAGGCAGTAAAGCCACTAAGACGCAAGGGGTTGCTGGGTGTGGAAGAATTAGGAACAGAAACATTAATAATGAGCGGGAAGAGGAAAGAGTAATCAGGAACAAGAAGGGTGTTCCACTGGCGGCCTATGTTCAGACTTAAGTGTTGTCAGCGACACTTTACTTCTTTGTAGAAATATATAAATAATATATAGAAATCGGGGGAGATTGTTCTAGTTCCACGTCCCATGCCTCTTCCTGATATCTCAGATTCAGTTATTTCCTTTCAACTCAAATCTTCAAGATTGTTTTGAATATGATGATAAAGATGAGTACAACAGCTTGAAAATTGTAAATAGTGTAAATAGTTACAGTACCTCATCTCGGAAATAGAGACAGATGTTGAAGGTGAATATGGCAACAAAGATGTGGACAACAGCTTGAAAATTGTAAATAGTTACAGTACCTCATCTCAGAAATAGAGACAGATGTTGAAGGTGAATATGGCAACAAAGATGTGGACAACAGCTTGAAAATTGTAAATAGTGTAAATAGTTACAGTACCTCATCTCGGAAATAGAGAGAGAAACATTACGTTATATTTATATTTGTGTGTGTATTTTTTTAAAAGTCTATGGTTTTATTTCATAACATTTAAATGTATTCTCTTTAAAACTTTACAGATATTTTCATTTGCTCCTAGGTATGCCGTTGCTTAAAAAGGTTGAGAAACATTAATTTAGCATGAACCTGAAAATGGCTAGGAAATGATCCCTCTTAATTGGGACCTCTGGGAAAAGAGTCTGATATATTTAGAGACCCGAAACCCTCAATAACATCAAGAATAAACTTCAGTGATAAAGCTTCCTGTATCCGTAATTTTTTTAAACTTTTCTATTTTATGTACATACGCTTAAAATTCAATTACGTTTGACCATAACGCACGGTCCCCAAACTGGCTTTTCTCAAAGTTATTCGTAAATTTTAAGCTTGTTTCACTTGCATTCGAAGGGACTTTTCTATTCGGTACAATCCTCCTTCTATGTACTGTATCCCTTTTGGATGTTGGCGTTCACGACGCTCCACAATTTCCTGTCCTTTGTATGTCTTAGAAGATTTTTTTTTGCTATCTCTCCTAAACCCTGTTGTGTTATCCATTTGCATAAGCTCGTTAGGTAGGTTATGCGATGTTTTCGTCTGTACCTCTTGCCTTCAATATCACGCGAATGTCAAATTTTCCATGCCTTCTTTCCTCATTATGTGCCCTAGAAATTTTAACTGTCTCTTTCTGATGGTAAGTATAAGTGTCCGTTTTGTTTCCACTTTATCGAAAACTTCGTCTTTGCTTACATGTTCAGTCCATGGTAGTCTCAGCATCCTTCTGTAGAACCAAATTTCTGTTGCTGCCAGCCTCTTCTCCATCTGTGATGAATTGCCATATAGGAGCACTGATATTACATAACCATTCAGTACTCTTTTCTTTGTTTGTAACGAGTTTTTCCTGTTTCTTAGTACATTACTTAGCTTTTGGAAGGCATCTTTCTCTGTTCCAATGCGTCTTCGGATTTCGGTGTCGCACTTTCCGTCCGCTGTTAATAAATTAACGTGTGTTCACGTCCGAATATACAGAAAAACAAAATTAACATTTCTAATAATGAGTGACTAATTTTTTCGTCTGACGTGGACAGTTCTGTCAGGTAATGAATGTATCAAACTAAAAGATTTATTTCTTGTAGCATATAAACGGTTGCTAATTATAAGGAATCTACTTTGAACGACGAAAGAATGAAAGAGTGGAAAACAAAATGAAAAAAATAGGACACCCACGGAATCGAAGCTGTCATATCAGTTTTATGAGCTTAATAGAATTATGCCGAATAAAAGACAAGATGAGAGAGAAAGAGAGAGAGAGAGGGAGAGAGACAGAGACAGAGAAAGAGACAGACAGACAGACAGATTTCGAACCTCACCGTGTGCCTCATACAAATTGAACATTAAATAAGAACAAACGCCCACGCATCTCATACACGTATTGCATTTGTCTATATGTAAAATTCATGTAAATGATATCACTAAGTATATGTTATAAACAATAAACTATTACACACACACACACACACACACACACACACACACACACACACACACACACACACACACACACACACACAAATAGGATTGGTGTATATGGAATAAATTCCAATAACCAACAAATACTATTCTTAAAAGAGTGCTCAATACAGAGTAGAGCAAATATAATCATTTATTCGAAAATTATAATATAAACATGTTATAAAATCACTACAAAAATAGCCATTTTGTTTCAACAATTATGGTGTCTTCTCAAGTGATGGTGTTGAATGCAGAATTCTACATTCAACGCCATCACTTGATAAGACAAAAGAATGTATAAACATAAAAATAAATAAATAATTGTCGAATTTCATAATGTGTGACGTCATTTGTTTACATTTGAATACGCTTTGAGCAGATATGAATGTACGTGAGAGCTTCATGGGTGATTAAAGTTTAAAAGCAATAAAATCGACCTTGCTAATTGTTGAGTCTTGACTCAATGTTGAATCTCGCCTATTGCATGGAATAATAATGCAACACAAAATGTACTTGGAACAAGAATGTATTATAACAAGAAAGTGCACACAATAAGTACATATAGTATTTCTGTATATTTCTGGGAAGACGTTCCTGGAGAATGTGTTGACTAGTCGCAGTCGATCAGAGTCTCTAGTTGGATCTCGTGATTCCCCTTCCTCGTCTTCCGGTACCAACCATTATTTATATAGTTGGTAGTCACCTATGCAGATTAGGTGGATCCCACCACAACACTAATCGAACGATCCTCCGTGGCTCGATCGGTTAAGGCACGTCTGGCTAAATGGCGGTTCCGTATAGGATACAGGTTCGATCCCTGTCGGAGGACGAATATTTTCTATGAAAATTTCTCGGTCATTCAGGCTGGTAAATGTTATTAATACTGTTTATTATAACTCAGAGCATTTACTTAAATATTTGTATCTATCAAAAGAATGTATAAATATAAAAATGTCTTAAAATATATATATATACGTGTGTTGTGCGCATCTATATACACGAACGCATATATAGTTATATATGTATCTTCGTACTGCTATGGAAATAAACTTTTATGGAAATCATTGCACTTATGTCAATTTTTAAAAAAATGACGCGGAAAAAGTTCATCGACTTCTGAGAAACAGATTCCCAGCTGAGATCTTTTTTTATCGCGTAGTGAAGCGACAAGAATTACCCTAAATATAATCACCCTCCCACCTAAAAAAAGAAGAGAAATACTGAAATTTCAGGTTGGGTTGAAGACATAAGCCAATCAATAAATCATGTAATAAAATCGATAATAAAACAAGAAATAAAAAAAATCGATAAATTAAATAATAAATCAAGTTGTATGAACAGCAACCGAAAAGAGCAAAAATAAATAAATAAATAAAATAAAATAAACAGATGAAGAAGCGGATAAGTACATCGCTGCAGTCAGCGAGAAGCAATTTCTCTACTTTTAAAAGCTGGAAGGGCAAATGCATATATTAACGATTTAGGGTAAGATATGATTTTATATTATACACTTTCTCAGCACCAAAGAACACTTAATGGTAAAATAAAGCAAACAATCGCTGAACCAGATAAAAATAAAATAACTATAAAATTGTCAGTTCACCTCCTGAACTGGAAAAAGAAATCATCGGCCATTGAATATAAACATTCATATATTTGCTTTAATGCTTCGTACTGATCATTTGGACATTAAGCTGCTCTCACACATCATTAATATTGATTAATGATTTTAATTTTATACGCCCCGATCTGGCATCTCGTCTACAGTCGCTTTCTCACAGACGTGCCCTGGCTTCCCTCTGACTCTTCTACAAGTATTTTCACGGCAACTGTTCCGACGAGCTGCTTTCTACTGGTTCCCAGATTGCATGAATTTAAGCGAGCTACTAGGTTGGCATCTCAGCTCCATCCTTTCACTGTCGAAACAGTTAAATGTAACCGTCTCTTCTACACAAAGTGCTTCTTCTCTCGCACTTCCCGTCGGTGGAACTCCCTTCCTCTTGCTTGCTTCCCTGATAACTATAATCTTCAAATATTCAAGTGTAATGTTCTGATACCTTGATCTTGTTCCGCGTCTTTCTCTGTATCCTTTTTTCAGACATGCCTCTTTACTCTTGTTCTCAGTCCTCTGTAACCCCTTGCATGCTAGTGGCACTCCCGTCTTGCTTCGGGTGAAATGCTTAAAAAGAAAGCTGGTAGGAACCAAGGATCATATTATAATTATGCTTGTTCCTCAGAACACACATAATTTTTATTCGGTCGAGCTAGTTCGGACATTCATGAGTCTATCACACCAACCATCACGGTCTTTCATCAAGGTCGGAAGGTCATTAGGATATCATTCTGTGTCACTACATAGTTGGTCAATATTGGTGATTGCTGGGCTACCAACTCGTCTTGCTTCATGGCTAGGTGTCCAAATCAGTAGATCACACACAAGTTCTTGTTTTGCTGAATGTTTTGGTTTGCTTTGGTTGGTTTTGTTTTACGGCATATCAACCTCAACGGGTCATTTAATGCCGACAACTTTTTTTTCTGGCAATATTTTTGCTTTGTCAGAAATCTATTTTTGTTAATATTTTTCTCTCAAAAATGTATAGCTGTAATATTGTCTTTTCAAAAACGTATAGCTGGTAATACTACTTTTCCAAAAACGTATAGCTGGTAATATTATTTTTTCAAAAACGTATAGTTAGTAATATTATTATTTTTTTTTCAAAAACGTATAGCTGGTAATATTATTTTTTCAAAAGCATATAGCTGGCAAAATAATTTTTCCAAAAACGTACAGCTGGCAACATTATTTTTTCAAAAACATATTATCAGAGGCCTTGCTGTTGGACGTAGTTTATCGTCATACCCAGGACGCGGATGTAGTTTATCGTCATACCCAGGACTCGGAGGTAGTTTATCGTCATACCCAGGACTCGGAGGTAGTTTATCGTCATACCCAGGACGCGGCTGAATGTTAGTAAACGAAGTATAAATATGAAATCAAATTTATTCTATCCAGAATAAATATTGATTGAGGACGAATCAAGGCCAAGTAAACGTAGGAAGATTGTGTTGCGTCAATATTTTATTGTTTAACTTGAAATTAAATAATGATAACAAACTAGTTGAACTAGCTAGATGCAACCGTCAGTTCTATTCCAATCGTTTCTTTTTATGCATTTCCCGCACTTCTCGCCTGTGGAACTCTCTTCAGATTTCCTGTTTTCCCTGTCACCTACAATCTTCAAAAATTTAAACGCAACGTCAATCGCCATCTTCTGTCTTCCTGAAGCCTGTTCTATTACCGTCTTGGATATGACGATAAACTACATCCAACAGCCAGGCCTCTGATCAGGAGTTTTTGAATGTGGAACCACCTCTTAATTGCTGGTGTACCTAGAGTCCCAACTATGGGCAAATAGTTAACCCACAAACTGGGGTCAGAACACTATGAAAGTGTGAAATTTGGTTTTAAATACCAGCAATAAGTTTTTTAAGGAAAAATTATTACCAGCAATATATTTTTGAAGAAAAGAATATTACCAGCTATGCATTTTCTAAATAATTTTTTAACAGTAATGCATTATTTTTTTTTACCAGCGATATATTTTTGACGAAAAATTATTACCAGCAATACATTTTTGTAAATAATTATTACCAGCAATACAGTTTTGAAGAAAAAAAATATTACCAGTAATATATTTTGGAAGAAAAAAATAATACCAGCAATAAAAATCTTGTCGGCATTAAATAACCCGTTGAAGTTGATAAGTCGTAAAACATAAACAAACGAAACAAAACCAAACCTGTTCTTTTATTGTTCTTTACCTCACTAAAGTCTTCTCATTCTCTTCTACTCTGTACCCCACTCCCCTTACGCCCTAGCGGTATTATCGCTTTCCTCGAGGTGGAGGGATTAAAAAACTGTCTGAGTTAGTTTAAATCTTTAAATCTGGAACACATGGCGTTAAACATTAAAAGTTAAACACGTTTTTGTATACGTTTTATTTTACTTTAATACATTTTTGATCCGTCTGTGTGTCGAGGTTTGCTTATCTCTCCATGAGTCATTTAATTTTGAAACCGGATTCAGTTACAGCTAGGTGCTCAGAGCAGTAGGTCAATCCCAAGTTTTTGTTTTGCTCGCAAAAATGCATTATACGTAAGATTGTTGAAATATCAGGGTAGGTCCATAGAGCTGTGATTTAGTTGGATGTTGTCTCCAAGAGTTGTTAAGTATAGCTCTCAGAATCCGAGTGTAGATTCCGTCATGCTTAGACTGTAGAATTTTAGTTAATGACCAGGCAGTGGCACCTGCATTAAAACCGCCTCTATGTGGCGTGAAACAATCTCCGCTTGAGGTTGTCTGTTAGATCAGATTTCCAGATTACATCCACTTTATTCAAGGCGGCCCGGGCTTTAGATATGCGAATTTTCACGTGCTTTTCAGTAGAATTTATCTCCTTTTGTAGGAATGTCAAAGATTCAAGTGATTTTATTGAGAGTATTGAGACTTGCTGATAGAAGTTAATGAATTCAGCTTTAGTGGCATTGACATCGTTAGCAGCATTTACTAGATGATGTAGGAGAACTATGGCATTGGTAATGATGTACAACCTGCCAATACGTCTTAAATAAGGAACTATTCCATTTTGATTGAGAGGAAAGACAGGAACAACATACCAGATATTCGGTATGGTTTGAGTGAAAAAAAAAAAGAATGAAAGAAAGAGAGAGAAAAATAGAAGAGGTGAAAACGCTCTCGTGTTTTTAACGTCTGCTTCAGTGAAATGAAATTTTTTTAATAAATTTTCATTTGTAACCGCTTACTTTATTAAAAGACCTGTATTCATACTTATGATTGTTATTGCAATATTCTGTTAAATATGAGACGCTTATTCAATCATTAACTTTAGAATTATGATTCATTTGAAAATTCAATTGGTAAATTGTCAAATTTTCAAGAGCATATCTAATAAATATATGTAATCCGTAAGTTGTTAATATGAATAGATGCACCAATATTATAATGTTGCAATGCTAGGTGGCACGATCTACAGCTCATTTTCCCCTAGATTAAACATATTGTTAAATTCCCAGATCAATTCTGTGGACAAGACAAATTGGTATAAAATGACAATTGGAAAATATCTTAGATTTTGCCGACGCGTTTCGTCTTCCGACTTTTTCAAGGCAAAAATGAAATCGAAATGTCATTGTTGTTATAGTTACATTAAAAAATCCAAATTTAAAAAGATAGACGCTTTTGCCCAAGCCTTTTTTTTTTGGTTAATATAAATTTCCTTTATACTGAGAGATATTTTTCCATGTCGACAATACAGTCAAATTCCCAGATCAATTAAACCTATTCCAATAATGCGCTGTTGCTTCTTTCAAGATGAGGTTAATAATTTAAATTATTATTAGACTAAAAGATGTTTAGATGTTGAACAGTATCAATGACGTTCAGATTGATTCCTGATTAGCAGGGAGGTCGGACAATCATTTATTCACCTATGGCACACATTTTACAAGGTATGGCAAAGAATGGTGCTACACAAACTCTGTAGCTATGGAATCTCTAGAAGGCTTCTGGAAGTCATTGAGTTCTTTCTGTCTGGTAGTTCCTTGAAGGACAATGCTCAGGTTTCCTATCAATGCAGGCGTTCCACAAAGATCACTATTATCTCTCTGTTTTATATTATCGACCTGCCTAAGAATATAATCAGCTCTTTAGTAAATAACCATCCAGATTATTTGATCTCTTTATTGCCACCATGTCAACCGATATAACAATACCACAGGATGCCGCGCCAAAAATCTAGATTAGCTGAGCCTACCAGACGATCTCGTATTTGATCTGTTTTTAATAGTCCAATGGGGAAAAACTTGCTTGTAACAATACCCCATAAAACAAGCGAATCGTTTTCCATCATCACTGACCAAAATCTTGAAATCTCACAATTTAAGATAAATGGTTGCACTTTCAATTGCTTTGAGCGGCTTTGGGGACCCTAGTTCACACTAGAACATAGAAGCTCATATATGATCCATCTCTAAAAAGGCTGCAAAAATGGCCGGCTTCTTATACCGCCTCTGAAAGTACCTGACTCTGCCACATATGCTCTATCTTCAGAAAAGTTAAATTAGACCAAAAATAGAGTATTGCTGTCATATCTAGCCCAGAGCTGTTCAATCATTTCCAGATTTCTATCATTTACAGATTTCTATCATTTCCAGCTTTAACTGAGATCAGAAGCATGTTCGCGATCTTGTAGGCGATTAATAATTTTCCAACGGGTACCCCCTTTCCCACAGACCAAACGATGCAAGCCTATCGCTACTCTATTGCTATTAACCATGGAAAATGTCCTGACGAGCTACATGCCCTGTTCCGCCAGTTGAAACTTTACAGCTAAAACCGTAGTGCTATGTACACACAGGCGAACCATTTTTCACTCCCTTCGTATTCCATTTGTAAGGAGGAAGTTCCATTCAAACAGCTGCTTTCTAAGAGACACTACTTTAGGGAACGGATACCTGAGTGCGTTTAGCAAGAACCTTACCATCTTAACTCGTTGCGCCTACTCGAGATAATGTGATCGGCTTACATGAAGTGGAAAAACTATATTGAATCCATTGCTAGGTCAGCTGCTAAGAAAATTAAATTCATTGTGTCGCGCTGGACATTTTTTTTATCTCCAGAATCAATCTTACATATCTATATGTCTACCATTCGTCCATGCTTATATATTGCTGGCACATATCGTCTGGTGTTCTTGCTATTTAGTTAGAGTTCCTTGATAAGATCCAAAGAAGACTCTGTAACATCATTTGTTCTGATTTAGCGTCTCGGCTTCAGTAACTTTCCCACCGCTGTAAAGTTGCCTCCCTGTGCCTATTTTTTCTATAAATAATTTTATGGTAATTGTTCAGATGAGCTCTTCGGATTGGAGCTAGATTTTAATTTGTTGTTTTATCCCCACCCCTCCCACAAACAGTCAGTTGTACATATGGAGGCTAGTTATGGCTTTTGGAGATTTTGAGGTATTATAGTGGATGAAGTAAGAATGGTAAGAATGCGTTGTTTTGCCGTGAGGAATATTGTTGTATGTTTGGGACAGCGTTTGCGGTTAGCTAAGTTTAACGTTAAGACAGATGAAGACCGTCCTTTATCCCCATTCTCCATTTTGGCCGTATGTCACATTTCTGTACATAGTAGAATAAATATTACTATTTGCTAGGGTACCGAGACTTTACGAATATAAAGTACTCAGTACTAGACCGCGGTGTCAGCGATATACAGTAGAGTTGGCTAGAGGTAACCCTATGTTCTATGCTAACAGTTGTTTTCTCGCAATTCTCGTTTATGGAGCTGCTATCCGGCTTCTTACTCTCCAGCCAACTTTAACTTTCAAAAATCTAAATGCAATGCCAATCACTATCTACTGTCATCCTAATTACACTTCTTGTACTTTATCCTTAGTGGTGATTCTGTCTTCTAATTCTTCCCCACCCAGTAACACCTTGTGACTTTGTGGCTTTACTGTCTTGCATGGGGGGAACTCGAAAAAAAAAAAAGGGAAGAAAAAAGCTGTCCCCCAAATTGTTCTATTGTCGACGGGATGACATTAATCTTAATTCCTTGATTAAAAAAAATGAAATAAAGAAATAAAAAATAAAAGTTATCTATCCTGCATATCCTTATAGTGTGCACTTAATTCTCCCTCTCACCTCTGTCCGACAACCTTGAGTGACTATTAGGCCTTGTATTGAATGAACATTTAATAAAAAAAAAATTAAATATTTAAGGCTCTCCTCGGGATATGTGAGAGAGTTGCTATGATGCCGTGGTAATAGTAAAAAAAAATTGGTAAGCCAGATGTATTTGTCACTCTGGCGTGTAAACAATCATGCAGACCAACCAGATATTGTGGCACGTATATAAAGAATATATATATATTTGGGAAAGTTAATGTATAAGGCTTAATGCTAAGAAAGTGGGTTCACTATATCGTGCGAGACAATTTTTCTCTCCAGAATCTATCTTACATAACTATAAGACTACCATTTGTACATACATAGAATATTGCTGCCACATATGGCGCGGTGCCCCTGTTATTTACCCTGAGCTCCTTGATAAAATCCTTGCCAATTTCAAATCTTTTCATCTGTATCCACTTTTTAAAAATAACGACCAGAATTCATATTTATAATTGTTCTTGCAATATTTTGTTAAATTTAAATATTTAACGATATGACAGGGGAGTTTCTACGGATATTTTATCGTCGTAAGAATAGCCATGGGCTTATTTAATTGTTAACTTAAGAATTAAATTGATTTTTTAACCGTATCTTAGATGCAGCACAAAACCGAAAGTATGGAACACCCAGTGAGGATCGAACTCACTACTCAGTCGTCATTGTTCTAGCGAGACGAATTTGTTATCCATCACATCATGTCCAGGTACCAAATGGTGATTTTCTAAGCGTAGCTTAGATGTAGCCCAAGGCCAAAAGTCTGGAGCACACAATGAGCTATCGAACTCACTATTCAGTCATAATTGATTTTGTGAGACAAGCTTGCATATCTATACGTCTATCATTCGTATGTGCTTAGAATATTGCTGCCACATATGGCCCGGTGACCCTGTTATTTACCTTGAGCGCCTTGATAAAATCCACAGAAGAATCAGCAATATTATTGGTCTGGTCCTAATCTGCTGGCTCGGCTTCAGATAATTTCCCATCGCAATAAGGTTGCCTCCCTGTGTCTTTTCTATAAATACATTCATAGTAGTTGTTCTGATTAGCTCTTTGCTATGGAAATGAATTGGTTGGAAATGAATTGGTCGGAGGTGCAAGGGAAGGCCGAGATCGCAATTAATTTGTGCTCTCGGAGGAATCTCTCCTTAAAGGGGAGGGCGGAAGTATGTGTTTCCCACATCTACCCGATTCTCCTTTACCGACTCTCTGTGCTTCCACTTCCGTATGACACTTTGCTGGCGTTCGTGAGGCTCTTGTTCTCCTTGTGGGGAGGCAAGGCTGCCAGAGTCACTCGGGAGATCTGTTGCCTTCATCCTTCTGAAGTCGGTCTGGGCATGCCAAGCATTGAGATTCGTCTACATATGCTTCGCATCAGCTTTCTAGATCGAATGTGTCGCGAACCGGATGAGGTGGACGACTTCTGGAAGGAAGACGCCCGCAAGAACTTCCCATCCCTTAGAAGTGTGCACTCGTGCGAGGAGGAGGCCCACCGTTTACCCCGAGCCGAGTGCTCCTTCTATCGCGAATGTCGTATTGCTCTGAAGCGTCTCTTACGGGCGTCGGATGGCCTCTCCAACGTCCAGGCGTTGTCTCGTAGGGCATTATATCAAGTGTTAGTCAGGGGGTCCATACATGATGAGCTGATTGACGATCTAGGACTTACGAAGCAGGAGGCTCGCTCAATATGGCCTTGGGCGCCCGGGTTGAAATGTCTCAATAACGATGAGGCATCATTCACCTGGCTGGTGATTCGTGGGGCCCTCTGGGTCGCCAAGAGACTTTTTTCAGCTGGCTTGGAGAAATCTCCAAACTGCCGACGCTGTAGTGGGAAGGTCGAGACGTTGGGTCACGCCTTCTTTCATTGCACGTTGGTAGTGCCGTTGTGCAAGTTTGTTTAAGGCCTCATGGTCCGCATGCTGCATGGAAAGTTCTTTGTCCTTGAGGCCTCTTCCGTTTGTAGCAATGTGGCACCGCCGCTGACGAAGGTTGAACAATATGTGTTCCACTGCTTGCTAGATGTTATGAGAGTCGTGATTTGGACGACGCGTCAGAAGGGATTCCATGGAGGCGAAAAACTCACCTCTTCCCAACTGATCTTGTACTTTAAGCATCAGCTTAAAGTCTAGATTAGGACGGAAAGGTGGCGGCTCACTTCATCAGAATTCAGCAAAAGATGGGTGCATCTTGCGCGCATGTGTCGCGTGAAAGGAGCTGACCTTGAGTGACACATTGATGCCGGTTAGGCATCAGAATATTGCTCTTCCTGGGTTGAACTAGTACAATCCAGCCCAAAACTAGGCTAGTTTAGGTTTTATTTTTGATGTTTTAGTTTCTTTTTCCTGTTAACTTAGCTAAGGTATGTATGCTCATTTGGCCCCTTTTATTTCTGTCCTTATTTTTCTTTAAGTTTAATTCCCCATCCCTTCCCTCGTTATGTGGTTAGTGATGTCAGTTCGCAGATGGATGCGGGGCGCCTTTCGTTTCGCGTGAGTGTTTTTCGTATTTGTTGTTGTGTTTGAATGAGTGCGTGTCAGTGTGTGTGCTTGGGATGAATGAATGTTTTATACTATTTTTAGTCCCGCATTGATTTCGGCCTGTGAACTGGTATTTCTGCCACATTTAGTGACTGGGGGGGGGGGTTATTACTAATATTATTTTTCTTTGGTTTCTTGTAAATATTTTGTATTCATTTTGTAAATACTCATTGGGGTTAGTTTTTTAGAACTGTTATTTTATTCCCCTCCCCTCACAGACATTGAATTGTAAATATGGGGACTAGTTAGTATTTTCATAGAGACAGCGAGGTATTATGGTGGTTGTAGTAAGAACGGTACGTATGAATGTGGTGTTTTGGTGTAAGGAATATTGTTCCTACGATTGGGTCAGTGTTTGCGGCTAGCTAAGTTATAGTTAAGACAGAAGAAGACCGTCCTTTTTCCCCAATCCCCCCCTTCGGTCTTGTGCCACATTTCTGTAATTTATACAGAATAAATATCGCTCTTTGCTATGGACTTTTTGAATCCATGTGCAGTATTAGTCTGGCGTCAAAATCTCGCCAATTGACAGATGTGCTGTCTCGCTATAACCGTAAGTTCTGTCCTATCACATTTCAGAAACGACAACTAACACTTGCACACATCATCTCTATTGTAATTATGCTTGTCCCTAATTTCGTTAGTTACTTCCAAAGTTTGCACGACTGTTACGCCCGCATAAATAATAGACAGTGAGTACATGGCCCGGGGGCCACTCGAGGCAGAAGGTTTCCATGAAGAGGCAGTTTGCAAAGATAGGGGAAGAAGATAACTGTTAACCCTAGACTTGAACAGGTTAAGATTTTAGTGATCGGGGAAACATCCTGTTGGGAGTCGGTTCCACAGAGCAGTGGACCGCGGTAAGAAGCTGTTCGAGTGGAACTTACTTCTCACTGATGGCCTACAGAGGGAATGTGGGTGGTTTGCTAAGTAAGTGGCATGGCGGGTCCTAGCCGTGAAGCTTGGACCTGGTGGAACTAAGGAATGTAATTCGTCCGAGCACTTTCCATGGAAGTAGCGATAGAGCAGTGAGAAGCTGGCCACATCCCGTCTGTGGTACCGTTGGTGGAAAATAATTTGTCACCCACAAGGACTCAGAGACGATTTTGAACTCTATCAAGATTAGAAAGTAAGGATTGGACTATTCTGTAGTGACCGCGTGAAAACACGGAAGTGACATATCGGAGACGCTACTTGGTTTCAGTGAAGAATTGAAAGCAAGACAAGAAATAAAGAAGGGAAGATAGTTCAAGAAGTGTTTAACTGCTGTTTCAGTGAAATGGAAAAAGGTTGTCAATTTCAAATCTTTTCATTTGTACCCCCTTACTTCTTAAAATAACGACCAGTATTCATATTTATGATTGTTATTGCAGTACTTTGTTAAAGTTGTTAAGCTCAAATATTTAACGATATTATAGGGGTGTTTAAATATTTAACGATATTATAGGGGTTTTTAAATATTTAACGATATTATAGGGGTGTTTAAATATTTAACGATATTATAGGGGAGTTTCTTATCGTCGTAAAAACTAGCCATGAGCATATTCAATCGTTAACTTAAGAATAAAGCTGATTTTCTAACCGTAGCTTAGATGTAGCCCAAGGCCGAAGGTCCGGGGCACCCAGTGAGGATCGAACACACTATTAAGTTGTAACTGATTTTGTGAGACAAGCTTGCTAACTATTACACTACTTTGATAGTGCAGAAATGATTTTCTGAGTGTAGCTTAGATCTGGCACAAGGCTGAATGTGTGGAGCATCCAGTGAGGATTGAATTCACGATTCATGGAAATGACATACCGGAGACGCTTGGTTTCAGGGAAATTGAAAGCAAAAAAAGAAATAAAGAAGGGAAGATAGTTCAAGAAGTGTTTAATGGCTGTTTCAGTGAAATGGAAAAAGGTTGTCAATTTCAAATCTTTTCATTTGTACCCCCTTACTTCTTAAAAATAACGACCAGAATTCATATTTATGATTGTTATTGCAATATTTTGTTAAATTTGTTAAGTTTAAATATTTAACGATATTATAGGGGTGTTTCTACGGATATTTTATCGTCGTATAACTAGCCATGAGCTTATTCAACTGTTAACTTAAAAATTAAATTGTTTTTTTAGGCATAACGTAGATGTGGCACAAACCGAAAGTATTGGGCATCCAGTGAGGATCGAACTCACTACTCGTAATTGTTCTAGCGAGACGAGCTTGTTATCCATTACACCACGTCCAGGTGCCAAAAAAATATTTTCTAAGCGTAGCTTAGATATAGCCCAAAGCCGAAAGTCTGGGGCACCCATTGAGGATCGAACTCATTATTCAGTCATAATTGATATCGTGAGACAAGCTTGCATATCTATACGTCTATCATTCGTCTATGCTTAGAATATTGCTGCCACATATGGCCCGGTGCCCCTGTTTTTTTTTTTAGTTTGAGCCCCTTGATAAAATCTAAAGAAGAATCAGCAATATTATAGGACCTGATCTGGCGGTTCGGCATCAGATAATTTCCCATCGCAGTAAGGTTGCCTCTCTGTGTCTTTTCTATAAATACCTTCATAGTAGTTGTTCTGACTAGTTCTTTGCTATGATGCATGGACATTTTGAATTCAAGTGTAGTATTAGTCTGGCGTCAAACTCTCGCCAATTGACAGATGTGCTGGTTAGATGTAGCCGCAAGTCCTATGCTAACAATTTCTTTTCTCGCACTTCTCGCTTGTAGAACTCCCTTCCGCTCCATGGTTTCCAGTCAACTTCAATCTGCAATTAATTTAAATGCAATGTCAATCGCCATCTCCTGTTCTCTTGATTGCACTTTCTTCTTCTCGCTCTTTATTAATGCTTCTGCTTCTAACTCTTCCCCAACCTGTAACCGCTTCGTGGCTTTGCTGCATTGCATGGGGTGAAACCGATTAAGAAAATTGTTTTAGGTTTAGATTCAGAGTTTTCTTCCTAGAACATTTGCATGTATGTATGTTCTGCTACTTAACCATAGCTGGGTGGGGGGAGAAAAAAATGGATTCATAATGTAATGAACTCGACTGGAATTCGAACTCAATCCAATCTGCTATCCATTACTACACCGTGCTCTTTTGATATAAAGGATATTCAGTACTTTGTTCCATACAGTCATTGCGTAACATGTTCTACGTTGCCAGTAAAGTCTACTGTATAGAGACAGGCGAATTATAATTGTTATATTTTGAATTATCTGAAATGTCGCACCCCATGCGGATTTTTACACTTGCTCCTGCGGGTGGGCGGGTTAATTGCACCTTTAGCCACTAACTAAGGGGAACTCTGCTCCAACTTAGAAGACAGCAATGATCATTTTCAAGAAATAACTTTGGATTCCTCAGTTCACACCAAGGAACTTAAAAACCTTACTTTAACTCTGATTCGGGCTATAAGTCCAATTCCGACCAAAAGACCAATTTGGGCCAAAAGATCAATTTTAGGCCGAACGTCTGATCTGGGCCAAAATTCCGAAATTCCAGTTCAGGCCGAAAACTGAGTTCTTTAAATCACAAACTCTGCGGAACTTCAAAACCTCACGACATAAAACCTCTAACTTTAACTGATTCCTTGGCATTTTGAAGAAATAAAATTGATTTCCTCAATTCACAAAGTCTTGGAGATTTAAACTGAAACAGAATTAAAAAAAAAATCTTTTAAGTTCATGAAGTTTTTGCGTTACTTTAAACTCAATATAAATTAAAAACTTTTAAAATCACTAATTTTTTTCAGTTATTTTAAAATTTGAAATTTTTAAGTGTTCCCTCCTCATCCTGACAAATCCCAATTCTGGATGTTCAAGCACCAAATGAAGGGCAGAATTTTAATCCAGGAATCATTTTGATTCCAAAAAAGTATATGTCTATGTAGAGCAAGTGTGGCTCGAGTTAGAGGGGGTTTCAAGGACACGGACACAGACAGAATTTGCCGTTTATTTATTTAGGATAGATACCTCCACGAGATCGCTAAAAAAAGAGCATAGCATGATGAAAAAGACTTTTTTTATCGTCCAAATGTGTGTTATTATTAAGAGGAAAGATCAAAGTTTATTTTAATTATTTTAAAAAATTTTTCTTTCTTTTTAGAACATTCTGAATTTTCATTGAAAAATTCTTGTTTCTCTTTGTATCACCGGAACTAGTAAAATAACATAAAATTTTTAGCACGTTTTTTTTTTGTATGACACACATTAATTTGGAAAATCTTGCAAAAATAAAAATAATTTTCGGATGTTAATGAAGCTTCCAGAAACTATTCAGCGATGATCGGAAATTATTATAAATATGTTTTCTTTTATTAAAGCCGTGGCAGAAAGATTTTTTATATTTATTACCCGCCTCCACCAACTAATTTTATGAAAACTCTAGAAATTCGATCGAGTCCACTTTAGTAATTACAATAGTTAGAAGCACAAGGCTTTGAGGAATGCAAATCATGTTTTTTTTTGTTTTTAATTGAACCCCCTACCAAAAAAAAAAAAATTAGAGCGCTGACAGTTTTCCTTAAAAATAACGAGGTAAATAATTTGTTCACTTAAATGTAAATAATTTCACTTTTCTCCTTCCGTAGAACAAATTATCCTCATGTAATCCGTCAATATGTCATTCATCACCTGTCAAGTTACGCGAAAGTTTATGACCTGCTTTGTTTTATTTTCAAATTAAAACTTTTCGGTGCAGAAGCTAAGTTATGCTAGGTTCAAAATATTTTAAATAAACATTATAATTTCTGATTTTCTTGAAATAAGTTTTGAGAAAATGATAATTGATTTTTAAAAGATTTTCAAACTCAGATTTTCATTTTTTTTTTAAATGGAAAAAAATGGTTGCCATGATCGATTATCTGTCAATTTTGCTGACTAAAAAAAAACAAGATTTTTAACGAAAATTTCGGACGTGCAAGGAACGATTAAAAAATGTAAAAAATACCCCAAAAACACTTTGATCTTTCCTCTTAATAATAATATAAACATTTAGACGATAAAATTTTGTTTTCGTCAAGTTTGGCGACTTTTTCATCATGCTATGTTCTTTTTTCAGCGATCTCGTGGAGGTACCTAATTTAGGAGATTATTTTCACTTACATATATACTTTGCTCGTAGATAAACAGTCATTTTGTAATTGTTTTTGTTTATAAAAATAACAGATAATTAAATGTTATGGCCATTTATTGCCGCGACGGGATTTCGCTAAATGTCATGCCTTTTTTAGGGCGGAGACAATTATGGATTTTATAGACAGTTTCTCTTAGTATCTGAAAATTGCCATGCTTTCTTTGGAAAGATAGTGATGTAGTTTCCTTTTGCCTTGTCTATGATTTTGAAATTACGCGGTCTTAAAGGAGGAGCCACTTTCCCAACTCTATTGATATTTGTATGGGAGATATTCACATCAGCTACAATACTTGAATTCATTGTGGATGTGCGGATAGTGTAATGTGTAGTGACTAAGAATGAAAAATCGGAGAGCCGAATTCGAATTTCAGTTAGGTTCGTTTCATTCATATACGTATAAAAACCCTTGGGGAAGCTATGAACCTATTTTAACCATCTGTGGGTTAACTAGTGGGGAATGATAGTGGAAAAAGTCATTGTTGTTCTAAAAAAATGTTAATGTCATATTTACTCGGAAAAAATAAAAAGGAGTTATTTTTACGGCTTTAAATAACCCACAAAAGGTTGTTACGCCGTATTTTTTTAATCATTCACCCCAAGCAAGGCGGGAATAGAACTGGTACGAAGGGGGTTACAGGCAATGAAAGTGAGAGAAAAGACTGATCCTAGCGGGGATTAAGAAAAAGAGAAAGGATGAATGGGATTCAAGAAGATAGAAGACGGAGACTGACGCTGCATTTTAATTTTTTGAAGATTGTATTTATCAGGGAAGCAAGTAAGGGAGTTCAACAGGCGAGAAGTACGAGAAAGGAAACTGCCGGAGAAAAAGTGGCGGTTGCATTTAACTATTTCAACAGTAAAAAAAGGCGAGACCTAAATGGCAATCTAGTGGCACGCTGAAATTCATGCAGTCAGGGCACCAGAGGAAAAAGTTCGTCAGAGCAGGTTCCCTGAAAATATCTGTAGAAAAGACAGAGGGAAGTCGCGCCAGGTTGGTGAGAAAGTGACAGAAGTTGAGATGCCAGGTCAGGATTGATTACATTGCAGGTCCTTGTTTGGATTTTGTCAAGAACCTCGAGATGAATAGCAGGAGCAACAGACCAGAAAAAAAAATCAATCAACTCCGAGTTCCAGAAATCAATCAATCTTTAGTTTCTCCTTTATCGATAGGACTTGCAATGTTACGTCGAGGAAGTCGAATCGTCCACATCTCCTCTTTATTTCAATATTTCAGTTGGACGGAGAAACTTCCAGTCAGACAACCCGTCACTGAAGAACTACACTGTGGAACAAAGTCCCACGTGGATACATTCCTGAAAACTACAATCTTAACCCTTTTAAGTTAATGGTAAGTCGTTATCTATCGTCCACATCCCCGTAATCTTCACTTCTTTTTACCTTCTCTTACATTCATATCATACACTTTATTCAGTGATCCTCTTCCGTGAATGGCTCTTTAGCCTTTATCAACTGAAATTTAGTTTTCTTTCTCTTACTCTGTTTGCCAACCAAGGCTAGAAAGCCAAGTCTACCTTGCCATTTAACCAATGGTCTTTTTAATAATGAAGTGCATCCAATGAAAAGTAGAGGTTATTGTTAAAATGTTAATGATGAAGGAGTTGTCTGTTATGAATGAAAGAGGAATTATTATCGTGTGAATAATTTGAGGATAAGGAGGATAGATACCGATTGACTTTCGACTTGAAAAGGTTAAGATTGCAGTAAGCTAACCGTTATCTATTCTACGTCACCACATAAAATACAGTTCTTTCAGCTCTTCTTACGGCTTACGATCATATAACATTGAAACACCGGTTCCCATACAATCATCGACGTTAAGCAATGCCGAGCGTGGTCAGTACCGAGATGAGTGACCGTTTGTGAATACCAGGTGTTAGTTTGAATGTGTGTGTGGTGTAATGAATAACGGCTGGGAATTTTTATTGTGGAGCCAAATTCCAATTTCAGTTTATATTCAATTATGCACAAATCCCCTGGGGAAGGGATGAATTCACAGCGTGTTATATAGGAATAAAGTGTCGCTGCCAACACTTGAGTTTGAACATAGATCGCCAGTGAGCAAACACAGACGATCCCAATATTGAAATTAGTGGATCACGCGACCATAGAAGGAAACGCATGTATCAAGAAATCATTATTATCTCTCAAAAAATTTCTTACAATCTGAAAATATTTTCTTGCTTGCAAAGGGTTGATAAACCGTAGAAAAGTAATCAATCAACCCTCATATAAGAACATTATTCAGTAACGCTCTAACTTGAGGGGATTTGGGGCCTTGTATGGGTAAAAATTAGTTTAAAAAAAATCAGGTAATTCCTGGAGCGATAACATGAGCCGATCTTTTTTTTTCAGTATCTTTAGTAATGGGTTATATATGAGAGTTCCACTTGAGGTCTGGAATGCAATTGACACCTAAGACGTTCAAACATAGAGCCTGGATGTGACTGCAACCGTTAATCATAAGTGGAGAACGATCTGAATCGAAGCAGCGATGATGAGATGATACACGCCAAGGTGAGAAGGAATAGAATCTTGAATACATCAGTCTAGACTGAAATTAGAATACGATTGTATTTTTCGCTGAGAAAAATGTTATGTTACAAACGCATCTATAACGGCGGGGGTAAACTCGTTTCATTATAATATCTGTTAAATAAATCAGCCCAGCGAAACTTAATGTTTATGGGGAAAAAAAATATGAAGGCTTATTGAAGCTACAGTAAGTCGATCACAGGAAGTTTTTGATGGGCTGTTTGTAAAAGTGCACGTTTTATAGATAGGTCAATCCCTGTTTTCCTGAAAGATGTCTGAAGCTTCAAATTTCGGCTTGAATTTTACAATTTATGGTATCCAAGAGAAGAGAACGAAACTACTGAGAAATACAGGGAGATTGAAAAGTGTTATATATTATATGTTTACTTGTTTTTTTGTTTTTTTTTCAATCGGTTTTCTTTAAGGATAATTTTTTTTAGGAGTAACTTATTTTAACTAAATTTACACCCTATTTTTTCTTTTAACTATTATTCAGTATGTAAATAAATATCTTGATTGATTTATTTTAAGCAATTTTAGTTATACGTTATTTCTCTTAGTTTTGAAACAAATTTTTTCCGTTTAGGATAAATTTTTGGGAGTAACCTATTTTAACTAAAATTTACACGTTATTATGTTATCTTTTTTTAAAACTAGTATTTAACATGTAAATATCTTGATTAATTTATTTTAAGCAATTTTAGTTAAATGTTATTTCTCTTAGTTTTTAAACGGAATTTATTAGAGTATCAATCAATATCCCGAATTATTCATTCCGTATTTCAGGAGGTTTTGTGAATAGTCTAAGTCATTTTAATTCACTCTATTGTAAATATTTTGTTAAGTGTAGTTAAGAAAGAATAAAAAGGAAAGTTATAAAAACAGAAAGACCAAAGAAATAAGATGTAATAAAGAAGTTAAAAGGGGAGGAAGAGAAAGAAAAGTAAGTCGTAATACGAGCCAATATAATAAATCGTTTTTATTTTATTAATGTATATATATATATATTTATTGGTTTGTTTTCTTCTCTTCTTCCAAAAAAAACACCCCGTCTTGGCCGCGTGTAGGAAATTCAGTACAACCAAGTATACCCGATCTATAACACCGAATATCCCAAGTGAAGTCTTGATTAGTTGCCGTTTTCTGGGGGAACTTATATAAAGCACGCCCTAAAGCTAGTAGCAAATTTATTCTGGGTACAAGCCGAATACTGATCATATTCGGTCGGATCGTCCATCGAAGAAGTCTGTTGTTTATTTAGATCCGAAACTTTTAGTGACAGGGGGGCAACAACCCTGACGACGCACCTTGATTCGGCACATAAAGGTGTATTTTTAACAATATAAGAATAAAGTGTTACTGCCGACACTTGAGTTTGAACATTGATCGCCAGTAAGCAAACACAAGCGATCCCATTACTGAATTAAGTAGACCATAAAGGAAACGCATATATGTAGGAAATAGCTGGCGGCTAACTGTTCTATATTTCTAATCTATCCTCTATACTATACGGATCGCTATTCTCTATATTCACTATACTATTTCTCTATTCGGGTCACTATACGGATTACTTTTCGAGTAATTTTTATTGAGCAAGTACTATTAGTGCGAGTGCTATTCGAAGGCGTCTGACACCAGTATTGTTCAACGGCGTTAATATAGTTGTATCTGCGATTACAAAGTCTCTACTACAACGAGCATTACAAAAGTGACAAACGAGTATTTGTTGACATCACAAAAGTGTCAAATGGTTGTTCGTTGAGTCACACAAAAGTAACTCCTCATTTTAAAATACTTTTAATTCATTTATTAACCATGATTTTACAAGAAACGGTTATGTGAGGAAAGCGTTTATCATGAGGTTTTACTTAAAATTCGATGTGGGCACCAGATTTCGCTACCAGGAATCGCGTCAACTGAATTCATCAGGAACTCTTGTGGTATGGAAGACATAATTTTTTGTATTCGCCCTTCAAGTTCTTCAAAAGTTTTTGTTTGGTAGAGTAGACTTGCTCCTTTAACCAACCCCAAAGAAAAAAGTCGCAGGGTGTGAAGTCAGGACTCATGCCTGACCGCTCATACATAAAATAGGGGGTTACTTTTCAATCACCCTGTATATTAGAGTGCCGTGAAGATTTGGGGCTTTCAAAATTCACCAACTAGAATTTTTTTCGACGTCAATAGCGAAAATAATATTGCCCCCCTCCCCGGAAATATTTCAAGTACTTAGGGGCTATTTTGATTCGAGAGGAAGTGATGTAGGTTTGAGCCATTCTTCTTTTTTGTATGGGAATGCAGACCTTGATAAGAATAGTTTTACATTTTGGAAAATAAGGCTGTCAGGATTGACAATCGAGAAATAAAAAGGAATGTTCTAGGGGTCTGGAAATTTTGTTTTAAAAATTTAGATAAATAATAAACAAACATCCTGGATACATTTTATCAGCGTTTTTACATCAGAATCGCTAATTTCTTTCCGTTTTCTTTCTTACTTATCGAATTTGACAGATTTATTTCTGGGTGCATTTACCCCTGTAAACATCCACAAATTGATCGAGATAAGTGTTTTTTTTTTATCGCATTAAATAAATAAGCCCACGAAAAGAGAGAATTGTATTATTTATTGAAACAATACAAACAGAGAACAATTTTAGAAAATCCAAGTGCCCACATTGTCAATAGCTTTTAAATATCCTTTAAAAGCCTGCAATTCTTTGGAGACGCAAAGGACATCATGGCGACTTCTTCGGATAGCGTCAAAAGATCCCATACAACTGTCACGGTACCAGATGACGCCACAGTAATCTACAAGTTGCATTTTGTGCTGGTGTAATGGTTAGCATCTTCTACTGGGAGCACGATCCCAATGATTATGTACGGAGAAAGCATCGGAAGATATCGGGGTTCGGCCACGTCACACAGCATAACAACCTCTGCAAGACCATCATGCAAGGCACTGTTGATGGCGGACGCAAGCGGGGAGGGCAACGCAAGAGCTGGTCAGACAACATTAAAGAGTGGGCGGACATGACCAGGCGGGAACTACTGACAGCCACCGCCAACAGATCATCATGGTGGAAGTTGTCTGTTTCTTCTACGCTTAAAGCCGATTGAAACAGTCAAGCGACTAATGATGGCGATGAATAGTTAGCTAGTTGTTCCTCCAGACGATTAGTAGCTTGTTCGACCCGTTTATACTCTTACTGCTTATCTATTTTTAATAAGTGTTTATAGGTTAACCTATCGTCTAGTTCCCATTCCTCCCCAGTCTTTCGAACATTTGTAGAGGTTTATCCCTTGTTTCCTGTTTTGGCTTTCCGATTCCTGCTAAATTCTATTTCTAACGTCTCCGCCTAAACGCTGAAATTTATACTATTGTGTTTTAGGCTCCTGCTAAAGTCCTTTCATTATCTTTCACTTCCATTACCTTCTTGTGTTTTAGTGGTGTTATCACCTTGCTTGGGGTGAATTGATTTTTAAAAATGCCAGGACGTCGGCGATTATAGCTTTCCACAGATATCTTCACGATTTTTTAAATTTAGTGTAGCCCTTCACTTAGACTGGCTGTCACCTAAGACTAGAGAGCCTAGTCTACCTTGCTATTTTACCAATACCCGGGAGAGAGGAGATGGATTCCTGCCTTTCTCTATAGGCTGAAACTAGACGTAAAAAAATAGGCCGGAATTTAAGCTTGGTTGACCGAAACCATTTACCACATCGCTATCCATTGCTGTTTTTTGTTTGATTGTTTTGTTGATAGGCACGCGATCGATTTGTCAGCAACGACACTTTCTGATGTTATCGGACTGTAGGGGTCAATCCCAGCGTGCCACATCTTTGGAAAGTGCCTGAAAATCACACAGCGGGTTGACCCAAGCCTTGTGAGCGAAATTGGGTAGACGGAACCCTTGGGGGCCGTCGATAGCTGTATTAGCACGAAGTCACAAGTCATCGTGGCTGAGGGCTTGAGCGTGCTGGCCTTGTTCAAATTGTTGATCACTGTTGTGATTAAGTAATAACAAAAAACAGGTTTGCAGATAAATCGTATATTAAACAGTAAGTATACCAGAAGAGTATTACATGACTAGTAAGAGTGTATCGAATGAACTAGCGCTCAATCTATCGACAGTTTCCTGTTCACCGTTCCCCGAAGCCTTCTACTAATCTTATAGTAGGCGGAAGAGTCTAACATAGACTCTTAAGAGGGAGGATACCACAACAATCACGCTAGATAGCACGTTCTTTCCCAAAAACTGCAACTAAAGTCTACTTAGCATAGTTGCAGTATAAACCACAAGTGGGCTCTGTGGATATTGAATAAACACAAATGTGCCTGAGCAAGCGTCTGCAATAGGGATAGCCGCCCTAGTAAACGGGTATCCTCGAATACAAGTGGTCAAATATATAGATTCATTACTTTTTACTGCCATTACTTATACTAATTCTTTTCTGTTGCTACTAATATGACTAATAGTACTATCTATATTAATAGTACTATTTTACTAGTATTGTTGCTATTATATTTTCAGCGGTTGGGTTGTGTTTATTCTTTTTTGTTTTTGTGTGCGTGCGGGTGTGCGCAAGCTCCTTTTCTTAAAAGCCGGTAAGTCGTAAGAATTTTATTTTGTTTTAAGCAGTTAGTTTCTTATTGAATAAACATATCTAGTTGCTTATCGAATAAATCGAATAGAATTTAAATTTAAAAGAAAAATCATAGCATCCCAAACGGTGACCACCCTACTAGTTCGATCCACTATTTGCAAACTGGCGAAGAGATCCCGGAGCCGCTGGAAGGACGTCGTCTGCCAGGAATGTTCCATAGAATGAGATTTAGCAGCAGTAGCAGCCGCATAACATACCGGCATACCGTATGTATGTTGCGGCATTCACCCTGGATCGGTTAAGCCGGCTCCTTCCAAAAAATTCACCGCGTCCGGAACGAAGGCCGACCAAGCACGGCGATCCGTCGCCAACGCTGAAACGAGCGACAGCCATTCCCGATTCCAACGGCGGCGAATTCTTGAAACGGAGTAACAAGGGAGTTTGAACTTCATTTCGGCCGTTGTACGCTCCGGCCTTCTTCAGGTGGTTGGAATGTCGGACTCAACCCTTTATTTCGCTCACTGGGGTAGACTGTTCTAGTTCCACGTGCCATGTTTTAATGAATGTCAGTTATCCGTTATCTCCTGTTAATTTCCCACTGAAAGTCCGCCACTGCCTTAGCCGGGTATTGAACTTACACTCTTTGGATCCTGTCACTGGATCTAACTGACGCCTTTATCCCCTGTGCCATGTGTCATCAAGGATAAAGGCAGTGGAGAACTTTCAGAGGGAAATTAACAGGAGATAACTGATAACTGACATCCATTAGACACGGCACGTGGAACTAGAACAGTCTACCCCAGTGAGCGAAATAAAGGGTTGAGTCCAACATTCCAACCACCTGAAGAAGGCCGGAGCGTACAACGGCCGAAATGTTGTAATAAATATCGCGACAAAGATGAGGACAATAGTCTGTATAATGTAAATCATGTACTTTCATTGTAATTGTTCAGATAAGCTTTTCACTATGGTATCTAGACTCATCGATATACATTTGAGTTGGCTAGATGTAACTGTAAGTTCTTTGATAACAGTTTATCACCCGAGGAAGTCTCTTCCGGCTCCATGTCAACTTTAATTTTCAAAAATTTAAATGCAATGTCAATCCTTATTTACTGTTATCCTGATTACTCTTCTGTTGTTCTTGCTCCTTAGTAAAAAGTTCGTTTTCTAAGTCTTCCACACTCTGTAACCCCTTGTGACTTACGAGCTTTACTGCCTTGTATGGGCTAAACTCGATTAAAAGAAGAAAAAAATGATATTAAAAAATTGTTCTATCTTCGTCGGGATGATATTAATCTTGATTCCTGAGGGAAAGTATACGAATATTTTTGAATATTTCGATTATCCACCAATTCTTCGGGTCTTGTGTAAGGGTTTTTTTTTCATTGACAAAATAGCGTCTCACTGTGACATTTACTCCCATTATAATATTCGACTTCCGGTATCTTCGGGCTTTTTCCAAAGTTAAAATCGTTTTTTAAACGAAGTAGATTCTCGGACGTAGGTGAGATTTAGGAAAAAGTGATGAGATAGCTGACGTCAATCTGAAAAAAAAAAACATTTTGCAAGATGCTTTGAAGAAAATGAAAAGAACGGGATAAGTGTGAAAGTCCCTTGGGACTTTGACATAGATCAGTGGTTCCCAAATGGTACCTCGCACCTCATAAGTATGACGGAAGAGGATGGCAGGTGAGGCGGAATGATTGAAAGACAAAGATTTAGAAAAATTATTATGCCAAAAATAAATATGATTTCAAAATTTAAAATAGTATTATGGATTGCTTGTAATTGCATGCATCAGTCCCAGTATAAGTAATTATAAATAATAACCGATTTTATCTTTGGGATATTTTTGCATTATATCAAGTATTGAGAATATAGTAACTAGGGTCCGTAAATTGGAGGAGAGAGTTATCAATGATAATTACATTCATGAGTTCTAGTATAAATACTTATAAATGATTATTGACCGATTTTATTATTGTGATATTATTGCATTATATCAAGTATTAAGAATATAGTAACTACGGTCCGCAAATTGGAGGAGAGAGTCATCAATGATAATTACATTCATGAGTTCTAGTACAAATACTTATAAATGATTATTGACGGATTTTATCATTGTGATATTTTTGCATTATATCAAGTATTAAGAATATAGTAACTACGGTCCGCAAATTGGAGGAGAGAGTTATCAATGATAATTACATTCATGAGTTCTAGTATAAATACTTATAAATGATTATTGACGGATTTTATCATTGTGATATTTTTGCATTATATCAAGTATTAAGAATATAGTAACTACGGTCCGCAAATTGGAGGAGAGAGTTATCAATGATAATTACATTCATGAGTTCTAGTATAAATACTTATAAATGATTATTGACCGATTTTATCATTGTGATATTTTTGCATTATATCAAGTGTTAAGAATATAGTAACTAGAGTCCGCAAATTGGAGGAGAGAGTCATCAATGATAATGTTCTGACTTCGAATTCGCGGTTATTCCTCTTTAACCATCTCTCTTATTTATTTTTTAAATGTATTAGGTTTTAGCACATATAATGACGCATTTTGGGATTGGTTGTTGATCCGGTCGTCTAACGAAGTAACCTCCTTAGTATATAAAAATATCTTGACTTATTCCTGACTCTTTTTCTCTCCAGATAATTTTTCTTTCAATATATTGTTACTCGTAAGTCCAATGAAAATGATTAGAATGAAACAATGTCGAATAATCTTATTGTATGAGCACAAACTGGTAAAACGAACGATTTTTGTGTGCATCGAATCATTACAGGCAACGAGAAATGGATACTCTTTGACAACAGTAAAAGAGTAGGCCAGTGGTTAGATGCAAGTGAATCACCGAAACAATATCCAAAACCTCCACTGCAAGCTAAAAAGTTAATGGTGACTCTATAGTGGTCTTTCAAAGGGCTTGTTCATTATTCATTTTTGCCTCAAGGGAAGACAGTAACAGCAACCGCCTATTGTAGAGAAAGTGAGTGTATGAACGAAAAATTGAAAAAGAAACATCCTGGATTTGTGAATAGGGATGGCCAAATTTTGCTGCACGACTGCACGCTTCTCACTCAACTTCCCAAAAGCTGGATAGCGTGAATTATGAAATTTTGATTCATCTTCCATATTCACCTGATATCTTTCCTCCTGATTATCACTTATTTAAGCATTTTGAGTATTTTATACGCAATAAAACCTTCAATAAGGAAGAGATTAACTAAGCATTTGAACTGTTTATCAAATCAAACGATGAAACTTCTTAAAGATGGGATCAAGAATTTGGAAGTACATTGGAGAAAAGTCATTAACAACATGGCGTCTATTTCAACTAAATAAATTATTTACACTATTTACATTATTCGGACTATTGTCCTCATCTTTGTTGCCATATTTATCACAACGTTTCCTCAGGTGGTTGGAATGTCGAACTGAACCCTTTATTTCGCTCACTGGGGTAGACTGTTCTGTTTCCATGTGCCATATCTAATGGACGTCAGTTATCAGTTATCTCCTGTTAATCCCCCTCTCCAAGTTCTCCACCGCCTTAACCAGGTATTGAACTCACACTCCTTGTGTCCTGTCATTGGATCTAACTAACGCCTTTATCCACTGTGCTATGTGTCCTCAAAGACACATGGCACAGTAGATGAAGGATGGCACAGTGGATGGCCGAAACGTTGTGACAAATATGGCAACAAAGATTAGGACAATAGTCCGAATAATAGAGTACATAACACCTCATCTAAGAAATATAGACAGATAAATAAATTATTTATTTAACATTTCAGAAGGGTTTTTATTCATTTCCTATAAAGTGTATCATTTCATGTGTGACAACCTAATACTTTTTGTCACTTAAATTTTGATTTGGCGCAAGCAAATCTTCATTCCGAAAATGCGATCCAGAGAAATAAAGTTTGGGAACCAATGACGTAGACTAAGGTGACATTTTCATACGGGGGGTACTTTTTCCCTTTAGGAGGGGTACTTTTTCTTTGATATTTAATACCTAACTTTTAGGACAGCATTAAGTCAATAAGCTTAAACTATTTAGCTTCCAAGAAGAAACGTATGTCCTTGCGTTTTCCCAGCAATGCAAGAACAAACATTTTAATTATCGTTCCTTAAGGCCCAAGAGCAAATTAAAGTAGAGGAATACAGAATTTAAATTTTAAGGACGTAAAAGGAGGAAATAAGAAATTCATATTATGAGGATATGTAGGATAGATAAGAGTTGATTCTAGACTTGAAGAGGTTGAGATTGGAAAGCATCTGATCGGGAGTCAATTCCACAAAGTAACAGTTGCAGAGAATAAGAAGTGAGGAATTTCCTCCTTACTAGTGGAATATGAAGAAAATGAGATTGATTTGGTCTTGTGTAAATGGCGTGGCGGTACCTAGCTGCAATGGTCTGAACTGATGACCTAAGGAACGTGATTCACCAGTCATGAAAATAGCCATAAAATCGGAAAGGGGTTGTATGGTGGAACGTCACCTACAAGTCCGCAGAAACGCTTTTGGAATCTGTCAAGTGAGGAATCGGCAACTCCAGCCATGACATGGGAGCAGTACACCAATTTTGGACTGACCTAACTTTGGTAAAAATAGAACATGGCAGGAACGCTATAAGGATAAATATTTCTCGGCAGATGATCATAGATGTAGTGATATCCGTTTTACGTTGATTGACGCCAAACAATCTATTTTGCTTCATAGGACATTAGTTAAATACTAAACTAACGTATAATACAACAGTCATTGTGAACTCCATGACTTTTATCGATTGTTGTGTATTGTTTGCTACGCCAGGACTACATGTTTTTTTTTGCTTAACTCAGAATTCTTCTTGTCATAGATATATTGCTAAACGTGGCTAGAAATAAACTACTATTTAACCCATAACTGGGGTAAAAGAGGTGCATTTCTAGATTTACTAAGGGTATTTGTGCAAAAGTGAATGTAAAAAAATCGGCTGGAATTCGAACTTTTTTTTTCAAGCCGGTGATTATTACGCCACCTGCACATCCTGATATTAACATAATTAATATTAAAACCAGATTTTCATAAATATAAAACATTATTAAAAAAAAAGAAGAAAAGTGTGCCGAACTGTTATCTAATCACCTATAACGAATTGGAGATATAAACATTAAGCAAGTTCCGAAGTGTTATGTAATATCTAATCACCTATAACGAATTGGAGATATAAACAGTAAGCAATTTCCGAACTGTTATGTAATATCTAATCACCTATAACGAATTGGAGATATAAACATTAAGCAAGTTCCGAACTGTTATGTAATATCTAATCACCTATAACGAATTGAAAATATAAACATTAACCAAGTTCCGAAGTGTTATGTAATATCTAATAACCTATAACGAATTGGAGATATAAACATTAAGCAAGTTCCGAACTGTTATGTAATATCTAATCCCCTATAACGAATTGGAGATATAAACATTAAGCAAGTTCCGAACTGTTATGTAATATCTAATCACCTATAACGAATTGGAGATATAAACATTAAGCAAGTTCCGAACTGTTATGTAATATCTAATGACCTATAACGAATTGGAGATATAAACATTAAGCAAGTTCCGAACTGTTATGTAATATCTAATGACCTATAACGAATTGGAGATATAAACATTAAGCAAGTTCAGACGTTCAAATATCTAGGAAGAGTTTCAACAGAGGATGGAAAAGGCGACGCCGAGATTCGAACACGTATTGGGCGAACGAAATAATCTTTCAAAAAGTTAAAGTGCCGAGAAACGAAAAACTTTCCTTAGAAACCCCAATAACAAAAAATAGAGACCGGTCTACTGTGTGATATCCATCCTCTTATATGGCAGTAAATGTTGGATTATTTCCCCACAGATGAGGCGATAGAAATGTCCTTCTACAGAAGGATACTGTAAATTCCATTGATGGAGCGAGTATGCAACAAGGAAGTCTTAAATAAATTGCCAACAGAAAGAGCACTTATACGACAACTGAAATTCCTTGGACACGTAATGAGGAAGGAGACCTTGAAAAACTTAATCTTCACGGGGGTTATTGAGAGCAAGAGAGATAGGGGAAGGCAGAGAGCCAATTACCTGACGCACTCTTGTGAATGGATGGCGCAAGGGAGAATAAAACGGCTGGGAGCCACATCAGTTGGAAAATGTACAGAGCCATGATCGCCTATGTTCTAAAGGTGAGCGGCAGATAAAAAACAAAGAGTAGAAGGAGAAGAAAAAAAAAGAAAAGAAGAAGAAAAAATGTGGAAGAAGAAGAAAATGAAGAAGGTGAAGAAAAGTAGTAGTAGTAGTAGAAGAAGAAAATGAAAAGAAGGAGAGGAAAAATTGAAAGAAGAAAAACAAGCAAAATAAGAACAATTAGTAGTAGAATAAGAATATGAACTAGAACGGGGAAAAGAAGAAGTAGTAGGAGAAGAAGAGAAAAAAGAAAAAGTAGTAGAAGAAGAAACGAAAAAGAAAAAAGAGAAGAATAATAAGAGAAAGAAGAAAAAGAAAAAGTATTAAAAGAAAAAAATGAAAAAGAAAAAGCAGAATAAAAATATGAAGGAGAAAAGAAGAGGAAAAGTAAAGTAGCAGTAGAGGAAAAGGAAAAAGAAGAAAACGTAGAAGAAAATGAAAAAGAAGAGTAATAAGAAGAGAAAGAAGAAAAAGAAGTAGTAGAAGAAGAAAATGAAAAACAAGTAAAAGGAAAGGAAGAAAAAGAAGATATAGTAGTACTATTAGTAATAGAAGAAATTGAAAAAGAAGGAGGAGGAAACAAGAAGAATGAGTAGTAATAGAAGGAGGAAAAAAAGAAGAAAAAGATGAAACAGAAGGAGGAAAAGCTGGAGTAGTAGTAGTAGTAGTAGAAGAAGAAAAAGAGGAAAGAAAATCTACTACGTAAAAGTGAATCCTTATAGATCAAATACAAATAAAAATGTGGATGTCCCAATGTATTCTAGAAGAGGCTATCAACGAAGATATCTTAAATAAAAAGAAAAGCTAGAATAGAACGTATGATTTCAGTCAGAAAGAGACAGATGAAATTTACCGAACACGCAATAAAGAAAGAGAATTTGATACTCACAAGACAAGACTGATGGCAAAAGAAACAGGCACAAACGGTAAGTGTTCCGCTTAACGAGTTCCTGTCAATAGATGGCAGGACAGAAAACAAAAGGCGATGTTCAAAGTATCAACGAAATACGGAAAGGTGTAGAGAGAGCCATGACGTCTTGAATGTCTATGGCACATTAAAGATGAATTTTTGACATGGCGCATGCGCAAAAGAAACACCACGCTTTCTGGTGTTCATGATGAATACGCTGTGACATATTAGTCGGAATGGCGCTTGGCTGTAACAGTTCAAGTCGTAGTATTCGCTTAAGTTTAACAAACGAGGCTATTTCAGATATAAGGAGAGAGATCCAATCAAATAGCTTTTGGCCAAGAACTGCTGTTATGCGGAACAGATACCTGCGTGGATATTTTCCTGAGAACTATAATCTACATTTTTCTATAGTCTACTTTTTACTCATATCACACCCCATTTAGCTTTTAGTATCTCTCGAACTTTGTTTTATTAATATATAAAAAAAACAAAAAACTTGAAGTGACAAATATGTGGTTCTACCAAAGAATGCTAAGAAAACTATGAAACGAAGAGGAACAATGACAAAAATCAGAAAGTGACAATTGTAATTTATGGGACACATAATGAGGAAAGAGGACTTGGAAAATGTAATACTCACAGGGCATACTGAAGGAAGGAGGAACAAAGTGGAAAGAGTTGCCTACTTAACAACTTTATTTGAATGGACGAAGAAGAGGACTCATAGAGAAGGAAAAGGCACAAGTTGCTTGGAACAACAAAAGAAAAGCGGTTGTCGGTTATCTTTTGAGGACGTTCAATTATTTCTACTTTGTTCGGTTGGTTGTTAATTCGGAACAGAGAATTACGTAATTGATTTCTGAATGCTATAATATTATGTTATAATATAATTGATAATATCATTTATAATATCTAATTTATAATATGTAAAATTTATAATATGATTTATTATACAATTTATAACATATAATTTATAATATATATAATTTATAATATACTTTAAAATATAATTTAATTATATAATTTATAATATGTATAATTTATAATATATATGATAATATAATTTATAAGATATAATTTATAATATGTATAAATTATAATATAATTTAAAATATAATATATTATATATATAATACATAATAATATAATATATATATATACAATATAATATTTTATTGTCACCCACAGACAGGTTGTTTCGCTGTATCACAGCTAATCAGTGTTACTAGACATCAGATTGCCTCAAGCCGGTATCGAAACCCGGCTGATTTGGCATCAGTCACAGATTTTAATACTATAATAATAATAATAATAATAATAATTATATATATATATATATATATATATATATATATATATATATATATATATATATATATATATATATATATATATATATATATAAACTGTGTTTCATTAAGGCGGATTATATATAAGGGTGTTTCATTAAAACGGATCAAAGTCAGCAGTAAATAAATCAGTGTTATTTGTGAAAATATACTTATTTCTCTATTGGAACATGTTATTTAAGTCATGGCAATTATGTGTGGAAAATAATGTCACCCAAATGTCCGCCAAATCTAAAAGAAAAAAAAATCATTAGACGCTTAAACTTAATTCGCATTAAAATCGGTCCAAGTTATCAAATGTGAATTAAGTTTAAGCGTCTAATGATTTTTTTTCTTTTTCTTTCAGACTTGGTGGACATTTGGCGATATTATTTTTCACGCATAATTGCTCTGTCTGTCTGTCTGTCTGTCTCTCTATTATATATATATATATATATATATATATATGTATATATATATGTATATATATATATGTATATATATATATGTATATATGTATATATATATATATATGTATATATATATATATGTATATATATATGTATATGTATATATATATATGTATATGTATATATATATATGTATATATATATATGTATATGTATATATATATATGTATATATATATGTATATATATATATATGTATATATATATGTATATATATATATATATATATATGTATATATATATGTATATGTATATATATATATGTATATATGTATATATATATGTATATATATATATATGTATATATATATATATGTATATATATGTATATATATATATGTATATATATATATGTATATATATATATGTATATATATATATATATATGTATATATATATATATGTATATATATATATATATATATATATATATGTATATATATATATGTATATATATATGTATATATATATATATGTATATATATATGTATATATATATATATGTATATATATATGTATATATATATATATGTATATATATATATATGTATATATATATATATATATATATATATATATATATATATATATATATATATATATATATATTCGAAGACAATGGTTGAGAGGATTAAAGCGTCGGTTAGTGAATCTGATGGCCTGATAATTTTGAATTCAATCCTTATTCTGGATAGGACAGATTCAGCCTCAATGGAAAAATAACACGGAATAACTGAGTAAGACTAAGACTGAATAAGATATGATATCCATAAAAATAGATAGCGGAACGAAACAATCTACCTCCAGAGGTTAAGTAAATGGATCAGTTTGAAATTCCTTGGGGTTTAACAGAATCGTCAGACTGAAAGGGACAACGACCAAAACATTGTGATAACAACAGCAATGATGAGGATATTAATTCGACTCTAAGTGTTATTCCCAGAGGTTTTCTGATGATTTGTTGTTAGTATTTCATGATTTTTTTAGCGCGGCAGTACTCACGTTATTCTGTGAGAGATATCCTCCATGATACCGTACGGATCTCTTATCCAACCGCCAAACATAGGAATGTTGCACTCTATGAAGGTGAAATATCACCCACTTTTCATGAAGCTTATGTTAGACGTGTTAAATTTTAACAAGTCTTTGAGGCATTTCACAAATAAATTAAAGCATTAAACTGTTTCCTTATGAGGAAACATCCGGTATTCATTGATCGAATAGGCAGTTCTGCTGTCGCTTGAAATTTATTAAATTTTTCGAATAAAAAAAGACAATCAAGAAAATATTTTTCTCGAGTTCTCAATCTCTTATCCCGCTTTTTTCAGTATTGATAGGGATTTCGTTACTAACCTTTCATCAACATCTTGATCATATAATTATGCACCCCCATTCCAATTACATTTACTGTCTATTTTAGTTGTTGTTGTTGCTTCTGTTGAAAGTTGTTGTTGCTTCTGTTGAAAGTTGTTGTTGTTGTTGTTGCTTCTATTGAAAGTTGTTGTTGTTGTTGTTGCTTCTATTGAAAGTTGTTGTTGTTGCTTCTGTTGAAAGTTGTTGTTGTTGTTGCTGCTTCTGTTGAAAGTCCTCAAATGATGTGCTTTTGTGATTTGGCACAGTTCTTTGATTGCGATTCTGTAGCGCCAGTCCACGAGGCTCGAAGTAGGATGATCCTCTCTAAGACCTACTGGGTTCATTCGCTCGAAGCCGTTTTTAATCATTGACCTTAGAAAGCGGCTTTATATAGCTGACTAGACATTTCTGAACAGGCTGGGTGCCGTGCATAGCATCCATGTGAAAGCCTTGATCCGAAGAGGCTATTTAAAGATATCTCATGTTCTTAGTTTAATGTTTTGGTTTTGCAGCATCTTGTGGCGTTGGGAGAAACTACATCAAGCACAATGGTGGCAAAATAGTTAATTCGACACGGTTCTGAAAGAGTGCTAGAAAATTAGTTGTTTATACTTATCACTGTCGATTAATAATCCTTAACGGAATGATGCAAATAAATAAGCTTACTGGTCGGAGGTGTGGATAGCAGTTATTGCCGTGGAACGTGAATTCAGCGTGACACGTTCAATTCCTGATCAATTCACATCTTTTCACTTCGGGCTAATGCCCTTGAAAAAGACACAAATCCATCTTCCTACATGTATCGGATGAATAACAGCGTAGATTAGACACTCGCGCCATGAGGTGACAACTAATCTAGGAGAAGGAAAAACTCAATTCAAAAGTAACCTAGATTGTGCTCAGCCCGGCTATATTGTTGTAGAAACACAAATGCATCTATATCTGCAGTGCATGTTCTTCTCTTACAGCCTTAATGGTTACTCAGTACAAAACCAGTCTGAAGAAGGATGGGCTCCGTCAGGCTATATTGCCCTAAACACAAAACAGTTGCCATAGCTGTAGTACATGTGGTAGCATTATGATTCTAGTGGGTTACGGGACATGAGACGTGACTATGCTTAGCTTAGTATAGCACAAGGTTGTAAGTAGAGGACACCCAGTGAGGATCTATTTCATTTCTCATTTGTAATGGCTAAGACGACCAGTTCGCAGTAAATATTTAGAAGGAACAACTTAGTTTTGGCACAAGGGTACAAATATGCGGCCCTCAGTGATGATCCCGCCCTGGGTAAGACGATAAATTACATCCGCGTCCTGGGTAAGACGACAAAACTACATCCAACAGCAAAGCTTCTGATCAGGAGGTTTTAAAGAGCGTGGAATCGCCTCTTAATTGCTAGTGTTCCCAGGTCCAACCTGATCAGGGGTGGTAGCACCTTTTATGGTAGCAGCTATGGACAAATAGTTTCCACCTCCACCCCCGCCAAAACTAGTGTCAAAACACTATGAAAGTGTAAAAATAGGTTTTAATATCACAAATACATTTTTGGAAAAAAATATTAGCAGCAATAAAAATCTTGTCGGTATTAAATAACCCATTGAGGTTGATATGCCGTAAAACAGAACCAACCAAACCTATATATACTGAGATAGATAGATAAAAAATATTAGCAGCAATAAAAGTCTTGTTGGCATTAAATAACCCATTGAGGTTGATATGCCGTAAAACAGAACCAACCAAACCTATATATACTGAGATAGATAGATAAAAAATATTAGCAGCAATAAAAGTCTTGTTGGCATTAAATAACCCATTGAGGTTGATATGCCGTAAAACAGAACCAACCAAACCTATATATACTGAGATAGATAGATAAAAAATATTAGCAGCAATAAAAGTCTTGTTGGCATTAAATAACCCATTGAGGTTGATATGCCGTAAAACAGAACCAACCAAACCTATATATACTGAGATAGATAGATAAAAAATATTAGCAGCAATAAAAGTCTTGTTGGCATTAAATAACCCATTGAGGTTGATATGCCGTAAAACAGAACCAACCAAACCTATATATACTGAGATAGATAGATAAAAAATATTAGCAGCAATAAAAGTCTTGTTGGCATTAAATAACCCATTGAGGTTGATATGCCGTAAAACAGAACCAACCAAACCTATATATACTGAGATAGATAGATAAAAAATATTAGCAGCAATAAAAGTCTTGTTGGCATTAAATAACCCATTGAGGTTGATATGCCGTAAAACAGAACCAACCAAACCTATATATACTGAGATAGATAGATAAAAAATATTAGCAGCAATAAAAGTCTTGTTGGCATTAAATAACCCATTGAGGTTGATATGCCGTAAAACAGAACCAACCAAACCTATATATACTGAGATAGATAGATAAAAAATATTAGCAGCAATAAAAGTCTTGTTGGCATTAAATAACCCATTGAGGTTGATATGCCGTAAAACAGAACCAACCAAACCTATATATACTGAGATAGATAGATAAAAAATATTAGCAGCAATAAAAATCTTGTTGGCATTAAATAACCCATTGAGGTTGATATGCCGTAAAACAGAACAATCCAATCAGTGATGATCGAAGTAAATACTAAATCTTCATAAGACGAGAATGGTAACCAATATATGAAAACGAGGCGTATTATTTTCAACGAATTCCCAACACTCAAAGATTAAACATTTTTTATTTAAATTCACACAGTTCTTATTTTAAAAAGACAACAATTGGAAAAAACAATGCACAAGCCGAGAATATATGTGTGAAAAGCACAGGTAAAGATGATTGGCAGCTTAAATAAATATTTTAAATACTCGAGTCTTTACAATATCGGAGGAAAGAAATAGTAACTTTCAGATAATTCATTTCTGTTTTGGTTTTCTATTAATTTTAAACAATGACATTTAAGTTACTTGCAGTGCAAAACGTAGGAGAATACCTATGAAAAATGTTTCTAAGGAAATAACGGATTTCATTTTTAACCCCAAAACAACAAAACAAAGAAAAAAAGGCGTCTACTGAAACACGGTTATCCACTAAAAACATAATTTAGAGTAATAAAGAATATTATCATGTGAAAAGCTGTATTTGCGAAAGATGGAGATACGCAGGATCATTAGCATGGAGGAATTTTTATATAAAAATTAAGATTGACAGACAAATGTTTACATTGGCGTGAAAAGTTCTCACTCCAACGAAGAAAGACATTTAAAAAAATCTGATAGTTAATGATTTTGTTCTCAGTTTGTTATGGTAATTTACCCACGAACGTATGGACTCTCCCAGCTATAAATAGGAGCAGGCCCTGCCTTTTGGAGAGAGGTAAGATTCCAGAAGTCAGCTTTGACAGTCGGACCGAACATTCTTGCAGTAACACTCTCGTTTGTATATGTTTGTATTACTGTTTCTGTTAATATATTTGTTTAACTCAAATCCTCTCTATGGTCTTTATTTCTGACCCTAACAAGGACACAACACAGTTCAACCAAGAAAGAATTTAAAAAAAATCTGATAGTTGATCAAAACATTTTTTAAAATTCTCCAAAAGGCTAAGGAATTTAGTTAATCGAAGATATATTGTTTCATTGTTATCGCCTCTGCAGACAGATACCATCAAGAAATCACCTTTCTGACAAATTGGTTATGATGAGATTCAAATAGATTGATTTTCATTGTCTGAAAACAGACTTTCTAACCACTTGGCCACATATTCTATCTATCTATCTATCTATCTATCTATCTATCTATCTATCTATCTAAGACAGGTTTATAACTATTTGTCAGTGATTAACGTTGAAAGTGCGGTTCAGTTCGCTATTTATGTAAAAAAAATTCATGCTTTAGCAGATTTTATTATCCTCATTTTTTTTAATTTTCTGAGGCAAAACGTCGATCTGACAACGCTGGCATCGTAACAGAGGGTGCTCTTACGAGAAAAAAAATTTCTCTTAGTTTGCACCTGGGTCTATCAGCGAGAAAAAAAGATGAACTTATAATATTGGATACGAAAGACCGTCATGGTGCTTTTCAAGAGAGAAAGAAGAGATGAATGATTGGGTCGCACTATTTGACCTCTGTTCCACAAAGACCTGGCTCAACAAACGGTCGAGTAATTAGTTTGACACACAATGTCAACCCACTACGCAACATTACGGTATATATATATATATATATATATATATATATATATATATATATATATATATATATAAATATATAAATATATAGATAGATCCGAATGTAATGAGAACGAAAAGAATGTATAAATCCTAACGTTCACAGCATTAATTCAAAAGAGGGCTCAATACCGATAGTAGAGCAATGATTATTTATTATAATTTTTTCATATAGAAAAAAATGTTTTCCTTACTACAAAGATGTGACTTCGTTTCGGTGCATTTAATTGCACTTCGACTAGTCGACGTGCAATTTTGTTTATATGAAAATATTATACACATATATATATATATATATATATATATATATATATATATATATATATATATATATATCGAGAGAGAGAGAGAGAGATATCTATATATAGATAGATAGATAGATATCTATATCTCTCTCTCTATATATATATATAGATATAGATATGTATATATATATATGTATATATATATATATATATATATATATATATATATAGATAGATAGAGAGAGAGAGAAGATATTAACATGTTTTTGTTTTAGTATCCTAAAATAAATGATATATATATATATATATATATATATATATATATATATATATATATATATATATATCAGTTTCCTCTCATCTGTCTACTTTTAATTGCTAATATTCCGGTTCACAACCTCCCCGGTCTTTCTAACATGAGTAGACTTTTATGCCTTGTTTCCTGTTCAAGATTGGGTTTCCGGTTCCTTCTAAAGTCTTTTCATTCTCTTTCACGCTCTCTTGCATCTCTGTGGCATTACCATGTTGCTTGGGGTGAATTGATTACAAATAAATCAAATCAAATAAAATAAAATCAAATAAAATAACTCGTGAAGTACTGAGATGAAAGGTTTACATTATTTCGCGTATTTTTCTATTGTTCTAATTTATTAAGATCAATTTTCGTCGTAACGTCTCCAGTCATTCGTCTCCTTCATCAGATGCAGGCGTCAGTCAGAGGTCTTTTTTTTCTTTCCCCAGTCATATGTATAGAGACTAGCTTTATGTTGTTTATTTGAAAGATCACTCTCAAAGAAAAAGGTTTTGACTTTCGGTTTCGGAAAGCGCATTTCGCTCGATTTCTTCCGATGATAATTATATTTATCTGATAATTGTAATTATATGATAATTATAATTACTGGGTTGGTTAATAGGTGGTGAGCGTTTTATTTGAAATGAAAAAAATCTTTGGGAAGCCAAACATTTGTTCTAATATTTACATATATGTATGACTTTTTTAATTTCATTATTTTTTGGTTCTATTTCAGATCCCTAAAATGGATGGCAAGTAAACAATACTGCTAATTTTCGACACCTTTTGCTTTTAGCATATAATCAAGAAGTTAACGCTGCCAAAGCAGCTCGTGAGGTTTGTGAGGTGTATGGAGATGGCGCAATGCCTCAAAGTACTTCCTGACGTTGGTTTTCAGTCAGTTAGTTATGTGCCATGCTTGATACATGCTTAGGCGATCATGTATCTCTCGATACATGACTGACGAGGCAGATTTTTTTCCCGCAGTAGTTTGCCATTTCTTTCTGCGGTAGACCAGTTGCAATCCAAGGCTATAGAACCCGGTATTTCCAGCTATTTACCCATAGCTGGTGGGAGAATAAGAGGATTCATACCTTTCTCAAGGTTATTTGCACGTAAGTGAATGTCATGGATTCGACTGGAATTCGAACACGGCTCTCCGATTTCTCAGTCCAAACCGCTATCCATTACTGCACCATTCGCACTTGAAAAAAAAGGAAATTTTGAGCTGGATGGTGGGGAGCGTCCTGGTCGACCAGTTGAGTTTGATGAGCAACGATTAAACAAGTTTCTTCATGAAAATCCACAACCAGAGAATTGGCGGAACGGATGAATTGCGACCACGAAACTGTGGTAAATCACTTTCATTCAATGGGGAAGGGGTTCAGAAACTTGGTTCATGGCGTCATCACGCGTTGAATGACCACAAAAAGATTCAGCGCACAACTATTGCAGCCAATTTGCTGGCTCGGCATCTCTCAACATACGGTTATAAACAGCGTTTCTTTTATCGCATTGTCACTGGCGATGAAAAATGGTGTCTTTACGTCAATATGAAGCAGCGTAGAGAATGGCTCAGCCCCAATAAGCAAGCGACACTTCAAGAAAAACAAGACCTTTATCCTTGAAAGACCATGTTGCGTGTATGGTGGGACTGGGAAGGCATAATTCATTATGAATTGCTTGAACGAAACCAAACGGTAAATGCTGAGCTCTACGTTCAACAACTGCACCGTTTTTGTGAAGCAATACAACAAAAGGACCGACTCGGCGACAGTGTTCTTCTTCAACACGACAACACCCGTCCTCACATCGCCAAAATGACCAAAACCGTTATTCAAGAATTTGGATGGGAAGTGTTACCACATCCTTCGTACTTGCCAGGCTTAGCACCATTAGATTTTCACCTTTTTCGATCTTTTTTCAAAGTCTTACGTTGTGTAACGTGCGATATTATTATTGAATTGAAGGTTTGGTTGGACGAAGCATTTTTGTTGACGACGGGTTCCCGTTTTGTGTCCACCGCAGCCTTTATAGGGCTCTTAATCTTTTTTAGGAGATTTTTATCGTCAACGAACAGAAATATCTTGTGACCGATGGGAAAAAATTATCAACAGCAACTGAGATTATATTGTTGACTAATTTTATGTAATCTAACATTGTAACACCATGACAATAAAACATTTTGAAAAAACGCTCACAACTTATTCCCCAATCTAATATATGATAATTATATATGAAAATTATATATGATAATTATATATATATGATAATTATATATATGATAATTAATATATGATAATTATAATTATATGAAATCCTCATTACTGTAAACGGGTGTCATCAAATTTACTGCAAAGTGGTTTGTTTTGTTTTGTTTTACGGCATATCAACCTCAATGGGTTATTTAATGCCGACAAGATTTCTGGTAATATTTTCTATCTATCTATCTATCTATCTATCTATCTATCTATCTATCTATCTATCTATCTATCTATCTATCTATCTATCACAGTATATATTGGTTTGGTTTGTTTTGTTTTACGGCAAATCAACCTCAATCGGTTATTTAATGCCGACAAGTTTTTTTTTATTACTGGTAATATTTTTTCAACAATGTTTTGATACTAATATATTTTCCCCTCAAAGATGTATTGTTGGTAATATTTTTGTTTTCAAAATTATTGCTGGTAATAATTGTTTACAAAGTATTTCTGTTTTTTTTGTTGTTTTTTTTTTTACGGCATATCAATCACAATGGGTTATTTAATGCTGACAGGATTTTTATTGGTGGTAATATTTTTTTTCAAAAATGTGTTGCTGGTATTAAAACCTATTTTTACACTTTCATACTGTTTTGACCCCAGTTTGGGGGTTAACTATTTACTCATACCTGGGACCATACCAGGTGCTACCACCCCGGGTTAAGTATTGACCTGGGAATACCAGCAATTAAGAGGTGGTTCCACGCTCCTCAAAAACGCCTGATCAGAGGCGTTACTGTTGGATGTAGTTTATCGCCTTACCCAGGACGCGGATGTAGTTTATCGTCATACCCAGGGCGGACTGCATAGTGAAGAAGGTTTATAAACGTTACTGACTTTTGTTGATCCTGTCGATGTACTGGAAAGAATTGCCGCTTTTGCCAAAATGAATTTTCCACTGTGCCTTAAGAGTAAAACGAGGCGTTTGTTAAACCGATTTGCTTTCTTTCCCCTCCACACACGGTTTCTGAAGTCATTAAATATCAATGTTTTTCTTTTTTCAAACACAATAAGAAAGTGGACCTATCGGCGATCAATACGCATAAAGTTGAAGGGGAACCCAATGAACGTAGGAAAAGTTGTTAAGCATTGAACGCAAGCTTAAGAATGTCACAGAAATTCTCGTTATTTAATATTTAATGGTTGTCATAAGCTAATAAGAAATCAGGATAATCGACACAGAAGTTTCCTTTACTTAATCAAAATTACTGTGAGTTTACGGTCGTATCACGTCGAAAAATCGGTTTACAATGGACCACCGAAGTTAATCAACGTCAAGCCTGGTCAATAACTAGATGTGTGAGCGCATGAGAATACACGGACTGTAAGCTTGAACGTGCAATTGGTGTAATGAGCTTAGTTACGCCAGTTCTCGTAGTATCACTGAAGTCAAGTAACGACGGGCTTGGTCAGTACGTAGTTAGGTAACCGCTTGGGAATAACAAGTGCTGTAAGCTTGGATGAGCGGATGACACACCAGCTGGCGGACGATCACCAATGTTAAGCAACGTCAAGCCTGGCCAATTTACAGATAGGTGACCGCTTGGGAATACCAGGTGGTGTAAGCTTGGATGGGCGGATGCTATAACATACGGCCACATCACGTTGACACACCAGCTCCCACACGATCACTAAAGTAAAGCAACGTCAAGCCTGTTTAATATTCAGATGGGTGACCGATTGGGAATACCAGGTACTGTAAGCTTGGAATTGTGAATGACACACCAGCTCCCGCACAATCACCAAAATTAAGAAACGTCAAGCCTGATCAATACCCAGATGGATGACCGCTTGGGAATACCAGGTGCTGTAAACTTGGATGGGCGGATGACACACCAGCTCCCGCACGATCACCAAAGTTAAGCAACGTCAAGGCTGGCCAATATACATAGGAGTGACCGATTGGGAATACCTTGTACTGTAAGCTCGGATGGGCGGATGACACACCAGCTGCCGCACGATCACCAAAGTTAAGCAACGTCAATATTCATATGGGTGACCGCTTGGGAATACCAGGTGCTGTAAGCTTGGATGGGCGGATGCTATAGCACACGACCACATCTCGTTGACACACGAGCTCCTGCACGATCACCAATGTTAAGCAACGTCAAGCCTGGCCAATTTACAGATGGGTGACCGCTTGGGAATACCAGGTGGTGTAAGCTTGGATGGGCGGATGCTATAACATAAGGCCACATCACGTTGACACACCAGCTACCGCACGATCACCAAAGTTAAGCAACGTCAAGCCTGTTCAATATTCAGATGGGTGACCGATTGGGAATACCAGGTACTGTAAGCTTGGATTTGTGAATGACACCAGCTCCCGCACAATTACCAAAATTAAGAAACGTCAAGCCTGGCCAATATACATAGAAGTGACCGCTTGGGAATACCAGGTGCTGTAAGCTTGGATGGGCGGATGACACACCAGCTCCCGCACGATCACCAAAGTTAAGCAACGTCAAGCCTGGCCAATATACATAGGAGTGACCGCTTGGGAATACCTTGTGCTGTAAGCTTGGATCGGCGGATGACGCACCAGCTCCCGCACGATCACCAAAGTTAAGCAACGTCAATATTCATATGGGTGACCGCTTGGGAATACCAGGTGCTGTAAGCTTGGATGGGCGGATGCTATAGCATACGGGTACATCAGGTTGATACACGAGCCCTTGCACGATTACCAAAGTTAAACAACGTCAAGCGTGGTCAATATTAAGATGGGTGACCGCTTGTGAATACCAGGTGCTGTAAGCTTGGATTGGTGGATGCTATAGCATACGGCCATATCACGTTAGCACACCAGCTCCCGCACGATCAACAAAGATAAGCAACGTCAAGCGTGGTCAATATTTAGATAGGTGACCGCTTGTGTATACCAGGTGCTGTAAGCTTGAACGTGCAATTGGTGCAATGAGCTTATTTACGCCAGTCCTCGTAGTATCACTGAAGTCAAGTAACGACGGACTTGGTCAGTACGTAGTTAGGTGACCGCTTGGGAATAACAAGTGCTGTAAGCTCGGATAGGTGGATGCTATAGCATACGGCATAATCACGTTGACACACCGGCTCTAACACGATCACCAAAGTTAAGCATTGTCAAGCCTGGTCTATATTCAGATGGGTGACCGCTTGGTAATACCAGGCGCTGTAAGCTTGGATGGGTGGATGCTATAGCATACGGCAAACATCACGTTGACACACCAGCACGATCACCAAAGTTAAGCAACGTCAAGCCTGTTCATTATGCAGATGGGTGACCGCTTGGTAATACCAGAGGTTGTAAGCTTGGATCCGTGGATGCTATAGCATACGGCCACATCACGTTGTCACACCAGCTCCCGCACGAACGCCAAAGATAAGCAACGTCAAGCCTGTCAATATTCAGACAGGTGACCACTTGGGAACACCGGGTGCTGTAAGCTTTGATGGTTGGATGCTATAGCATACGGCCACATCACGTTGACACACCAGCTCCGGCGCAATCACACTGCGTACACATTCAATACGAGGTTGAAAACGCTGATATACCTGTATCAGATCCATTTTATTTATTTTGGACATTCTGCTGACTTCAGAGATTTTGTAGTGCTATCGAGGCGTTGAATGACATCCATCTTGATTGCGCTCCATACGTAGTAGTCTGGAGAGCTAGGAGGCCATATTAAAAAAAATCATTTCACCCCAAACAAGGCGGGAATGCTACTAATACGTAGAGGTTTACAGGGAGTGAAAGTGAGAGAAAAGAATGAGCATAGGGAGGATTGAGGAAAGGACAAAGGATAAACGGGATTCAAGAAGATAGAAGATAGCTTTTGACGTTGTATTTAAATTTTTTAAAAATGCAGTTATCAGGGAAGCAAGTAAACGGAAGAGAGTTCTACAGGTGGGAAGTACGAGAAAAGAAATTGTTGGAGTAGAAGTGGCGATTGCATTTACCTATTTCAACAGTAAATCTATTAGTTCGCTTAAATTCATGTAGTCGGGACATAAGGGAAAAAAGCTATGAAAATATTTCTAGAAAAGACAGAGGGAAGCCACGTTACGTCGGCGAGAAAGCGATTCATATCGTGATAGTCAGGATCGATTACATTACAGATCCTTCTTTGAATTTTGTCAAGAATCTCGAGATGAATAACAGGTGCATCAGATCTGATATGGCAGCAGTACTCAATGCATGGGCGAATGGTGGAAAGACTCTGACGAGGAATATTTTCTGGCACAACATAGCGATCCAACTTTCCTTGCAGTAGATGCAGCTATTGATTCGGTGTAGTCAAGTCAAGAAGGCGCAGTGTGTGGCTTTTCAGGAGTCTAGCGTCAGCCATGCGGTTGGCAGATGTTTGGGGTGACGTAATCGTGGCGATTATAGCTAACCACGCCCGACACAGCAAACCAACTTTCTTTGCAGTAGACGGAGTAATTGATTCTGTATAGTGGCTCCTCATTATGTCGGTGGGAAAAAGTGAGCCCTAGAAGGCGTAGTGTGTTACTATCCTGGAATTTAGCATCAGCTAAATGTATGTGTATGTATACTAAATGTGTGTGTATGTATAATTACACCTTTAGAAATTCAACGTTTCACTATTTAGCTTCATAAGATTTTTTTACAGAAGTGAAATAACGCATTTGTTTTGATTTCATTGGCTGTATTGTCCTTCAAAGAATTGGTTAGTTGGTTATGTCTAGCGCAATATCAACACCTATGGGTTATTTAATGCCGAAATCTAAATATTTCAAATGTAATTGTATTTCTCCAGCTACAGATAAAATGTAATTTTAGTCATGTTGCATTAAATATGTATTGTTGATAATCTTATATATAAAGTACTGTATATGCGTGTTTGTGCGTGTGTGTGTCCAAGTAACTCTACCGCTCGCACTAGTTCGATTTCAATGATTCATAGCTCATTCAAAAACCCTAGAAAAGTTAGGGCAGGGAACGATTTTTGTTGAGCTCAGATTTGAGGTTGCCAAATTATGCGAGGTTAAAAAAATATATTAATATATTATATTAGCCATTATCGTTGCTTTCATGGTTCAAGGGGTGTAACTCTTGTTTTCCTTTTGGATCCCAAATTGCAGCTAGCGTAAAACTTTACGATAATTCTTCTGCTGCCACGTTTGATTTGATGCACGCAGATCCTTATTTTCCGTGCAAACAATTATTTTTATTTCATGGGTGACAGAACAGGGGACAATTTATAAGATAAAATTAATATAGTGTAAAGATGGGAAAATAGAAATTAGAAATACATTCAACATTTGAAGAGTTAGAGAAACATAATAGCTAATTAAGTGAAACTTGTATTATGGAAACTATATGAATAAATGCAAAATTGGAGCTCAGTTATCCCCACAAATTCTGAGATTAAAAAGTCCAGTTCTACTTTATAGTTCTTTGCACGTTCGACGTCCAAGATATGTGTTATATATTATCATTACTTCTAGGCAATATCACTCTTCAGGTTTAACTAATTTGCATATAGATTTTTAAAAAGTTTATTTCATTAATTAACTGTCCTTCATTACTATTCTTTTATTTGAGGATTGTTTTGATTTTCATATCAAAAATAGTTCTGTTTAGGAATATCGACTTATATAATGCATAAAAGTGTTTGAAATTTGCATTTTACTTGGATTTCAACAAGTTGGCATCTGTTTGTAAAACTTTACTTCACTATAACAAGCCAATTTATGAATGAAATGTTCATTTAATTTTTTTGTTTCAAAGATTTCAAGTAGTGAATATATCTTACTTTGCGAAGCGATTGTGAGAGGGTGAAGCCTGCTAATTTTACTATAAATATGTATTGTTGGTCATTTTCTTAATATAAAATGTATTGTTGGTAAGTTTTACTATAAAAATGTATTTTTATACTTTCATAATGTTTTGTTTTTGTTTGGAGGTTCCTATTTGCCCATATATGGGACCCCCATCAGGTGCTACCGACCCGGGTCAGAGTGGAGCTGGGAACAACAGCAATTAAGTATTGGATCTACGATCCTGAAAACGTCCAAACTCCCGATCAGAAGCCTTGCTGCCGGATGTAGTTTATCGTCATACGAAGAACTATCCTTGAAAAGAAACGAAATCTGGCACAAGATCATTTTTATAGTGGGACATCACATAGATGTGGTAAAGTGTGTTTGTAGGATAAGTGTACACGAAAACAAAAGTCGAAATAATGATCAAAGAGGAAAAAACTATTAAACAACACGTTTCGTCGACTCTGGTTCGACTTCTTCAGGTTGGAATGAAAAAAGACTGCCAGTAAGGAAAATGCGCAAATCTGACGACCTTTACAAGAGCCAGATCAGGTCGGGAATGGAGTCATTATATATTTGGGCAGAAGCTGCCGATTCCTCAGTTTACAGTCTCGATCGAGTTCAAAAGAGATACCGAGTCCTTCAACCACTCTCTCACAGGCGAGTTGTGGCAAGCGTCTGACTTCTCTATCGCTACCTTGAAAGTGCTCGGACGAACTACATTACTTGGTTCCGCCAGGTTTAACCTTCACGGCTAGGACACGCCATGTCACTTACACTGTAGCACAGCACTTACATGCCCTCAATATTCCATCGGTGAGAAGTTCCACTCTAACAGCTTCTTCCCGCGAACCACTTACCAAAGAAATCCTCCTGTCTCGCAATACTCTGCCCAGCTTTTGGAATGTGTCTTTGGCTATCCCAATGCGTCTATGGATCTCAGTGTCGCATTCACCGTCCTCTGTCCGAACGCTTCCCAGATATTTAAACTTCCTCACCTGCTTGATTTTAGCGTCCCCCACCCTCAAATCACATTTCAGGCTCATCCTTTTACTGATGGCCATGCATTCTGCCTTCTTGTAATTTATGCATAGTCCCTTCTTCTCGCTCTCCTTTGCTACCTTCTGTAGAAGGTTTTGTAATTTCTTTTCCGTGTATGCTATTAGAATTTAACATAATCTTCACAGTATAATGGGAATAGGTATATGAGCAGGCTATATAAAAACTGTATTGTTCTGTGCAACAGGAAACAAATGGCGGCCATTTGCAATATTAACAGAATGTAGAAATGTTCCAAACTATAAACGAGTTTCATTATAATCATGTAATTATGGTCACAAATGTGACTTGCCCCCTTCTGAGAAATATATAACATCTGAACTTTCCAAAGGCAAATCTATATTAGAAATATCCAAAATAACTGCAAGATGTCACCAAACTTTGAAAAGATTTGTTGCATCTCTTTTCTTTGTTACCAAAGTGATCCTCCTGTCTCGCAATACTCTGCCCAGCTTTTGGAATGCGCCCTTGGTCATCCAATACGTCTACGGATCTAAGTGTCGCATTTACCGTCCTCTGTCAGAACGCTTTCCAGATATTTAAACTTCTCGCCTGCTTGATTCTAGTGTACTCGACCTGTAAATCGCATTTATGGTTCATCCTTTTACTGATGACCATGCATTCTGTTTTCTTGTACTTCATGCTTAGTCCTTTCTTCCCACTCTCCGCCGCTACCTTCTGTAGGAGATTTTGTAATTTTTTTCAATGAATGTAAAACTTTGAAGAAGAGATTAACATTCTAAAGAGAGTTTTCCTCTAAGAAAAAGTGATTATGCGTCAGGCATAAACTTGAAGGCAGAACTCATCAGGCAGGAGAAACCTTTGGATCAATATTTTCAAGCTTTGCAAGTTCTGGCGAAGGACGGTAAATTCAAATATATTATCGCTGAAGTTTACAAAGAGTAAATTTATTATTTACATTATTCGGACTATTTGTCACCATATTTATTACAACGTTCCTGCCGTTGTACGCTCCGGCCTTCTTCAGGTGGTTGCAATCTCGAACTGAACCCTTTTTTCGCTCACTTCGACATTCCAACCACCCGAAGAAGGCCGGAGCGTATAAACGGACGAAACGTAATAAATATGGCGACAAAGATGAGGACAATAGTTCGAATAATGTAAATAGTGTACATAATACCTCATCTCGGAAATTTAGACAGAAAGAGTTAGTAATTAGAGAAGCCTTTATTTCTAGGTTATCCGCACCTCCTATTCGACAGAGACTACTTGAAAACAAAACACTCACCCTGAGAGAAGCTAGAAATCAAGCGTGAAGTGTGTAAGGACTATCCTAAATTCTGAAACGTATTCTGCTGATACCCAAACATGTAATCAAACGGCGTCGGTATCGGAACTCCGAACTAACGTCTTAACTTCTCAGCAAGTTTGGTTTGGTTTGGTTTACGGCATACCAATCTCAATGGGTTATTTTATTGCTGTTAATATATTTTTTTTTCATCAAATGTATTGCTGGTAAAAATTCTTTCCTTTAAAAATCTATTTCTGGTAATATTTTTTCTTCAAAAATATATCGCTTGTAATTTTTTTTTCAAAAATGTATTGCTGATAATAATTTTTTCTTCAAAAACTTATTGCTGGTAGTAACTTTTTATTTACAAAGTATTTCTGGTATTAAAACCTATTTTTAAACTTTCAAAATGTTTTGACACCATTTTTTGGGGGGAGGGGTAACTATTTACCCATAGCTAGGACCCTAACAGGTGCTACCACCTCAAGGTGGAAATGGGAAGACCAACAATTAAGAAGTGGTTCCACGGTCCTCAAAACCTCCTGATCAGAGGCCTTGCTGTTGGACGTAGTTTATCGTCTTACCCAGGAGCCGGATGTAGTTTATCGTCATACCCAGGACTGAACTTCTCAGCAAGAGGAAAATCAAAAGGAGGGGGGACTCTCAGACATTTTCTGATTGCAAATCCTTTTTAAAAGAAAGGTGCATTTTCTGCAGAGACACTAGGCACCCTAGAAGTAAGTGTCCGGCTCGAGGAACGAGTTGCTACAATTGCAAGAAGGAAGGTCATTTCGCTTAAGTCTGTTTGAAAGCCAATATTTTTTCTGCTGCATTACCCGTCATGGCCACGGTAACTACTGGCTACAAGGAGTTTCGAGAGCCACGGTAAAATGCCTTGTGAAAAAAAAACTTAGCGCACTGATAGATTCGGGAAGTAGTCATAGCTTTATCGAATCCAGGATAGCTCAGTCTACGGGTTTGGACGTTAGGCCTACTAACACTATCGTCAGCTTAGCTGCTGACTTGTTATTAAAAATTGTAGGAAAATGTAAAGCGAATCTTACGGTGAGTATAGAAACTTACAAAAAAATTAATTTATCCTTAATGGATAATTTATGTGGTAATGTGATCCTCGGGCAAGACTTTTAAGGCCGGCAAAAAAAAAAAAAATAGAAATCCTATAGGAGGCTGACAGACCACCTCTAAAACTGTGTGGACTAATTAGGATGAGGATTTCACCTCATTCTCCTACTCTGTTTAAAAATCTGTTGCCTATATCCGTGAAATCCCAAAGATACTTTAGAGAAGAGGAGGCTTTTATAAGGGAGGGAATAAAAATCCTGTTGGATTCAGATATCTGAGTCCAGTAGATCTTCGTGGAGGGCGCATATAGGGGTAACTAAGGATGAGAAACAAAAAAAATGGTTAGTCAGAGTTTATCCACAAACGATAAATCATTTTACCTTAAAATATGACTATCCTCTATCGAAGATTTCAACGTTTCGGAATTAGCCTGTACTCTAAACTAAACCTAAAAAGCGCATATCATCAAGTTCCGCTACATAAAGCAGCCTAACTTTGTACAGCATTTGAAGCCAATGAGAAATTGTATAATTTCAAAGGGATACCATTAGGGATTACAAATGGTTGGGTTTTATAGAATTTTGAATGAAATAATCGAAAAGGAAAGCCTAAAAGGTACATTCGCATATATAGATGACATGACCACACGTATTAATGAAAGGGAACATGACACTAACTTTACAAGATAATTTTTATGTTAATCGAATGTTCGGACAAGACATTCAAGGCCTTCACCAATAATAGAAATGTGATATGAGGGCGACAGACCACGTCTAAAATTGTGTGGACTGGTTAGCATGAGGATTTTACCTCCTCTGTTTGGAAATCTGTCGCCTGACTGTAGACCTATATCTGTGAAATCCCGAAGATACTCTAGAGAAGAGGAGGATTTTATAAGGCAGGAAATAGAAATCCTGTTGGATTCAGATATCATTGAGCTCACTAGATTTCCGAACTCGAACTATTGTCCCCATCTTTGTTGCCATATTTTTACAACGTCTCGGCCGTTGTACGCTCCGACCTTCTTCAGGTGGTTGGAATGTCAAAACTAAATCCTTTATTTCGCTCACTGGGGTAGACTGTTCTAGTTCCACGTGCCATGTTTAATGGATGTCAGTTATCAGTTATCTCCTGTTAATTCCCCGCGAAATATAGGGTTCAGTTCGACATTCCAACCACCTGAAGAAGGCCGGAGCGTACAACGGCCGAAACGCTGTAATAAATATGGCGACAAAAATGAGGACAATAGTCCGAAAAATGTAAATAATGTACATAATACTTCATCTCAGAAATATAGACAGATACTGAAAGACCGAAACATTGTAATAAATATGGCAACAAAGATGAGGACAATAGTTCGAATAATGTTAATAGTGTACATAATACCTCATCTCAGAAATATAGACAGATACTGAAAGGCCGAAACGTGGTGATAAATATGGCGACAAAGATGCGGGCAATAGTCCGAATAATGTAAATAGTGTACATAATACCTCATCTCAGAAATATAGACAGATACTGAAAGGCCGAAACGTTGTAATAAATATGGTAACAAAGATGCAAACAATAGTCTGAATAATGTAAATAGTGTACATAATACCTCATCTCAGAAATATAGACAGATACTGAAAGGCCGAAACGTTGTAATAAATATGGTAACAAAGATGCAAACAATAGTCTGAATAATGTAAATAGTGTACATAATACCTCATCTCAGAAATATAGACAGATACTGAAGGGCCGAAACGTTGTAATAAATATGGCAACAAATATGAGGACAATAGTTCGAATAATGTTAATAGTGTACATAATACCTCATCTCAGAAATATAGACAGATACTGAAGGGCCGAAACGTTATGATAAACATGGCGACAAAGATGAGGACAATAGTCCGAATAATGTAAATAGTGTACATATTACCTTATTTTAGAAATATAGACAGATACTGAAAGGCCGAAACGTTGTAATAAATATGGCGACAAAGATGAGGACAATAGTCCGAATAATGTAAATAATATACATATTACCTCATTTCAGAAATATAGACAGAACTATTTTAAATTACAAAGTTGTAGTTGGATTAAATCAAAATTACTGACAATATACAGTGTAACCCGGATATAAGAGAGTTGTCGGGACCGGAGAAGAAGTCTCTTATACCAGGGTTTCTCTTATATCCGAGTTTGGTCTATTTTGTTTTATTAACACAGGCTCTAATTTGGGACCATATACAATCTCTCTTATATCCGGGTTTCTCTTATATCCGGGTTACAATATAATACATATTGCTCATAATACATTTTGACAGCACGGGTGCACTAGTACACATATAAAGGTTTCTGTATTGTGGATTTGCAAATCAGGAAAGTCTTCCCTATTTGAAAGAGTGATGCAACCCAATTTTCTTAACACTCATTTTATTCCAATTAGTCTTGTCCAATGCAAAGTAACGTTCATAAAATAAAGAGAGGGAGGAAACAAAACTCAACTGCTGCGCAGAGAGGTTGAACTCACAACCGAAATGAATATCTACTTCCACCCAATCTTTGAAGTCAGGTAAAGGCCAGGATTTCAAGTGTTGTTTTTACGAGGCAGACAGATTCTAAGTGATTGGCGTACCATAATCTTTTTATCAGCATTTCCCTGCATTTGATCTTGTGCCATTAAAAGCTATAATGTGTATATATGCCCACGTGGTTCTGAGTCTATAAATGCGTAATGAAATAAACATGTGACTATAAAAGCTTTTATTGTTTCTATTTTGTTGTTTCTCTTAAGACGTTTAATACGTTGTGTTTTAATTGCTTTTTAATCTTCATGACTTTCTTTTAAGTGGATTATTTTATGTCGATTAGCTTTTTCCTATTTTCGGTCTTTTCGATTTTCTCTTTCTTTCTTAGCCTTCTTTGTTTTCTTTCAGGTTTTCCTTTGTTTTTGATCACAGCAGACATATTTCTTCATTCACTTTCTATATCAATCTTTTCTCCTTTCATCTGATTTTTTTTCTTTCTTTCTTTCGCGAACTTTCCCATCAAATTTTTATATTATCTTTGTTTCTTTCTTTGTTTCTTTTCCAGTTCTTTTTCTTTCCAAATGCCTTACACTTCTTTCTTTCTTTTTTATGCACATCTTTCATTCTTGATTTCTTGCATTAGTTTTCTTTCTTGCATAACTTCTTTCTTTCATTTTCTTTCTTTTCTTTCTTTCATGATGTTTTCTTCTTTCTTTCTATCTTTCATATCTTCTTTCTTTTATTTTCCTTTTTTTTTCTTTCATGATGTTTTCTTTGTTTGTTTGTTTGTTTTTTCTTTCTTTCATTTTCCTTCTTTTCTTTCTTTCGTGATGTTTTCTTTCTTTATCTTTCTTTCTTTCTTTTTCCTTCATTCTTTCTTTCGTGATGTTTTCTTTCTTTCTTTTTTCATTTTCCTTCTTTCTTTCGTGATGTTTTCTTTCTTTCTTTCGTGATGTTTTCTTTCTTTATCTTTCTTTCTTTCATTTTCCTTCTTTTCTTTCTTTCGTGATGTTTTCTTTCTTTATCTTACTTTCTTTTTCCTTCTTTTCTTTCTTTCATGTTTTCTTTTTCTTTCTTTCTTTTTCTTTCTTTCGTTCTTTCTTTTTCCTTTTTTTATTTCTTTCATGATGTTTTCTTTCTTTTTTTTATATCTTTCTTTCTTTCTTTCTTTCTTTCTTTCTTTCTTTCTTTCAATGTTTTCTGTTTTACTTAAATTTTTGTTGGGCTCATATTTTCCATTTGCCCTTTTTATTTTCCGTACTACATTTTCCATAAATTTATTATTTTGTATTCTCTAATCCAAAAATTCCGCATTCTCTTTCGTTTGTTTGCATATAATTTCTCTTTGTATCTGTCTGCCCATATATATATATATATATATATATATATATATATATATATATATATATATATATATATATATATATGTATGTAAACATGTGTTTAATAAGATCATATTCTGTCTATTATTATTCTTTGTGTGCAATGTAATTTTTCCATTGCATAAAATAGGATCCAACAAGCGAAGTATTTTAAAACTCGGAATGTGATTGAGTAACGGAAAGAAAAAAAGTCAATTTGACTTACTGTCTCTTGGCTGATTTGAACGTTGGTGTATGGTTTCTCCCGTTTGTTTGCACATTTGGGATTTTGCCAAGAAAGAACAAGGGATGGAAAAAAGAATATATATATATATATATATATATATATATATATATATATATATTAAAAAATAACGAAGATTTTCATCTTCATATTACCTAATAAATATATGCATCCATGAGAAATTATGTAATAACAATTCTTTAGCAACAGTTTAATTTCTTTTAACTTTTCACCTGATACAACTCTTCTGGGTATGACGATAAACTACCACTGACCGTCCTGGATATGATGATAAAATACGTCCCCGTCCTGGGTAAGTCGATAAACTACGTCCAACAGCAAGGCCTCAGATCAAGAGGATTTGAGGACCGTTGAACCACCTCTTAATTGCTGGTCTTCCCAGGTCCACTCTGCCCCGGGGTGATAGCACCTGTTAGGGTCCCAGTTATGGTCAAATAGCTAACGCACAAACTGGGATCAAAATACTATGAAAGTGTAAAAATAGGTTTTAATATCAGAAATACTTTGTAAAAAAATATTACAAGCAATAATTTTTTGAAGGAAACAATTATTTCCAGCAATGCATTCATTTTTTTAAAAAATTACCAGCAATACATTTTTGGAAAAAATATTACCAGCAAAACATTTTTGAAAAATAAAATATTATCAGCATTACATTTTTGAAAAAAATATTATCAGCTATACATTACTGAAAAAATATTACTAGAAATAGATTTTTGAAGAAAAAATATTACCACATTTATTGAACAAAAATATTACTATTTGTGGAATAAAATACCAGCAATAAAAATATTAAAGGCTAAGGTCAAAATGTGCAAAGAGACTTCACTCTGTGTACTCCTTATGGCATTAACTGTCCCAATAGTTTTTTTTTATCAGACCTTGAAAAGCACATAACTAATCACTAACAAAAATCATTATATACATCAATATACATTAATATTTTAATACCTTTAAAAAATGCAGACCCTTTCTTTTATAAATTCATATATGCAAAAAGCCACAGTCATGTAGCGCAAATGACCTTCAGATTTACACAGTGGACAATGTTTCCCCCTCTCAGCCGAAATTGGACCAGGTTTGGTTTGGTTTGATTAGGTTTGGTTTGTTTTACGGCATATCAACATCAATGGGTTATTTAATGCCGAAATCTAAATATTTTGAACACAATTTATTGCTTGAACTAAATATATTTTGAATACAATTGTATGCATTTAACTACAGATAAAATGTATTGTTGGTAATTTTTCATATAAAAATGTATTGCTGGTATTTTTACTATGAAAATCTATTTTTATAGTTTCAAAGTATTTTGTTTGGTGGTTCACTATTTGCCCATATCTGGGACCCTAACAGATGTTATCATTCCATGTCAGGGTGGCCCTGGGACCAACAGCAATTAAGAGGTGGGAGTAGCGGTTGATTCATACCTTTCCCAGGTATATTAGCGCGTAGGTGAATACAACAAACCCGACTGGAATTAGAACTCGGCTCTCCTATTTCCAATTCCGAGCCAGTAAACATTGCGCTACTCTTATCTGCAAGGTTACAGCACTTGGTATTCCCTAGCGGTCACCCATCTTGGTCGTAACCAGGTTCGATGTTCCTTAACTTCGGTGATCGGACGATATTTTTTTAGGTTTGAGTTATAAGGCAGCCAAGGTAACTGGGAATTCAGATTTTGATACATCGGGCCAACGGTCGATCGGAGATTGTCCGAGCAGACTGCATGTGATATTTCAAACTTGGCCCCACCTGCGCGGTTACGCGCTTTTATCGAAATCTGTTATTGTTCAAAAGAAATGCTCTGGGGAAAATGTCATGATGCCATTTCAGGCCCGTTTGGGACCCGGAAAGAAATGAGTATACACTAGAAATTAAATGAAATAATAATAATAATAATAATAATAATAATAATAATAATAATAATAATAATAAACCCAGAAAATTGCCCCAAATGGCTCACATGGGGAGTAGCATACCGACTCCCAAAAACAAAAGAGACGCAGAACCCGAAGAACTATAGACCCATCACTTGCCTACCAACAATATACAAGATTCTTACTTCTATCATAACCGACAAGACACAACTTCCTTGAGACCCTCCCCCCCCCCCCAAAAAAAAACAACAAAAAAACAAAACAATTTTCTCCCAGCAGGACAGAAGGAATGCAAAAGAGGAAGTTACGGGTGCAAGGATCAACTAATTATCCATAATAACAATACTGGAAGAAGTGAAAACAAGGAAAATAAACTTACCTTTCAGACGTACAATAATTGATTTTAATTACGCATAGCTCGATACAACCATTGAACATACTGTATAAAATATGTGTAACAAGACATAAAATATAAAGTTTAAAACATTTTCTAAAAACAGAACTATGATGATGCGCCCAGATTTAGCATAAACCACTTTTAAAAGCCCAGGTGCAGACCCCAACAAAGAACAAAGTTTCTGCGTTTGTTTTTTTACAATAAAGATGTACAATTATGCCAATTTTTGCCATAAAAATGTAGTATTATATTTTAAGTCGCTTAAATATCAGGAAAATAATACAAGAATATTTTAAATATGTTCTATCGAAAAAATACGCGAATCGAGGTAGTTCATAGCGAATAATTTGTACATATGTTCTTCAGAAAAAACACGCGAATATCCGGGGTTTCCACGAATAACAAGTATATATGTTCGAAAGAAAAATCCGCGAATGTGTGAAGCCGCGAATGCTGGAACGTGAATAGGCGGGGGCTATTGTATTGTAAAAAAACATGGCTGAAGAAGTCACGTATTTCCTTTAGTAATAAAATGCCCCTAGCTATTTTTACTTTTTTTTTTTCATTCACTTTTTCACTATGGCAACGTAGTTTCACTTTTCTGTCAATATTTTCATGACAATTGTTTGGATGAGTTTTATTCTTTGGTGGCTTGACTATAAATTTACACTTATTAGTAGATTGGTGGTGAGTTCTCATCATTTTACTGTTGAAATAGATAGATAGATTTCTAAGAAAGATGCTTTCTTAGAAATCTAAGCAAATAGTACATAATACTGCTTCTACTAATCTCAAACATATTAATCTCCTATATCGTAATCAAATGCATACTAATTATAAACAAGATGAAAATATACTAAAAAAATTAGTAAATACTAACATGTCTACAACAGATCCTAGCAAAAAAATTAAGTTAATTATATACTACACTAAATCTAGTATATCCAACTCAATTATTCGCAATGATTCTTCTCCCCCGGTTAGCGATTTGAGAAAAACAACATAGTTTACAAATTCAGATGCCCTTTGGGAGATTGTATCTCCAACGAACTAAATAATATCTATGTTGGTCACACCACAAACTCGCTTTCACGACGCTTGACACTACATTTGAATGATAACTCTAACATTTTTAGGCATTTAAAACAACATGCCTGGCCGCATACACAATTCCGGAAAATCCTCGTCGAAAACATAACTATACTTAAACATGAAAAGAATAAACAAAAACTAAAAATTCTTGAAGCTATATACATAAAACATTTGAAACCTAACCTGAACAAAATAAACTATGAAATCTCCAAAAATATCCTTAAATGCCTATAATTAGTAACAGAAGTCATTGGTTCATACCAACGGCTTTCCATACTCAATACTCATCGGATTCACTCTCGCGTGGTCATGTGTGACGTCATGAGCTGTTGTGCGATTTTCGCTTTCAGCGTTTTATATGCACGTGTTTATCGTTGCTTGGAAATCACCCATGTAAACAAATAAGACTTTCATCAATTTCTTGTTCGTGTATTGCTTAAATATATTGTGTAATTGTCATCTTTGATAATGGCTTATGTAAGCCGAAAGCTTAGATTGGATTAAAAAAAATATGTATCAATATTGTGATTTTCTTTCATTGTTTAATGATAATGTTATTAAGCTTATCAGACTATATGAAAAAAACTTACATAAAATATATAGACAACACTTATCTATATTATTTAATGAAACATGTATTAATATATATATATATATATATATATATATATATATATATATATATATATATAAATAAATATATATATTAAACAAAACAATATTACAATGGACATAGACAGTTAACATTGGGTTTGTGTGTGAACATTTATGTTTGTTCTTTGGTGAATGTTCGTATTTTGAGGAATGTTCATAGGTACGTGTATGTTTGTAATGTTCATAGCGTCTTCCCAGAAATGGGAAACGCTGTCTTTTGTGAGGGCTCACATAGTAGCGGTGTTCGCTGAAATGAAGAAAGAAGAGAAAGAGGCAAGAAGTTTCCCAGTATTTATAGTATTGGGAGAATGATCCGTAGTGAAGAATTTGGGAATTAAGGAGGAGTTAACTCCTACAGTCTCTTCTCGTTTCCTGCCTTCCCGTTTTAACTACGATCTTCAAAAATTTGACTGCAACACCAATCGCCATCTTGTCTTTTTGGATACGGTTTTTATTGACATTTCTCATCACTAACGTAATCTCCTTTTATTTTCACTCTCAGTAACCATTGCGCCTCAGTGAAACGATAAAATACACAATAAAAAAAAATAATCTGTATTCTTTTATTACTGTTTGAATGAGCTTCCCATTTAAAACTCAAACAGGTCTTTCTAAATGAATTAAATAGCTTTGTAAAATCTATGATACGAAAGTGTAACAACTAAATTACAGTGTAACCCGGATATAAGAGAGTTGTCGGGACCGGAGAAGAAGTCTCTTATGTCCGGGTTTCTCTTATATCCGGGTTTGGTCTATTTTGTTTAGGTAAGTATGGCTCTAATTTGGGACCATATAAAATATCTCTTATATCCGAGTTTCTCTTATATCCGGGTCTCTTATATCCGGGTTACACTGTATTATTAATCCGTATTGAAGTTATTTCACTTAGATTTTGTGTATAAGACCTATAGATATGACTTCTTTTTGTCGTTAAATTATGAATCTACATATATTTTTCTTCCTTCCAGCTTTTATTGAAAAGCAGTACAAATAGAAGAAGGGCTGGGGTTGGCGCCTATGATTGATGGGGTGTCGTCTGCGTCTAAAGGAAAGTGACAACGACGCATGCGCACATTGTTTTTTTCACAGATGTGTTCCATGATTCAGTCTGACAGTCGCTTGTTGCAGACATAATAATGATTTATATGCGCAAAAGGGTGTTGGAAGCCGGTGTGGATGGCCACGAACTTGTCTAGACGGAAGTCAAGGGTAAGCGACAGGAAATTTTATTAGATGCCGGAATCAAGAGAGAGAAATATACTATAGGTGATTCTGAAAAAAATATATATAAAAAAGATCAACAAACGAACAAATAGTCAAACAAAACACGTAAATATTTTGAAGATAGCGAGCAGAGGGTAACAGATATGCAAACGAACAGTAATAAATAAATACGCGGAGAGAGAGAGAGAGAGCGAGAGAGAGAGTGAGGAGAGTGAGAGAAAGAGAGAGAGAATGAGAGAGAGAGAGAGATTGCTTGAAAATAAGTGTGATAATACGCCATTTTTGTTTTACTGTAAACAGAGGGAGTTTTCAAATATTATTTGAAAACAAATGATATTGCAAACACAAATCACCCAGGACAATATAAAAAAATTTGTTTTTTTTATTAAGTAAAAATAAAAGATAATTTTATTTTTTACATTAACTTTGTTGAATAATGTAAAAGAATTGTGTCGCAATGGATACTACCTGTCTTACCCCTAATTATATGGATGGTGAAGGGGACCTCGAAGTGGTGCCACATCTAAGCTATGCTTGGAAAATCAATATTTGGGCACCTCGAGGCGGAGTAGTGGTTAGCAAGCTTGTCTCGCTAGAACAATTACGACTGAGTAGTGAGATCGATTCTCACTGGGTGCACTCTACATTCGGCCTTGTGCCACATTTAAGCTACGCTTAGAAAAGCGCCATTATAATGGATGGTGAAAAAAGAAATGGAATTGTGGATAGAAAAGTGGCTATGTGACGTGAGTCAATGATAAATTGTTTGGTGATAGGCTTGAGCAAGTATCAAAACGTCGAACACTCTGCTTTCGGGCAAAGAATAACGAAGAATTAGATTTTTTTCTCTTTAAGATTGAACATAATTGTTCTAGGAGTAGTTTCGCACAATACCACATGTTGCTACAAAATGAAAACATTAACCTAAAAAAATAGAGTAATTATTAAAAAAAAAAAGCATCATCAGATCGTGACTTTAATATGGATGCCATGCATGGCGTCAAACTCGTTCATAAATATCTAAACTCTCGATTATATACAACGGCTTTCTCAGATCGATACTTGAAAATGACTTACAGGGAGTGTAGCCTGGACCATCCTTCAACGAACCACGTCGGCTGGCATTACAGAATTACATACAAAGAACTGTACGATATAACAGAAAACACATCACTTGAGGACATTCGACAGCTGAATCAATTAAAATGGTTGGCACATGTAACGCCAAGAGAGAATAATGACGTAATCATGATGCTGATATTCCACACTAACTGCTGCCAAAGAAGAAAAGGGAGGAACACCTCATCAATATTGGAAAGAACATTAACAGCTACTGGACTTGAGAAAACTATTTTCCTGAAGACTTTATAAATATCAATTGAGAGCAGCACTAACGTTTCTAACAACGAATACCGAATATTTCGTTATAAGGAGACAGCTAATATTAGCATCGCCATTATCCTTTTAATTACCGGAATTCTAAATTGGTGATGCCACCATCAAGAAAGCACAGAAAGTTAAATCTGGGAAGTATTTTAATATAGAATGGAAATGTGGCACCAAAATCCGAACATGCATTGCGCTAGCGAAAGAAGCACTTCAAAAGCTAAGGAAGGCAACAAAGCCACTAACACGCACGGTGTTACTAAGTGTGAAAGAGTGCGAAAGAATATAACAATAAGAAAACATTATTAAGATTTTGTTTGGTTTGGTTTGTTTTATGGCATATCAACCTCAGTGGGTTATTTAATGTCGACAATTTTTTTTAAATAGATTCATAGCGATTCATTATTAGTTTGGTTTGGTTTGATTTGGTTTGGTTTGGTTTGTTTTACGGCATATCAACCTCAATGGGTTATTTAATGTCGACAAAATTTTCGTTGCTGGTAATATTTTTTTCCTTCACAAATCTATTTTTGGTAATATTTTTTTCTTCAAAAATGTATTGTTGTCAATAATTTTTTTAGAAAATTTTTTTTTCTGGTATTAAAATCTATTTTTACATTTTCATAGTGTTTTGACCCCAGTTTGGGGGTTAACTATTTGCCAATAGCTGGGAACCTAACAGATGCTACCACCCCGGGTCAGAGTGGACCTGAGAACACCAGCAATTAAGAGATGGTCCCACGCTCCTCAAAACCTCGTGATCATAGGCCTTGCTGTTGGGCATAGTTTATCGTCTTACCCAGGACGGCATAATTAAGAAGAGAGAAAAATAAAAGAATAGGAATTAAGAAGACAGAAGATAACGTTTGACAATGCATTTCATTTTTTGAAGACCAAAGTTCACTGGGAAGTAAGAAGCCGGAAGTGATTTCCAGATGCAGGAAGTGTAGAACAAGAACCTGTTAGCGAAGAACTTAGTTATATCCAGTTATATCAACTATTAAATGATGGGACCTTGCCGTTAATCTAGTACTGCGCTTAAATTCATAGGATCTAGGTACCACAGATTGATCACCCTCTCTATTCACATGATTTGGCTCCATCTGACTATCATCTATTCCCCAACATGAAATACACTTGGTTGGGACCCAGTATTACAGTGGCGATGACATAATACCTGCTGTTAGCGACTTTTCTGACCAACAGGGTGAAAGTTAATAGGATTCAAACACTGCAACAGCGATGAGAAAACTAACAATAATGCGACAGCTATCATCATAGCGATCTTTGTTTTATTCAAGAGAGTTAAGTCTAAACACCCCTAATGTTATTTAACAACGAAACCAAATCAAAAACATGGCCATTCTTATATTAAACTGTTAGATCAGTGGTTCTCAACCACTGTGCCGCGGCACATTAGTGTGCCGCGGAATGATTACTGGTGTGCCGCGAAGAGATAATACCTAGAAGCCATTTAATTTCATTTTGTTTAATAAAGACATTCAATTTCTTAATCATGATGACACTGCTCAATTCAAAATCCCCGAATTTCTGGAATCTAAACATTTCGCGCATACTAATTGGTAAGCGTTATTATGGTTTATATTAGTCATGGGACAATTAATCGGAATATCAGGAGTTTTTCAAAGTATCGGGAATCGGCATCGGAGCTGAATAATTCAGACCCGATTTCGATACCAAAACGATTCCTAAATACACAGGTTGTAAGACAAAAACTTGTAACACAGAACTGTACTATGTGAGGTTTTACGTAATGCTCCTAACTCCCAACCATTCTTAATCTTTTTAAATTTCAGGCTAATCTAACTTTATGCACAACTGTCCCACTGACATTCACCATTATTCTTTCATACCCGATATTGAATACAGGATATGTTGATTTACGTGAATAAAAATTCTTCTCATATAATATTCTTTGTTTTTTATTATTTTATTGAAAAAAGGCTTTATGAGTGGAAAATATTTATTTTTTTTTGTGATAGGTGTGCCGCGAAAATTTAAAGAACTCAATAGTGTGCCGCCATGTCAAAAAGGTTGGGAACCACTGTGTTAGACGTATGACATGTTCATACTTTTCTGTCAACCTATTTCTGTTATTCTTTTATAAGAGTAATTTGTAGAAAGCCAGCCGATTCGTAGACACGGGAGAATAAAGAAACGTATCTGAATCTGTGAATTTCGATTCTGGGAGATTGGATTAGGAAGAAGATGTCAAAACACTATTTCATGGTTGAGATTAATGCTTATTTGGCATTAAGAATCATCGTAAATGTTTGCAGGCAAAGACTCGGTTTGTTTAACTTAGTTTGTAAACAATATGAAAATGATATATTCCTTTCTGTTTTAATCTCACTTTTTTTTTCATTTTTAGAGAAAAGATAGTTCACATGAAACTGTATCATTATGTATATTGCTCGTAATTTAATTTGCGCGCGAAAAAAAATCAATAAAATATCCCTTTTAGTCTTGTTCGAATAACAAACGAAGAGAAAGCAAATAAATCTTCGGTTTTGACAGCGTTTTCATAAATATCTAATTTAATTTGATCACATTTCAAAAAACTTTTTGTTTTGTAGAGAAAGACAGAGTTATGTCCCCCTGAAATGATTGTTTAGAGAAATCAAGATGCAGTAATTTTCTACTCGAGTTTTTCTTTATAGATATATTTTCCTGTTTGCAATTTATATCGAGGAAAGTGTTTTTAAATATTTATATTTAAGCAGCTTTTACTTAAACATGCATGCACCAATCCTTATATCATATCACAATAGCAGAAGAAGCCTACTTGATAATAATATCTTGAAAGGTTAATTTGGACAGTCGTTTGAATTTGTAATGGTCAAAATGAAGCAGAGGCTGAACAATTAACTTATAAAATTTACTATTCTTCCCATTAGAGAGCTATTTTGCTCTTGTAATATAACTAAAGAATACTTTTTCTTTGATACTATCAAGAAGAAATAATTAAAAATCAGAGTATGTATATATATATATATATATATATATATATATATATATATATATATATATATATATATATATATATGTATATATATATATGTATATATATATATTGATAATATTAGTGGTCAATATATAATATATATATATTATTTTTATTATATATACATATATATATATATATGTATATATATATATATGTATATATATATATATTAATAATATTAGTGGTCAATATATATATATATATATATATATTATTTATTTATTATAATTTTATCATATAGACAAAACCATTTTACTCACAACAAAGATGCAACTTGGTTTCAGTGCATTTTAACTGCACATCTACGGGTGAGGGTCGGAAATGGTTATGAACGATCCTGTTTGTAGGCAAACCCGGATGTAAAACGTCACTTCCTTTTTCCATTTTTTGAGAAGAAAAATGTACTTAACAAAATATAGTATCTAAGTGAAACGATAGTTGTTGTTGACAGCAGTTTGGTGTTGGGTGGGTCGGGTAATGTTGAATGGAGTGTGGACATTCTTTCGATGATAAGCATCGGTCAAAGTTTGGGTAGGTCAACCACCTAACGTCCTAAGTTTGAGAGGTAGGGGAGGGAAGATAGCGATAGGGGATAATATTACACTTTAGTAGGTAAAAATAATTTCGAGTTAACATTTATAATTATTAGGAGTAGTTATATTTAGGTTTCTCGGTAAGAATTCTAAAAGTTGCATTGCATTTCTTTATGTTTGGGTTATCACTATTTATTTTTTAATCGAAAGAGCGTTTTTTGTGTATATATAATTATAAAAGATTCCTAGTTCTGGGATTGGGAATTTAGCAAGATTGTAATGTTAAATCCTTAGTATGTCTACAGAAAACGGTAGTCTCATGCCTCTGGTTTAATAATTGTTTATTTAAAAGTTCGATAATACATATTTTCTCCTGTAAACATAGGAAGCAAGGTTCGCTCAGTGAATTACAGGTTCTGGCTTGTTTTAGGATTTTCCATTTAACTCTAGGTGTTTTTCCTTCTTCCTTGAGTCTCCAAAATTGTTTCGAAAGTGATGTCATATTTCGTTTGGCCGTATTTGTAAAGGAGTTTAAGTGGTTGTAATACCTATCCTTAAAAGGTCTGCTAGTAGACCCCACATACAGCTTAATATCTCCGGGGTTCTCATTTGATGAGATATAGGCCATATACACTATGGATTTGGTTAAGCATCTGTTTAATAATGGACATTGACCGGGGATTCTACAGTTGCAGAGTCTTACTTCTTGGTGTGCATTAGAATTTGTATTAATGTTTAGTTTTTTATCACTATGTAATTTCAGTATTCTATTGTTATGTGATTTAATAATTCTATCTAAGTTTCTAGAACAGCTGTAGCTAATTTTTAAGGTATTGCTGTTGAAGATCTGGCTTAACTTACTTTTTTTAGGGAAGTGTTTGTTAATTAGATTTAAGAATTTGTGTCCTAATTTGGTACGAACTAACTTGTTGAAGGGAGGTGTGTACCAAATTACTCTCCTTCCTCTATTGTTTTTTTAGGGTAACTGCAGTTCTCTCTATATTTTATTTCGGAAGATCTGTAACCACTGTCGGTGAGGATTTTGTTATAGATAGCCTTATGCTTATCGAATATTTCTTTGCTAGAAGAGTGCTTGTTTATACGGCGTTCAACAGATGATGGAATATGTTTAATAACTGGCGTTGGGTGATTGGAATTAGGGTTTATATAAATGGGGTTGGCATTATTCTTTAAGAAGGGTTGGAAATTATTTAAGTGTAAGTTTAAGGTTACATCTAAAAAGTCTACTTGTTTTATATTAGAATTAATTTTCACCTTGAGGTGTAAAGATTTAAATACTCCATGTATCCATTTCCTCAACTTTGCTACTGGTGGAATTATTCACTACCATCAAACCATCGTCTCTATAAATCCCTATATTATTAATATTAATGTCATTGTGAATTGTGAGGTTATATAGTATAAACAGTCCTACCAAGTAGATGTGCATTTAAAATGCACTGAAACAAAGTTGCATCTTTGTTGTGAGTAAAATGCTTTTGTCTATATGATAAAATTATAATAAATAAATAATTATCGCTCTACTACCTGTATTGAGCTCTTTTTTGAATGAATGCTGCGAACGTTAGAATTTATATATTTTATATATTAATTTCGTTCCCACCGCATCGGGTATATATATTTATATATATATATATAGTCAAACCTAATGAGCCAGACACACCTACCAAGGTTTCACTTAGGCAGATCGTCAGGGTCAGCTGGCTAAAGAGGCAACAGAAAACGGCGTATATATAGAGACGACCACCAATATATATATATATTTTTTTCTCTTCCTTGGTCACGTGGTGTTGTCTTGGTGGTCGTCTCTATATATATATGCCGTTTTCTGTTGCCTCTTTAGCCAGCCGACCCTGACGATCTGCCTAAGTGAAACCTTGGTAGGTGTGTCTGGCTCATTAGGTTTGACTAGGTTTGCTCTACGCTTGTATTGAGCTCTTTAGTTAGTTGTTTACTCGTATCGGGGTTTTTTCTTTGGGCCTTGAACCTGTATCTGTGCGATTATTTTCGACAGACTTTCATGTTCCTGGCTCTTTCTTTTTTTAAAACCTTTTTTTCCTTCGTGATTGATTTGGCTATTGTCAAATCAAGAGTTCGAAGGTTTTTCGACACGAGTATAGTTACCTATATATATATATATATATATATATATATATATATTGTTAATATTAGTGGTCAATATATATATATATATATATATATATATATATTGCTAATATTAGTGGTCAATATAATATATATATATATATATTCTTTTTATTTATATATACATATATATATATGTATATATGTATATATATATATTCATAATATTAGTGGTCATTATATATATATATGTATATATATATATATATATATATATATATATATATATATATATATATATATATATATATATATAAATATAAATTCCAAAGAGGATAGAATCCAGGTAGAACGCAATGTCCTGGACAAAGCAAGAATATATTTTCCGATTTCTTTTTGAATTTGTAGGTCTGATGAATTGGATCGTGATTACGATTCCAATGTAATGAATTATAACCATGGAATATTAGTATTTGAGCTTTTGTATTATATTATATTATATTATATTATATTATATATATATATATATATATATATATATATATATATATATATATATATATATATATATATATATATCAACATCTGACCACAAGCAATACAGGAGTGCCACTGGTAATGCAAGGTGTTACATACAGAGAATGAAATAAGAGGAAAGACTGGGTATAGAAGCGATTGAAGAAACGATAAAAAGAAAAACGCGGATCAGTGCATCAGAAGATGTCGATTGACATTGCATTTACATTTTTGAAGACTATATCTATCAGGGAGGCGAGAGAATTGGGGTTCCACGGTCGGGAAGTGCGAGAGAAGAAGCTGTTGGACTAGAAGAGGTGGTTACATTCAACAGTTTCAAAAGTAAAAGGCTGAGACCGAGATGCCAACCCAGTATCACGCTTAAATTCATGAAGTCGGGACAGTAGGGAAAATAGCTCGTCAGATCAGTTGCCATGAAAATGTTTGTTAAAAAGATAGAGGGAAGCCACATCAAGTCTGTGAGAAAATGACTGGAGTCGAGATGCCAAGTCAGGAACGGTCACATTGCATATCCGTCTTTGGATTTTGTCGAGTACCTCGACATGAAGAGCGGGGGTACCAGGCCATATATGCCAACAGTACAGTGTTAATTTGAAAGACTGTTTTTGAAGCCAAAATTGCTTGTTTTTCAGTGTTTTGCTCATAAAGAGGCATTTAAAGCAAGTAGGCTTTCTGGTAGAGTGCTCAATATCGAAGATAGAGATAGAGCGTTAATGAAATTGATATGAAAACGTTTTTTCACTTAACACACGTTTACTTCGAAGTTTCGTGGTTACGTAGATGTGACCCCTCGTCAGAACGAAGTTAAACTGCTGATATCTCTCGATTCTTTTGTACTTTTATTGTGGTATGAGTGTGTTATTTTCCTTTTCGCTTGATGAGTGTTGGTTGATTGTTGATTTCTCTTCCTCTCCATTCTTTTTATTTATTAATTTATTTTTTGTTGTTTTTTTTCTTTTATTCTTTCCTAAACTTCTCCGTTGATATCTGGTTTATTGCTATTGTTTTGACTATTTAATTTAGATTATAGTTGAATTTTTGTCCTTGTATGTATGTTTGTGCAACCAAACCAAAAACTGTTTTTTCATACAACTAAACATAAAAGTCTTATCACGCGAAAAGGAAAATAACACACTCATACCATAAAAAAGTACAAAAAACAAGCACACACTTAGTAAATTTAAATAATACAAACTACAAAAAATGCATATACAGCTAACACAAACACACATACAAGCACAAACACAGATGCGGACGTGCGGGTGACTGTTTACGTGTGTGTTTTTATGTATGCATATATATGTAAGCATGCATACGTGCACATACAGAGGCATACACATAAACAGATACCCACACAAATATACACACACAAATCCGATAATAATCTAAATTAAATTGTCTAAACAATAGCAATAAGCCAGAAATCAACGGAGAAGGTGAGGAAAGAATAAAAAGACAAAAATTAATAAAACGAATGGAGAGGAAGAGAAATCAACAGTCAATCAACATTCATCAAGCGAAAAGGAAAATGACACACTCATATTACAATAAAAGTACAAAAGAATCGAGAGATATCAGCAGTTTAACAGTAGTGTGGTAATAGAAATGAACAATGGATGGTATGAGGCGTGAATTTTAACTCCATATTTGAAAATTTAAATTTTAGATAATTTTGAATTGAAAAATTGTCACGGTTCATAACATTAAATGAGGATTTTTTGACTGATTGATTTTTTACGGTTTACCAACATTTGTGAGTTATTTAAAGCCGAAGCATATTTTGGGGTTGCAAGAATAATTATTTTTTTTTCCTCTGAAGACTGTATTAACAGATAATAATGATTTTTGCTAGACACCAGCTCTACTTTTTAGCCCATAGCTGGGAGAGAAGTCATGGATTAATACTTTTCCCAAAGGTATTTGCGCGTTAGTGAATGTAACTAATTCGACTGGAATTCGAACTCGGCTCTCCGATTTCTAATTCTGAGCCACTATCCATTAAATGCACAATTGGGAAAAATTTGAAAAAAGTAATTTAAAAATAAGTTGACTACTGTTGGTGAGGTTTTAAAATTTTTGAGGTGGTAGCTTTTTATGTCGATACTGTGTTGTATGTTAAAGTAGAAAACATTTGAACAAGACAGATGCGACATTTTGGAAATGGAAAAGCGGAGAAAAACTTTTTACAGACAAGACGTTTCGTCGACTCGGGCTAGTTGAGATATCTTCAGGTCGGAATGCATGACAAAACTGTGTGTAAAGAAACTGCTTTGGGATTTTTGAAGAAAGGGGCAATATATTTACGCTATCAGCTCCGACCTTGTCAGAACAGAAGAGAAAAGGATTCACTAAAAGAAAATGCTTTGAATGTGAGCTGATCTCGCAATTTTTTACGATAAACCTCACATCAGGCCCGTACATAATATTACCGACCATTTTTACGATAAAAGAAAATGTTTAGAATGTGAGCTGATCTCACAATTTTTTACGATAAACCTCACATCAGGCCCGTGCATAATATTACCGATCATTTTTAAGATAAAAGAAAATGCTTTGAATGTGAGCTGATCTCACAATTTTTTACGATAAACCTCACATCAGGCCCGTACATAATATTACCGATCATTTTTACGATAAAAGAAAAGGTTTAGAATGTGAGCAGATCTTACAGTTTTTTACGATAAACCTCACATCAGGCCCGTACATAATATTACCGATCATTTTTACGATAAAAGAAAAGGTTTAGAATGTGAGCAGATCTTACAGTTTTTTACGATAAACCTCACATCAGGCCCGTACATAATATTACCGATCATTTTTAAGATAAAAGAAAATGCTTTGAATGTGAGCTGATCTCGCAATTGTTTACGATAAACCTCACATCAGGCCCGTACATAATATTACCGATTATTTTTAAGATAAAAGAAAATGCTTTGAATGTGAGCTGATCTCGCAATTTTTTACGAAAAACCTCACATCAGGCCCGTGCATAATATTACCGATCATTTTTAAGATAAAAGAAAATGCTTTGAACGTGAGCTGATCTCGCAATTTTTTACGAAAAACCTCACATCAGGCCCGTGCATAATATTACCGATCATTTTTAAGATAAAAGAAAATGCTTTGAATGTGAGCTGATCTCGCAATTTTTTACGATAAACCTCACATCAGGCCCGTACATAATGTTACCGATCATTTTTAAGATAAAAGAAAATGCTTTGAACGTGAGCTGATCTCACAATTTTTTACGATAAACCTCACATCAGGCCCGTGCATAATATTACCGATCATTTTTAAGATAAAAGAAAATGCTTTGAATGTGAGCTGATCTCGCAATTTTTTACGATAAACCTCACATCAGGCCCGTACATAATATTACCGATTATTTTTAAGATAAAAGAAAATGCTTTGAATGTGAGCTGATCTCGCAATTTTTTACGAAAAACCTCACATCAGGCCCGTGCATAATATTACCGATCATTTTTAAGATAAAAGAAAATGCTTTGAATGTGAGCTGATCTCGCAATTTTTTACGATAAACCTCACATCAGGCCCGTACATAATATTAACGATTATTTTTAAGATAAAAGAAAATGCTTTGAATGTGAGCTGATCTCGCAATTTTTTACGATAAACCTCACATCAGGCCCGTACATAATATTACCGATCATTTTTAAGATAAAAGAAAATGCTTTGAATGTGAGCTGATCTCACAATTTTTTACGATAAACCTCACATCAGGCCCGTACATAATATTACCGATCATTTTTAAGATAAAAGAAAATGCTTTGAATGTGAGCTGATCTCGCAATTTTTTACGATAAACCTCACATCAGGCCCGTACATAATATTACCGATTATTTTTAAGATAAAAGAAAATGCTTTGAATGTGAGCTGATCTCGCAATTTTTTACGAAAAACCTCACATCAGGCCCGTGCATAATATTACCGATCATTTTTAAGATAAAAGAAAATGCTTTGAATGTGAGCTGATCTCGCAATTTTTTACGATAAACCTCACATCAGGCCCGTACATAATATTACCGATCATTTTTACGATAAAACAAAAGGTTTAGAATGTGAGCTGATCTTACAGTTTTTTACGATAAACCTCACATCAGGCCCGTACATAATATTACCAATCATTTTTACGATAAAACAAAATGTTTAGAATGTGAGCAGATCTTACAGTTTTTTACGATAAACCTCACATCAGGCCCGTACATAATATTACCGATCATTTTTACGATAAAACAAAATGTTTAGAATGTGAGCTGATCTTACAATTTTTTACGATAAACCTCACATCAGGCCCGTACATAATATTACCGACCATCGCAAAAGCAATAGTAAAACAATGAGAACTAATGGTGAGAAAAAACAGACATCTACTTGTAGTGGACTAATTTTAAATCCGACAACGTTAACGGTTTCAATATGAAAAATAAGTAGAAACTTTCTGCTTGTCGAATCTGATACATTGAATTTATTGTCCCCTTTCGTATAAATCTCAACGCAGTTCCTTTAGATATAGTTTTGTCTTTGGAGAAGCCTTTTTACCTTTCGTCAGCATGGCTGATGCTAACCTCCAGGAGAGTGACACATTGGCTTTCTCGGACTAACGTCATCAGCTGACACGAATGAGAAAGATTATATTGAATCAAATGACTGGTCGGCAGCTAAGAAAATTGGTCCCCTCTGTCGTGTTTGATAATTTTTCTCGCCAGAATCTATCTTAAATATTTAGAAGTCCTTGCATTGAATATTGCTGTCAAATCTTGTTTGGTGCACCTGCTATATATTTAGGGATTCTTGATGAGATCCAAAGTAGGATATTGTTATGGTCCAGGTCCACGATGATGATCCAAGGTAGAACCAATGAAGAATAACTCGAACACAGGTATGGAATAACACAGATATATTGCAAACAGAATATGTACAAAAGAAGTAGAAGTGTTAGTAATAACAATCAGGTTAGGTTAGAGAGAACTATGTTGTCTCGAAGTATCACTATTCCAATGTCTTACGGTAATCGTCTAGCCGACTGCCCGACTCACTCTCTGTCTGACTCACTCACTGACTCTCTCTCTTGAGGCGCAGTATTTATGGGGTACGGGATAGTCATTACTATTATGGGTAGGTTCCCATAACAGATATGCAATATTATTTGTTCTAATCTGGCAATTATTCTACTGAGTCTATGGTAACTAGACTTTATGAATTTAAGCGCAGATTGGCGGTAAGATCTTATCATTTTACATTTGAAATAGTTAGATATAACCGTAAGTTCTATGCTAATAGTTTCTTCTATTGCACTAATCATTTGTGGAATTCTCTTTCTTCCAGTCAAATTTGATCATCAAAAATTTAAATGCAATGTCAATCGTTATCTTCTGTTTTCTTAATTCTTAGTTTTTTATTGTTCTTTTTCATTAATAATGTTTTTGCCCATGTTCTCTGACACTTAGTACCCACTTTCGTTTTGGTGCCTTTATTTACTTTGGCGTTAAATGATCAAAAAAAAAAAAATGAAGGAAAGAAAAGAAGAAAAAAGAAGAAAAATTCCGACCCGAATATGCCTACATAGCACATGTAGGCGAAACGTGTTGTCTGTATGATTTCTACTGTCTTTTTTCTCCACATATTTTCGGGCACTATTTTACTAACGCGCAATCGGAAAAGTGTAACGATGAGTGAACGTTCCTGGTTACTTTTTTTTTTTTTTTAAATGAAATAAAAAATAAAAAATAGTCACACGAAAAGATTTACAGGTGTTTTTTTTTGGCTTTTTTAATCTTTTCTTTCATATTTTCTTTCCTATTAACTTTCAAGATGACTTTTTTGGTTTTTACAAATTCTCCCCATTTTTCTTGTCATTTTTTTTTCTTGCATGCCATCTTCGATGCATCAAGTAGATTTAAACCTGATATATTTGAAAGAAAAGCATAACTGGAACTCGATGCTCGCTGATAGTTGCACTTGAATTGTAAAATATGAGCAAAGAAAGAGTCCAACACACACACACACACACACACACACACACACACACACACACACACACACACACACACACACACACACACACGCATACTCACACACACACACACACACATATACATATATTATATGTGTGGTACTTAGTGGAAAAGCTCAAATCCTTCATGAGCTTCCGATACTTAGCTATGATTAATTAATAATGAACATGTCATTTTCGTTTATGATCGATTTCATCATGATTCTTCTGTTAAGCTTGCGGAGTAATTATACATTCTTAATCTGCTCAAAGTAGAGTCCAATAGTGTTATAAAAACTTCTGAGAATTCCAGTAAAATATCTTTAATCATTTCTAAGATACAACGTTTCAGAGATTAATGTAGCAATTGGACAATTTTGCTGTTACACGATTTGGACAATTTTACTGTTACGCCCTTTATATATACACACACACACACACACACACACACACACACATATATATATATATATATATATATATATATATATATATATATATATATATATATATATATATATATATATATATATATATATATAGACACACACGTTAGTGAGGGCGCTGTAATGTTAATTACTTCCTCGTCAGAAAAAGAAATTTTCAATCCCCGCCGTAGAACATATATTCTTTCCTGAGCAGATCAGTACTCGAGATTTATTGCTCGAAAATACTGCTGGAGAAGGCATTTTTCTTTACTAAGATTTTCGAATGAGCAGGCCGATAGACGTAATACACACTGATTAATAATAATAGTAATAATATATATATACACAAGGAAATGGAATAAGTCCGACAATTATTTTAATATATTTATTGTTTAAAGGTTATTTTTATAGATACAGATATTTAAGCAAATGATCTGTTTATCATAAACAGTTTCAACTCCATTTACCGGCGTGAATGTCCGAGAAATTTCATAGAAAATATGTGTTCTCTGACAGAAATCGAACCTGTATCCTACAAGGAACCGTCATATGGCCTGACGTGCTATATCATTTAACTACAGAGGAAACATCTGGTCAGCAAGGTCTAGTGCTTTTAAACCAGAAATTCGACCTTGCTAATCAGACGCTTCCTCTGTAGCTAAATGGTATAGCATCTTAGGCTATATGATATAAAAATAACGTTTAAACCATATATATATATATATATATATATATATGTGTGTGTGTGCGCGCGGTTTTCTAAGCATAACTTAGATACATGGGTCGCCCAGTGAGGATCGAACTCACTTTTTAGTTGTAATTGATCTAGCCAGACAAACATGTTACCCTTTGCACTACGTTGAAATGCACAAGTTTTTTTTTATAGGATGTAAAACTTTGAACACACAAAAACACAATTTTTAAATAATACAATGTACGCTCCGGCCTTCTTCAGGTGGTTGGAATTTCGAACTGAACTCTTTATTTCGATCACTGCTAATTTTCCCTCTGAAAGTTCTCCACTGCCTTAACCGGGTATTGAACTCACACTCTTTGGGTCTGTCACTGGATCTAACCAACGCCTTTATCCACTGTACCATGTGTCATCTGGGTATGTATCTCTGGGTATTATAAACCTAATGTTTTCAGCTAATTTTCCCTTTGAAAGTTCTCCGCTGCCTTAACCGGGTATTGAACTCACACTCTTTGGGTCTGTCTATATTTCTGAGATGAGGTATTATGTACAGTATTTACATTAGTCGGACTATTGTCCTCATCTTTGTCGCCATATTTGTCACAATGTTTCGGCCGTTGTACGCTCCAGCCTTCTTCAGGTGGTTGGAATTTCGAACTGAACCCTTTATTTCGATCGCTGGGGTAGACTGTTCTAGTTCCACGTGCCATGATTGATGGATGTCAGTTATCAGTTATCTCCTGCTAATTTTCCCTTTGAAAGTTCTCCACTGCCTTAACCGGGTATTGAACTCACACTCTTTGGGTCTGTCACTGGATCTAACCAACGCCTTTATCCACTGTGCCATGTATCCTTGAGGATACCCCAGTGATCGAAATAAAGGGTTCGGTTCGAAATTCCAACCACATGAAGAAGGCCGGAGCGTACAACGGCCGAAACGTTGTGACAAATATGGCGACAAAGATGAGGACAATAGTCCGACTAATGTAAATACTGTACATAATACCTCATCTCATAAATATAGACAGATACTGAAAGGCCGAAACGTTGTAATAAATATGGCGACAAAGATGAGGACAATAGTACGAATAATGTAAATATTGTACATAATACCTCATCTCAGAAATATAGACAGATACTGAAAGGCCGAAACGTTGTAATAAATATGGCGACAAAGATGAGGACAATAGTACGAATAATGTAAATATTGTACATAATACCTCATCTCAGAAATATAGACAGATACTGAAAGGCCGAAACGTTGTAATAAATATGTCGACAAAGATGAGGACAATAGTACGAATAATGTAAATATTGTACATAATACCTCATCTCAGAAATATAGACAGATACTGAAAGGCCGAAACGTTGTAATAAATATGTCGACAAAGATGAGGACAATAGTACGAATAATGTAAATATTGTACATAATACCTCATCTCAGAAATATAGACAGATACTGAAAGGCCGAAACGTTGTAATAAATATGGCGACAAAGATGAGGACAATAGTACGAATAATGTAAATATTGTACATAATACATCATCTCAGAAATATAGACAGATACTGAAAGGCCGAAACGTTGTAATAAATATGGCGACAAAGATGAGGACAATAGTCCGACTAATGTAAATACTGTACATAATACCTCATCTCAGAAATATAGACAGACTCTAAATTTGTTATGTTGGCAGGACTACACATGCGCACGAACGAGGGGTGCTGGGTTTTTTTTTAGAATCTTTGACATTTTTATTACTACATCGAATATAATAATTGTCACAAAAATACTTAGGAGAAACCTCAAAAAATCTGACTAAAAGACTGTATAAACACAAAAGAGACATTTTACAAAATAATAAGTCAAATGTGTTGTTTGGTAATGAGACTGACCACAATTTTGAATAAAAATGATATTCTGATTAAAGGAGAAAATCATTCACTGCGAAGTAAATGTCTAGGGAGTGCCTTGATCGCAAGCTCATCTACAGTAAATTTGCGCCCTGTCTCATTTCACCATTCCTGGCAGTTCTTCTTCTATTATCACAGTGTGGGATGCCGAATATCAAAAGGGATGTAAAGAAAAAGACTCTAAATGAATTCGGCTAGATATTTAAAAAAAAAATGCCAAAAATTCTAACATCTCCAGCAACACTCGTTTGAGCGCATGTGTAATCGTACTAACATAACAAATTTAGTCAGATGAAGTTCCGAAGAACGAATATATATATATATATATATATATATATATATATATATATATATATATATATATATATATATATGTGATCGACTCTCCCGTCGAATTCGACGTATGAGTGTCAGGCAGATCAATTCCCAGAAACTGAAAGCCCGACACCGACACATGAGATTTGATTATAGTGGTGAAGGCTTTGTGCAGGGCCATCCACACTTTTTGGAGGGACGAATACAGGGACCTGGTGCAGCGAATGCCATATATATATATATATATATATATATATATATATATATATATATATATGTATATATATTTATATATATATATATATATATATATATATATATATATATATATATATATATATATATATATATGTTAGCTTGTCGATCGCGTTTGCGATTTTGATGCGGTATCGCTGAGTTAGTGTTTTGCACTATATTTGTTGATTTGGTCATTGAGTACTAGTTTTTCTAGGTACGATCCCACTCTGTTCATATCTATCTATCTATCTATCTATCAGTCTGTTAAGATCTATCTATCTATCTATCTATCTATCTATCTATCTATCTATCAGTCTGTTAAGATCTATCTATCTATCTATCTATCTATCTATCTATCTATCTATCTATCTATCTATCAGTCTGTTATCTATCTATCTATCTATCTATCTATCTATCTATCTATCTATCTATCAGTCTGTTATCTATCTATCTATCTATCTATCTATCTATCTATCAGTCTGTTATCTATCTATCTATCTATCTATCTATCTATCTATCTATCTATCTATCTCAGTCTGTTCATATCTATCTATCTATCTATCTATCTCAGTCTGTTCATATCTATCTATCTATCTATCTATCTATCTATCTATCTATCTATCAGTCTGTTATCTATCTATCTATCTATCTATCTATCTATCTATCTATCAGTCTGTTATCTATCTATCTATCTATCTATCTATCTATCTATCTATCTATCAGTCTGTTATCTATCTATCTATCTATCTATCTATCTATCTATCTATCTATCTATCTATCTATCTCAGTCTGTTCATATCTATCTATCTATCTATCTATCTATCTATCTATCTATCTATCTATCTATCTATCAGTCTGTTAAGATCTATCTATCTATCTATCTATCTATCTATCTCAGTCTGTTCATATCTATCTATCTATCTATCTATCTATCTATCTATCTATCTATCTATCTATCTATCTATCTATCTATTTATTTATTTATCTTACATGCATCAAATTCAGATGCTGGTGGTATTGTAGTAGACGTTACTTTTCCTGTCAATAAACCTGCATATTTAGAACGTGGAAACGTTTGCTTTCTGACCATGAAACACGGGTTCGAATCTATGCTCAGAAAGGTGACTTCTGTTATCGGTCTGGAGGTAGCGATCCTAGCGTGGGGCACCTTTGGAAAATACCTGAAATCATGACACGGGTTGACCCAAGCCTTGTTAGTAATATCGGATAGACGGAACTCATTGGGCGTGCTGGTTGTGCTGGCACGAAATCATAAGTTATCGTAACCGAAGGCTTGAGTGTGCTGTCCTTGTTCACGCTGTTGATCACGCTAGGTAACGAGCTCTCTGTAGCTAAGTCCCTCTCGCCATATTTGAACTATAAGCTACCGGTGGGTGTAGAAGAAACATAAAATATGTCTGAGCAGTCGCCGGCAACAGGGATTGGCTGGCCGCCCTAGTAGACAAGCATCCTCGGATACGAGTGGCCAGTATTTATTTATTTATTTAAACCCATACTCACTTTTTTTTACAAATACTTTCAGGGTAACTGCTCTCTAATGAGATGCTTTCGCTGGTTCCCAGACTTCATGAATTTAAGCGTTCAACTAGGCTGGGATCTTGCCCACACCCTTTCACTGTCAAAACTGTTAAATGTAGCCGTCTCTTCTACTCCAATAGCTTCATGTCTCGTACTTCTCGCCTGTGGAACTCCCTCCCCTTTTCTTGTTTCCCTGATAGCTATAATCTCCAACTATTCAAATGTAATGTCAATCGACATTAAATGTAATGTCAATCGACGTCTCCAGATGCCTTGATCTATCCCCTACCCTTCTCTACACCCTTTCCTCTATCACTTCTATTTGGTCTAGCTCCAACTCTCTGTAACCCCTTGCGTGCTAGTGGCTTCCCGCCTTGCTTGGGGTGAAACTTAAAAAAAAAGACTTGATACATATAACAGTCTGGCAAAATGACGTCTGATATGATAGTACATACAAAGTAGCGGTATGTAGCTGGATTCTTTTATTACTCATTCCTTACGGAACTATTACGCAATAAAAGAATGGATGCAAGTACCAACATTGCAATGTTGGAAGATATACTGTAACATATATTCCACGAATCATTTACGATTTCGAATTTTGCCTTACGTGTTCTTAAATTTCTATCGGTGGTTTATATTATCTACTAAATGTATACAAGCGCGGTTGGAGCAATTTTGAAAATTTCAAATTTTACTTACTGAACAGTTTCGTTTTAGACATGGCGCGTTATTAAAAAAAGGGTTAATGTCAATTTTAAACTTAACATCATAAATTTGTCGCTTAGACATATAAACGTGTAAACATGACCTTTAATGAAAGTTGCCAATAGTAAAAAAAAGAAAATATAAGAATCTTTATGGGAGAAAGATACTATGATTATATTACTCGGCTATGACCTTTTGTTAAAGTAAATAAAAACATTCGTACATATATATATATATATATATATATATATATATATATATATATATATATATATACATACCCCTTCACCGTTGAAACTGTTAGATGTAGACGTCTCTTCTACTCCAATAGCTTCATGTCTCGCACATCTCGCCTGTGGAACTCCCTTCCCTATTACTGTTTCCCTGACAAATACAATCTCCAACGGTTTAAGTGTAGCGTCAATCTATCCACTTCCCTTCTCCACATCCTTTCACCTTTCATTCCTATCTGCTCTCGCTCCAAATATTCTGTAACCCCCTTGCCTTGATCGATCCACTGTCTTTTTCTTTCTCCACATCCTCTCCTTTACCACTCCTATCTGCTCTTCCTCCAACCCTTCTATAAACCCTTGCGTGATAGTGGCCTCCAGCCTTGCTTGGGGTGATACGCTTAAAATATGTATGTATATATATATATATATATATATATATATATATATATATATATATATATATATATATATATTGTGTGTGTGTATTTAGGCAGCATTTTTTCATTGATGCATGTTTCATTAAATAATATAGACAAGTGTTGTCAACATGTCTGGCCGCATACACAATTCCGGAAAATCCTCGTTGAAAACGCAACTATACTTAAACATGAAAACAATAAACAAAAACTAAAAATTCTTGAAGCTATATAATAAAACAGTTGAAACTAAACCTGAACAAAATTATCTATGAAATCTCCACAAATATTCTTAAATGCCTATAATTGATAACAGAAGACATTGGTTTATACCAACGGCTTCCCATACTTGATACCTCTCGTTTTACTCCCGCGAGGTCATGTGTGACATCATGAGTTGCGGTGCGACTTTCGCTTCCGCGTCTCGTATACATGAGTTTGTCTTTGCTTGGAAATCTTTCATGCAACAAAAACAGACTATCATTATTGTTTTGTTCGTGTATTGTTTAATATATTGAAATGTAATTGTCATCTTTTATAATGGCTTATGTAAGGCGAAAGCTTAGATAGGATTAAAAAACATGTATCAATATGGTGTTTTTCTTTCATCTTTCAATGATAATGTTATTAAGTTTATCAGACAATATGGAAGGAATTTACTCAAAATAAATAGACAAAACTTGTCTATATTATTTAATGAAACATGCATCAATATATATATATATATATATATATATATATATATATATATATATATATAATGCTGACATCTCATTTTAACTGATATATTTACCAACATAGCACAAAAATATCTTAAATTATCGCTCTACTATCGGTATCGAGCCCTCTTTTGGATTAATGCTGTGAACGTTGAAATTTATATATTACTTTCGTTCTCATCGCATCGGACATATATATATATATATATATATATATATATATATATATATATATATATATATATATATATATTCACACTCCGATTTTTAATTATTTCTTCTTACAGTTTACATAGTTCATTTCACTTTTTCATTGATGATCTAATTATGATAGTACTAGAGAAAAATATTTTTCAGATTTCTTCTCAGAGAAGAAAACAACAAAAAATTTATAGTTTTTATAGAAAATTTAATTTTCTTCTAAAACAGGCGTTCCTAAGCAGCCCCCCGCTCAACGGGGAATTTCTGGGATACAAAGGGGAGGGATTTTTTCACAAGTTTCTCATTGATTGTAATCGCCATCAGAATAAAATCGATTTATATACCCTGACCTCTTATTGAACTTTTTGGTTATTGAATTACAATAACCTGCCATTTTATTGAACGTTTTGTTTATTAAAGTAGGCTTTAGATTATTTATTTAATAAATAATTATGAATTAAAATAAATTACTTTACATGTATTCAAGGTTAAAAATCCGTTTTCTATTGTTATTAAATTTGTAAAACTCTTCTATAAAAATAATCCATGTAAATGTATCTACATCCGGGTTACATATATATGTATATATATAAAACAGAGAATGTCTGTCTGTCTGTCTGCATGTGTGATACTTTTTCACTCGAGATACATCCAACCGATTTTGACCAAACTTGGCACATACATTGTACAGTATAAGAGATAACTTCTTGGCGTAAAAAATCGATAATTTAAAAAAAATTAATAATCGATAAAGTCGATCAAAAATCGATAAATTCAACTTTTTACCTCCGATTTCTTTCAAACTCGGTATGTAGGTTACTTACATCATGACGAGCTTAACGATACCTCATTTTATTCCTATGCCACGGCGTTTAGCGAAAAAACAAAACTCAATGTCAACACAAATTTTAAACTAAAAACTCCCTCAATTTTCAAGAAGTCTAATACAAACTTCACTCAATTGTAGCCAACAATAAGTTTATTGTTTAACAGTCATTTAACTTGATAATTGAGTCTACCGATATAGTAAAAGCCCGCGTAGATAGCAAAAAAATGGCGATTTTTACTGGTTTCCTTCTTATTTTTCGTTGATCGTTCAACCATTTTTAAACAAACTTAATAATTGCTTTATAAATGTATCCTCTTTTACATATTTGGTAGCACACTGACAAATTGAATTTCAAAAACTTCAAAATAATTGTGGTCTGAAGTGGGTCTTCATGTTGCCTGTTTTACCCCTTCATCTCCTCGGCTAACTTGAAAGTACTTTAAAGTAATTGAATAAGATTGTTACATCTAAAAATGATGCTGTTTTTGCTCCATTCTAATTGAATGCTTTTTTCTGATCGGCCAGCTGGGTATGGCTGCTAGTATAAAATAATATGGAAAAGGAATGATTTTCAATAATATATGCATATTATTTGGAATGTACTTTTTGAGTCGGACAATCTTAGAAAGTGTGTTGAATGAGATCTTGTCATATGGTATAAAGAGTGCTCTGAACGAAAAAGGTTGAGAACCACTTCTCTAAAACAATCATAATTATTTCATTCTGAATTTCTGGGACGGATAGTTACCATTATTTACATTTCTGATTAATGTTCCAATCTATGTTTTGACCTTTGCACCGTGCTTCCGGTTAAGCTTTAGATATCTCATCTTTTTTAGTAAAGGCTATGGAATCCGAACACAAAACCTTCGACCCCGACTCTGACTGTTCGATTTTTGGCATCTCCAGCTCCGAGTCCTCCTTGTTTAAGTAACCGATTATTGTCTACATATCTCAAAGCAATTGCATATACGCCTAACTTGAGTAGGCCTATATCATTATAACTGGTTTATATCAAAGAATAAAGATATCGTGGCTCTTATATCATACCTATTCATTCTTCAATATTTTCTAACAGAATCAGAGATAAAACTTTTGAAAGGATATAGAAGAAATAACAATAAAAATAAAAATACTGTAATGTAAGTCTTTTTATGTATATATATCTATCTTTGCAGTTAAAAAATTACAGAACAAAAATAAAACTACTTTATAACAGAAGTTCAAATATAATCTTTTACAGGATGTAAAAGACATAACAAAAATAAAAATTGTATAATGCAAGATTTTATTTTACATATATAGTTTTGCAAATACAAAATAACAAAAGAAAATAAAAAGAAGTTGAGATAAATTTCTTTAAAGGAAATAGTAAATGTATAGTAGAAGAAATAACAGTAAAAACAAAAATTCTATAATGTAAGACTTTGTGTAAATTCAACTGAAGTCAGAGTCCGTATAGTTTTAACGGCACCGACTCCGGTTCCAGCTCCAGTGATCCCTTAATTGCTTTCGACACCGACTCCGACTCCAATGATCCCTTAATTGCTTCCTACTCCGACTCTGACTCCAGTTACCCCTTAATTGCCTCCGACTCCAGTGATCACTTAATTGCTTAAGACTCCGACTCCGACTCCAGTGATTCCTTAATTGCTTGCGACTCCAACTCCAATTACAGTGACCCCTTAATTTCTTCTGACTGCGTCACCGGCTCCGACTCCAGTGACTCCTTAAATTCTTAAGACTCCAACTCCGACTCCAGTGATCCCTTAATTGCTTAAGTCTCTGACTCCGACACAAGTGATCCCTTAATTGCTTAAGACTCCGGCTCCGACTCCAGTGATCCCTTAATTGCTTAAACCCCCGACAACGACTCAAGTGATCCCTTAATTGCTTAAGACTCCGTCTCCAGTGACCCCTTAACTGCTTCCGACTCCGGCTCCGACTCCAGTGATCACTTAATTGCTTAAGACTCCGACTCCGACTCAAGTGATTCCTTAATTGCTTAAGACTCCGACTCCAGTGACCCCTTAACTGCTTCCGACTTCGGCTCCGACTCCAGTGATCCCTTAATTGCTTAAGACTCCGACTCCGACTCAAGTGATTCCTTAATTGCTTAAGACTCCGACTCCAGTGACCCATTAACTGCTTCCGACTTCGGCTCCGACTACAGTGATCCCTTAATTGCTTGAGACTCTGACTCCGACTCAAGTGATCCCTTAATTGCTTAAGACTCCGACTCCAGTGACCGCTTAACTGCTTCCGACTCCAGCTCCGACTCCGGCTCAGACTCCGGCTCCGACTCCGGCTCCGACTCCAGTGATCCCTTAATTGCTTAAGACTCTGACTCCGACTCCGACTCAAGTGATCCCTTAATTGCTTAAGACTCCGACTCCAGTGACCCCTTAACTGCTTCCGACTCCGGCTCCGACTACAGTTATCCCTTAATTGCTTAAGACTCTGACTCCGATTCAAGTAATCCCTTAATTGCTTAAGACTCGACTCCAGTGACCCCTTAACTGCTTCCGACTCCGGCTCCGACTCCGGCTCCGACTCCGGCTCCGACTCTGGTGATCCCTTAATTGCTTAAGACTCTGACTCTGACTCAAGTAATCCCTTAATTGCTTAAGACTCCGACTCCAGTGACCCCTTAACTGCTTCCGACTCCGGCTCCGACTCCAGTGATACCTTAATTGCTTAAGACACTGACTCCGACTCAAGTGATCCCTTAATTGCTTAAGACTCCGACTCCAGTGACCCCTTAACTGCTTCCGACTCCGGTTCCGACTCCGGCTCCGACTCCGGCTCCGACTCCAGTGATCCCTTAATTGCTTAAGACTCTGACTCTGACTCAAGTGAACCCTTAATTGCTTAAGACACAGACTCCAGTGACCCCTTAACTGCTTCCGACTTCGGCTCCGACTCCAGTGATCCCTTAATTGCTTAAGACTCTGACTCCGACTCCGACTCAAGTAATCCCTTAATTGCTTAAGACTCCGACTCCAGTGACCCCTTAACTGTTTCCGACTCCAGCTCCGGCTCTGACTACAGTGATCCCTTAATTGCTTAAGACTCGACTCCGACTCAAGTGATCCCTTAATTGCTTAAGACTCCGACTCCAGTGAACCCTTAACTGCTTCCGACTCCGGCTCCGACTCCGGCTCCGACTCCGGCTCCGACTCCGGCTCCGACTCCAGTGATCCCTTAATTGCTTAAGACTCTGACTCCGACTCCGACTCAAGTAATCCCTTAATTGCTTAAGACTCCGACTCCAGTGACCCCTTAACTGTTTCCGACTCCAGCTCCGACTCCGACTCCAGTGATCCCCTAATTGCTTAAGACTCTGACTCCGACTCCAGTGATCCCTTAATTGCTTAAGACTCCGACTCCAGTGACCCCTTAACTGCTTCCGACTCCAGGGATCCCTTAATTGCTTAAGACTCTGACTCCGACTCAAGTGATCCCTTAATTGCTTAAGACTCCGACTCCGACTCAAGTGATCTCTTAATTGCTTAAGACTCCGACTCCAGTGACCCCTTAACTGCTTCCGACTCCGGCTCCGACTCCAGTGATCCTTTAATTGCTTAAGACTTCGACTCCAGTGATCCCTTAATTGCTTTCGACTGCGTCTACGGCTCCGATCTCCAGTGACTCCTTAATTGCTTAAGACTCCGACTCCAGTGATCCCATAATTGCTTCCGACTCCGATACATGTTGTGGAAAGAGATCTTGCGGAAACGGGCACTGACAGGAAATATTGAAAACAAGAGAGGTAAAGGAAAACAGTGAATAATTTATCTAACGTGCTCGCGTAAATGGTTTATCATCTTAGCGAGCTTTGCTCTCCCCGCCAGGTCTTTTGAATAGGAGTAGCGGTTTATTCCTGGTTTCCTCTTTAGGATTTGGTTTTCGGTTCCTACTAAAGTCTATTTTCACACTATTACTTCTAACGACTCCAATTGAACTCTTAAATGTTATTCCCTAATTCAATCCTGGGCTTAGAGTCAATCGTTATCTTTTCCGCTTAGCCCCAATAACTTCTCTTCTTGTCTGTCCTTACACACACACAACACCACACTGTAACCTTCTACTTTGAGTGGTTCTTGGTCCTTGTTTTGGGTGAACATTATTAAAAAAAAGAAAAATAGAAACTATGTATAATTTCTGGACACAGAACATCAGTGTTTTAACGGTTGTTTAGAAATAATAACTATTTTGTTCGTTTAATGTTCAACGAGAAATAATGAAGTTCTGCTATGTTTGCTTGTAAAGAAAATGATCTTTCTATTATAAAACTGCTACAGATAACCATGGTACAAACAAAGATGCATTACCAAAACTAAGCAAAGTATTAAAAATCGAAAAAAATTCATTAGAAACAATGATTGATTGATTTGTTTTCTACTGTTTATCAACCCTTCGCAGGTTATTTAAAGCCAGAAAATATTTTTAGATTGTAAGAAATGTTTTGGGAGATAATAATTATTTAGTTATATGAGTCTTACTAATTAATCCGTAGCTGGGGAGAAGAGATGGATTTATACCTTTCCCAATGGTATTTGCACGTAATTGAATATAGAAAATTCAACGATATTTGGAACTCGGCTCTCCGATTAACTACCTCGAGCCATTTTCCATTAAACCACCTGCACATCCAACTTTACAGCGGCTGCTATTCTCAAGCGGTCACCCATCTAGGTACTGGGGAGGCTCGACGTTGCTTAACCTTGGCGATCGTGTCTTAACGTGATGGGGCTTTAAACCTAAAAACAAAGCAAAGTGTCCCGACCTGTTATATAATATCAGTCCTCCTGTATGGCAGTGAATGCAGGACAATCTGCTTAGAGATGAAGAAGAGACTTAAGGTAATAGAAGCGTGGTTCTATAGAAGGATGATGAGAAATATCATGGATCGAACGTGCGAGCCTCGACGATGTTTTAGATAAAATGAAAATTTAGACTTAACGTCATGAAGTGACAGTTAAAATATCTAGGGCATGTAAAGAGGAAAGGGGACTTGGCAAATTTGATACTAAACGTGACAGATAAAGAGCAAGAGGGTCAGAAGAAAATGTTATAACCTAGGGAAGGTTAGTGAATAAAATAATCAAACGAAGGTTGGTAATGAACCATAATACTTAGGGCAAGAACAACAGACATAAGATTCACCAGCGGTGCGTAGAAGTAGTAGTCAACTGCTAGAAGCGAATCAAGTGAATTCCACAATGAAACTCCAACTGCAGGATATCTACCAACCGCGCCACGCGGTCAAATGTGACACAAGGCCGAATTTAATGTGGGGTATCCGAGCCCGTAGGCTCGGCCAAAAATTCCCCGTATAAAACGGGATCGGATAGCTGTTTCCCGAGACGAAACTCTGTCCTTCGACATAGCTGAGTCTGAATATGCTCTCTGCCCGGGGGCACAGAGCTTACCTAGCCCAGCTGAAGACGAATCTCCAACTGCAGGATATCTACCAACCGCCCCGTGCGGTCAAATGTGACACAAGGCCGAATTTAATGTGAGGTATCCGAGCACGTATGCTCGGCCAAAAATTCCCCGTATACCCCGTATAAAACGGGATCGGGTATCTGTTTCCCGAGACGAGACACTGCCCTTCGACATAGCCACGTCTGGGGATCCTCTCTGCGCGGAGGCAGAGAGTTTGACCAGCACAGCTGGAGACGAATCTCTAACTGCAGATCAACATACAGTATTTACTACTGTATTTATGTGAATGAGGACATACCCATTATCGTCCGTAAGTATGCTACAATAGCAAAGAACGCATAACATACTTAGTGAGCTTCAGTAAATGGATGGAGGAACAAGGTTTAGGAGAAATAACAAAAATACAACATTTATTAAGCGCTACAAAAGACAGGAAATTTTGGAGAGCCATGACCTCAAACGTTCCAAAGGGACACGGCACGTTGAAGAATAAGGGTTTATTTATTGAGGGATACTATATTTCACATTTGTCTGCTTTGTTAGCCTTCCAGTCATTTTTGTGTCCTTTCTTGAGAATTTTAGAACACGATACCCTAAATTCTTCCCTATATGCTTCAATTACTCTCCGCAGTCTCTTTTCTTTTTATCGAATTAGCGGTCCTGATAATAGTGTTCATATTTTTCTTTCTAGGGATTGAAACAAGGTTTTTAAATTGAATCTCATCAATAACAAAGACAGGTTCACATCTACTGCAGAAGAATGAAGCCATCAATCATTTCAAAATTCTCTTTAACACCGTGCACTCAATAACAGATTTTATTCTTTAAAAACAAAAGCTACTTTCTCGGTTATCTGCTCTTCGCATTTATGACCGATCTAAAAGTAAGAATTTAAAACATCCTTATTTACATTATTGACATTGTTCTCTTATTCTCCCCCAACGATGGATAAATAGCATGACTGACCGGGTTTGGGTGGCAACTGGTCTACAACTGAAAGAAATGGAAAAATCTGCCTCGTCAGTCATGTATCGAAAGATACATAATAGCCTAAGCGAGTATCACGCATGGCACATAACTGACTGAAATGCCAATTCAAGATGGCCTCAACGTGGGGAAATTGTTAACAATTTATTCTGGTTACTATTGACTAGGGATCTGTCTATATTTCTGAGATGAGGTATTATGTACATTATTTACATTATTCGGACTATTGTCCTCATCTTTGTCGCCATATTTATTACAACGCTGTACGCTCCGGCCTTCTTCAGGTGGTTGGAATGTCGAACTAAACCCATTATTTGACTCACTGGGGTAGACTGTTCTAGTTCCACGTGCCATGTTTAATTCAGTTATCTCCTGTTAATTTCCCTCTGAAAGTTCTCCACTGCCTTAGCCGGGTATTGAACTCACACTCTTTGGGTCCTGTCCCTGGATCTAACTAACAGACACATGGCACAGTGGATAAAGGCGTTAGTTAGATCCAGTGACAGGACCCAAAGAGTGTGAGTTCAATACCTAGTTAAGAACTTGGAGAGGGGAATTAACAGGAGATAACTGATAACTGACATCCATTAAACATGGCACGTGGAACTAGAACAGTCTACCCCAGTGAGCGAAATAAAGTGTTCAGTTCGACATTCCAAGCAGCTGAAGAAGGCCGAAGAATACAACGGCCGAAACGTAATAAATATGGCGACAAAGATGAGGACAATAGTCCGAATAATGTAAATAATTGACTAGGGAGTTCAACATTCACTATGTGCTTATATTTTATGGCCTTGTGCTATACTAAGTGTTGTGGATTCCGGGGATGGAATCCTGCACAAATAAATAAACAACGTCAGTAATTGAAATAGGAAAATATGTGTATTGAACGTAAGAATACAAACTTGAAATGAAGATTAGTAGTCCAGGAATACGGGTTAGTAGAAAGTATATGTACAAGTCTCTGTAAGTGAAGCCGTAATTCTCTCTCTCTCTCTCTCTCTGGACTCTACGTATCTCAACCTTGTCTCAACGTATCTCCACGTATCCCAACGTATCTCCACGTATCCCAACGTATCTCAACCCTGTCTCCAACTCTGTCAGTATAAATATACTTTAGACGAGTCCATCTTGTGTAAAAGGGGAAAGCTCAACAACACCCCTGTCCCTAGCTTCTTTTTGTGGGGGATTTAGTATTTTTTCGCTTATGGTCTATTCTTAGCGGTTCTGTGACTTTTCTTTTCCTGCTTATTCTTCTAATCTCCGTGGCTACTTGTGGTCTTTGAATTTCAAATGTTTCAAAAATTGCCGCCATTGAGTCTTCATTTTCCGAAGGTGACGAGCTAGTGCTCCTCTACCGGTCTTTTTTGTATCTGATTGATATGTCTCCTGTGAGTGAATTTTTCGCCTTGGATCGTGTATAGAACATTCCCCAGTCTGCTTATTATCGTACCTGGTTTCCAGTATGCCATGTTATTCTTAAACATTCTGAAATAGACCCGTCCGCCTGGTTTGAAGGATCTTTTAGGCACTAACGGTGTATGCCGGTTTTTATTTTTTCTGGGTAATAGTTTATCAAAAACAGACCGTATTTTGCGGGCAAACATCACTTCAGCTGTCGAAAGGGAAGATGGTGTGTTTCCGTTCGGGGTGATTCTGTAGACTTGTAGGAACTGTTGCATGGCTCTTTCTGTTGGTACGCCCTCTGCTTTCTTCAAGGCTCTCTTAAGCGTGTCCACAAACCTTTCGGCGTGCCCGTTAGATAGCGGATGGTATGGTGCTATTTTAATATGTTTGACTTGATAAGTCCCACAGAATTCTTGAAAGTCGCTCGAGGTGAATTGGGTACCATTATCCGTGACAAGGCAATCTACCACGCCGAATCTTGCGAATAACTCGTGTAGACAATAGTGTTTTCCGTCGTAGGGTTTTTGTACCTGAAAACATCTGGCCACTTGCTAAAGCTATCTACCGTTATCAAGTAGTAATATCCATCTATGGGTCCTGCATAGTTCGCATGGATTCTAGACCAAGGTCTGTCCACCATAGGCCATGGTTTTTGTATAATAGGTGGTGCCTTTGCTGCCGCAGTACAGCCTCTACATTTTACTACCATTTGAGTAATGTCGTTATCCATATTATGCCAGTAGACGAAACTTCTCATTAACGCTTTCATACGATTTTTCCCTGGGTGTCCTAGATGAAAGTCCTTCAGAATTCGTCTTTGTAAAGATCTGGGTATAACCACTCTGTGATTATAAAGTAAAACGTGATCACAAATTGAAAAACTGTCCGCTAGATTTCTTTCTTTTCCTTCTATTTTTCTCTTTGTACTTTGTATGAATTCATCCATTTCAGCTTCTCTTCTGATTTCTAACAAGGTCACTGGTAATTCCCTTACTGTATTGTTTAGAACTTTATTAATTTCGTCTTCGGCTCGCAAAGCCGCTATTACAGAGTCTTCCAGAGGTTCGCATTTCGCAGGTATCAATCTAGATAATCCATCCGCATGACCAATTTTCTTTGACGGTAGGAACTCTAGTTTGAAATTATAATTCAATAATATAGTTCCCCATCTCAGAAGTCTGTTGGCTGTGTAAATTGGTAGTCCTTTTTTCGATCCGAATATAGTGGGAAGAGGTTTATGGTCAGTTTGAAGAGTAAACTCTCTTCCATATATGTATCTGTGGAAGCGAGTTATGACGAATATTATGCCTAACGCTTCTTTCTCAATTTGCGAATAATTCCCCTCTGCTGGTAACAACGATCTATATGCGTGAGCTATAGGTTTCCTTGTGCCATCCTGCATCTTGAGTAATATACAAGCTCCTACTCCGTGTGAGCTTGCGTCACTAGCATTGATAATTTCCAGTTTGGGATCAAATTCGTCAGTGCTAGATCAGACGTTAATTTCTTTACGATCTCCTTAAAAGCTTTCTGACAATCTTCCGTCCAGTTCCATTTGTTCTCTTTTTTTCAATAATTCATTGTGGGGAGCCCTCAATTTGTGCATGTTTTCAATGAATTCACCGTAATAGTTCGCTAGACCAAGAAAGCTTTGCAACTCTGCGACATTTTTCGGCTGAGGCGTATTTTTTATTGCAGATGCCTTATCTGGATCTGGTTTTCTGCCACTTTCATTGATTATATGGCCTAGATACTTGATTTCTTTTAGAAAAAAATCGCATTTTTTCTCCTTCACTTTAAAACCAAAATCCTGAATCCTTTTAAAAACTTCTTTAATGTGTGTTGCGTGTTCTTCTACATTATCGCTTTTGATTAAAATGTCGTCTAAGTAAGCAGTAGCAAAGTTCTGTCCCATGAGCATGGTGTCCATAGTCTGTTGGAAGATTGACGGTGCTACTTTTATCCCAAATGGCAATCTTAGAAAATACCTTACCACCGTTAAGCTTGGTAAATATTTCCTCCGGTCTTTGCAATGGGTAGTGATAATCCTTGATAGCCTTGTTTAACCCAGTCGAGAAATCTGCGCAAACACGGGTTTCTCCGGGTTTTCTATTTACGTAGACCACTGGTGCCGCCCATTCACTGAATTCGATTTGTGAAAGGATTCCAGTTTGTACCAAGCTATCTATTAGGTCATCCCATAAGTTCTGTCCGAATTTTAACTTTTTGTTAAAATGAACGAAATTTAAAGAGTATTTTATAGTGTCTAATGGAGCTGAACATTATTTTTTATGTTTAGATGCATTTAAACTTATCAAATTTTATTTCAGAGAACAATAAAATAAAATTTTGTTTGATTAAAACCCTGCTAACATGGAATCACCCAAGAATCATTTGAGGCACATAATGCTTTATGAGTTCAAGAAAGGAAACTCAGAAGCCAAAGTGGCTAGAAACATTCACTCAGTTTATGGAGAGGAATGTGTGAATGAAAGAACTTGCAGAAGATGGTTTGCAAAATTCAATTTGGAGATTTCACCCTTGAAGATGAAGATCGAACCGGACGTCCAGTTGAGTTTGATGAAAATCTTCTTGAAGCAGCCCTTGAAGAAAATTCTGCTTTATCAGTTGAGGAATTGGCAGTGAGTCTCAGTTCAAACCATACAACTGTTCATCGTCATCTTCAACAACTTGGAAAAGTTAATAAACTTGGAAAATGGGTGCCACATGAATTGTCTGAAAACAACCTCAAATCCCGAGTTGACATCTGCTCTTCTCTCCATTCTCGCCAACTTGTTTCACCTTTTTTGTATAGACTTGTGACTGGCAACGAAAAATGGATCTTTTATCGAAATGTTAAGCGTCGTAGACAGTGGCTTGGTAAAGGGGAATGACCCCAGCCACAGCCGAGAAGGGAACTTCATGGGCAAAAGGTTCTTCTTTCAATCTGGTGGGATTGCCAAGGAATAATCCACTTTGAATTCTTACCACCTAATGCAACAATTAATGCTCAAATATACTGTCAGCAATTAGAGCGTTTGAACCAAGCTTTGAGGAAAAAAGACCTGCTCTAGTGAATCGAAAACGGGTGATGTTTCACCAGGACAACGCGCGACCACACACAGCAAGAATCACGCCACAAAAGATCGAAGAACTTGGTTGGGAGAAAATTCCTCATCCACATTATTCTCCAGACCTTGCTCATTCAGACTACCATTTGTTTCGTAGCTTACAGAATCATTTGGAAGAAACAGCTTTTGTAACACAGGAAGAGGTTAAAACTGACATTTGTGAGTTCTTCGAATCAAAGCCAAAAGAATTTTACAGTAATGGAATTAGTAAGCTTGTTAATAGAGGGAAGGAAGTCATAGATAATCAGGGAAAATACATTGTTGATTGAATCTGTAATTAAATGTAACATTTGGTCACTTGTTCTCTTTATTCAAAATTCGGACAGAACTTATGGGATGCCTGATAACTCCTTGTCAATTTTTTCTATGGTTGCGAAAGGCCAGTTTCGCTTTTTCTTGAACACTGGCTGAACATTTTCCTTTAGTTCAATTTTAGCTGCAAACTTATTGCATCGTCCCAAACTGCTCGAGAATACTTCGGGGAATTGACTGTGTAGTTCTTCTTTTAGTTTTGTAGCTTCTGACGGCTCGCACTCTATTTTCTTAAAAAATGAGCTAATAGGTAAATCCCATACGTCAAATTTTTGCATCCAATCTGTGCCCACCAAATTTTCTGTGTCTTTCATTACAAATATCTTCAATTTTTCCGTTTTTCCATGGCATTTTACGTTTAGAATTACTTCTCCTTCAAATTTGATACGCTTCCCTGTAACAGACTTGGCGATTTTCTATGTATGCATCATGGTCGGTCTATTTAGCTTCCTGCATGTTTGTAAATTAATTATAGTTAGATCCGAATCTGAGTCTAACTGTAATTTTACCTTCTTATTTCAAATCTCGAGTTTCACGTATTTTCTTGTGTTTAGTTTGTCTTCGTAGTCCATTCTAGTAGTGTGTTTTTGTTTCTGCATTGAGATGCCTTATGTCCCATTTTTCCACAAGCTAAACAGTTCTTGTATTTGAATCGACAGTCTTTATTCCAGTGTAATCCACCACATCTATAACATGCTGATGGGGGGGGGGGCTTATAGTTGCTTTGATCTCTGTCATTAATCCCCTTATACCTTGTAATTTTTCCTTTATCATGAAATTTTTGTTTTTCTTCCGGGGGTGGGGTGAAAAACGTAAACTTTTGTTCAACTTAGGTATGTGTGCTATTCCTCTTATCCTTAGAGTCTTTTTTGTGCTCAAGCATTTTTGGCAGTCTTCTGACAATTTTTGTAGCGTTAATCCAGGCTCATTTTGAATCTTCGAGAGCATTCTTTTGCGCATTTCACTGTCCTTGGCTGAGACTAATCCCTGTACGAAAATAAGACACTTAAAATTGTCCGGAGTCAATTCTGCCAACTTAAAGTCATCGCAATGTTTGTTCACGATTGCGGCGAACGTGGAGTAGCCCTCATTTTCGCTTTTTACGAGGTTGAGACATTTCCACCTTTTGTGAAAAAGTGAAGTTTTTGGACTGAAGAGCTCCGTAAGGCATTTAACTGCCTCGTCAGACGTCAAATCGTTTGTCTTTTTCGGTAGAATATAGTTCACAAATTTTGTATACTCCTCTGTTCTAAATTTCCTGAGTAACAAACGTAGCTTCTTAGCTTCCGTCCAATTTTGGCAATCAATGTTGAAAATGTCTTCATGACGTCTGTAGTAGTCCCCGAAATTTTTATCATCTTCTAGAGAGTATTTAAATGTTTCTATTGTGTTCCAAACTGCGTCTTGAGAAAAAGTCGCTTCTTTTTCGATATCCTTTTGTTGAGTGTTACCCGTTACTTTTAATATTAATTCCTGGAGTTGCATTTGTCTTTCTTAATTTTCCTTCTGAAATTTGAGCTGACTTTCTTGATTTTCCTTCTGTGTTTGTAGTATTACATTTTCCATGTTTTCCTGTTGAGAGAGCAATTGTTTTTGCCACTTCTCTTCCATTCTTTCTTGGAGTTGTAGTTGCTGTTCATTTTGGTATTTTACAAGTTCTACCAAAATACTTTTAAAATCCTCCATGATAAGAGTCTTACGAAAACCTCGATTTTCCGTATTTTGAGGAAGTACCTTTTAATCACGGTGGGCTCGCAAATCCTCGTAAATCTTTGTCGCCCAGTTGTTGTGGACGCTGGCAATTTTTCTTTGAGTCTCTGAGAAGTGTAAATCCTCGTTGCCAAGTTGTGGTGACGAGAGAATTTTTTTTTCTTTCCGTGTGGGTCCGAAGTCCTCGTCGCCAAGTTGTGGTGACGAGAGAAAAATTTTTTTTTTCTTTCCGAGTGGTTCCGAAGTCCTCGTTGCCAAGTTGTTGTGGATTCCGGGGATGGAATCCTGCACAAATAAATAAACAACGCCAGTAATTGAAATAGGAAAATAAGTGTATTGAACGTAAGAATACAAGCTTGAAATGAAGATTAGTAGTCCAGGAATGCGGGTTAGTAGAAAGTATATGTACAAGTCTCTGTAAGTCGTAATTATCTCTCTCTGGACTCTACGTATCTCAACCTTGTCTCAATGTATCTCCACGTATCTCAACGTATCTCCACATATCTCAACCTTGTCTCCAACTCTGTCAGTATAAATATACTTTAGACAAGTCCATCTTGTGTAAAAGGGGAGAGCCCCACAACACTAAGCTAAACTAATGAAACATCAATATAAGGTCCCCTTTTTAATCTCGTGAAAAATAACACACGTTTAATGAGGGACGGATATCTTTTCATTCTCATCATTTGTTTCCACTCAGTTTGCGACAGTACATCGTTTTCTTTACAATGTAATGATTTCTGCGAGATTTCATAGCAAATCACACCTGATTCATGGATGTTCTAATTGCGAACGGGGGCTTCCCTTTGTGCGATTGTCAGCTTCCTTAGCTGGCTTCCGTCAGAATGATTCCTTGACAAATTCTAGGATAAAAAGGAAAAAACGGAATTGTGTGGAAGAGAGGTTAATGGCGACGGAGAAATAATGATATTCTGTGATTTCAATGCAGGTTTTATCTATTTCTGTTATGTTGAAAGTACAGAGACGTGATAGGGGACATAGTTCAGCTGTTTGAGGAGAGCTTTTTAGGCTATTCGTGATTTAAATGTTAGTTTCTTACGGAAGGATTACATTGATTTTCTTGTTCATCGGAATCATTCATTTCCATTCCGTCTGTGTTAACGTCTTCAAACGTTTTCTTTCATATTTCTCTATTTTGTCTGCTAGTTTTCAGTCATTCTTCAACCATATTCTCGTAAATTATTTTTGTTTTTAGTATTCGTTGATTTAAGAAAGATGTTTTTTTTGTATTGGATATCTTTGTTTGGTTTGATTATTATTATTATTTTTCCGATTTTCATTTACTACTAAAATATCATCTGTCTGAATTTCTGGGATGAGGAGTTATCATTATTTACATTATTTACACTCAGACTATTATCCTCATCTTTGTTGTTATCACAATGTTTTTCCCATGACTAGAACATTTCCTGGTTTTTAAGGTATTGAACAATTCTTATGTTCCTGCCTGAATTTATGGGATGAGCAGTTATCATTATTTACATTATTTACACTCAAACTGTTATCCTCATCTTTGTTGTCTGAATTTCTGGGATGAGGAGTTATCATTATTTACATTATTTACACAGACGATTATCGTCATCTTTGTTATCACAATGTTTTGCCCATGGCTAGAACATTTCCTGGTTTTTAAGGTTTTGAACAATTCTTATGTTCCTGTCTGAATTCCTGGGATGAGGAGATATCATTATTTACATTAGTTACACTCAGACTATTATCCTCATCTTTGTTGTTATCCCAATGTTTTGCCCATGGCTAGAACATTTCCTGGTTTTTATGGTTTTGAACAATTCTTATGTTCCTGTCTGAATTTCTGGGATGAGGAGTTATCATTATTTACATTATTTACACTCAGACTTTTATCCTCATCTTTGTTGTTATCACAATGTTTTGCCCATGGCTAGAACATTCCCTGGTTTTTATGGTTTTGAACAATTCTTATGTTCCTGTCTGAATTTCTGGGATGAGGAGTTATCATTATTTACATTAGTTACACTCAGACTATTATCCTCATCTTTGTTGTTATCACAATGTTTTGCCCATGACTAGAACATTGCCTGGTTTTTATGGATTTGAACAATTCTTATGTTCCTGTCTGAATTTCTGGGATGAGGAGTTATCATTATTTACATTGTTTACACTCAGACTATTATCCTCATCTTTGTTGTTATGACAATGTTTTGCCCATGGCTAGAACATTCCCTGGTTTTTATGGATTTGAACAATTCTTATGTTCCTGTCTGAATTTCTGGGATGAGGAGTTATCATTATTTACATTATTTACACTCAGACTATTATCCTCATCTTTGTTGTTATCCCAATGTTTTGCCCATGGCTAGAACATTCCCTGGTTTTTATAGTTTTGAACAATTCTTAAGTTCCTATCTGAATTTCTAGGATGATCATTTTTTACATTATTTGCACTCAGACTATTATGCTTATCTTCGTTGGTTTTATCACAACCTTTCAGCCGTTGTGCTCCCCGGTCTTCATCAGGTGTTTTTCGATCCGTGTAACCTACATAGAATTCCTAACTGAACGCTTTATTTAATCTAGACTGTTCTGCATCCTCCGTCCACTTCTTTGGGTATCTCGTCTAGTTCGTATTTTCTCTTATTTTTGGTACTGTTCAATTATTGCTCGGCTCAGGCCCACGAAATGAAATCTGAATTATTTTCGTCAAATTCATGAACCAGCGCTTTAATCCGCTCGTTTATGTACCCCATGGGGCAATTCTCTGTGAAGAACTCGGAGACTAAACCTAACCTATCTACTGTTGAATGCTGCTGCCTGTTGTCATTCTTGACAAGCTTGATACGGACGATCATAACGTCCAAATAACGTCTTTATCACTTGTAGCTCTTAGTCAAGATTGTCTTTTCGTTATTCCTCCATGTTCTGTCAAGCGTTTATACAAGCTCCTTGGGTAGGTTATTAGCTGCTTTCTTCTGTTTCTCCCGTTAATACTGTTGTAACTTAGGAAAGGGTTACTGAATGAGGAATAACCTAAACGGAGGTTGGAAAGGAAATGGTAATCTTTATAACATTAACAATATACAATACACGCCAGCGCTGCGAAGTAGGTAAACCACTGCTAATGGTGGAGTACTTAAACAGCATATTTATATTTATTGCATGCAAGATACGATTAGAAATACAAGGCAGAAAAGGGGAAAGGGGTTATTAGCTGCTTTCTTCTGTTTCTCCCGTTAATACTGTTGTAACCTAGGAAAGGGTTACTGAATGGGGAATAACCAAAACGGAGGTTGGAAAGGAAATGGTAATCTTTATAACACCAACAAAAGTCAATACTCGCCAGCGGCGAGAAATAGATAAACCACTGCTAGTAGTGGACTACTTAAACAGTATATTACGATATTTACCTGCTTCCCCATGATGTAGGGTGTGACACAAGGCCAAATTTAATGTGGGACCCTTCTAAATCATAGGCAACGATTTACTTGTCAAGCTTAGTAATCATTGATCTATAGCAGGGGCCCATGATAATATTATATAAATGTTTTGAAATGTGTAATATTTCAGAGAAAATATGGTAATAAATCGTGAAAATCATTTTCTTAGTCACAATATTTTTCCAGCATCGTTTACTTTAGACATTTTTTCTTTCATAAATTATTCATGTAAACTTTATTTTGAGTGTCTCGAAATCTGACACGTAAAAACAAAACGGAACCAAAATTCATCATAAATAATTTTGGTTGTAGAAAACCGAGAAGACATGAACATGATATGAAACGAGAAAAAATATTTTATCGCAGAGATTCTTATATATCCTTTTTTTTTCTTCCAAATATTATTATCATTTTTATTCATTTTTTACCATCTCTTTTCTTTTTTCTTTTTCTTTTCAGTGTTCATACGCTATTCTTTCTTTCGGTATTTTCAGAATCTGTGTGTCTTTTTCTGCTTGTCTTTTAAATAGTCACCTGTCCTAATTTCTTTCTTTTTTCTTTTCATAACCACTGTGCTGTTTTCCCCTTCTTTTCATTATTCAAATATTCTTCTTTCTCTCTTTTTCTTTCGTTCCCTTATTCATATGATTTTCTTTCTTTCTTTTCATTATTAATATGGTCTTCTTTCTTTCTTTCTTTCTTTCTTTCTTTCTTCTTAGTTTCTTTCTTTTTTTCGTTTAATAAATTATCAGTTATTCTGTTTATTATTCATGTGTTCTTTTTTCTCCCTTTCTGTCTTTTCATAATCTGTGAGTATATTTTTCTTTTTCTTTTAATTATTCCTTCGCAATTCTTTCTTTATTTCTTTCTTTCTTTCTTTCTTTCTTTGTTTTTCCCTTTCCGAAATAATAAATTATTCATTTTATCTATATAGTATTTATATATTCAAAATAAAATGAGTTTGCACTAAGTAAATTTAAAGCCTCTGCTGAAATATATACATACAAATAAATGTGTCCTACAGGATACGATACTACGCGTCAGTATATATATATATATATATATATATATATATATATATATATATATATATATATATATATATATATACACACATTACAAAGAGTCAATCATACCTTGAATATATATATATATATATATGTGTGTGTGTGTGTGTGTGTGTTTGTGCGTGTATATAATTAATCTTTTTAAATCTTAATTTTAAAATCATGGGAATTTGTTGTTTAAAAACAGTAACTTTGCCAAGTAGACGCTTCTTTCATAGCTAAATGGCATCGCAAGTCAGGCCAAATGACGGTTCCATGTAGGATACACGTTTGATTCCTGTTGGAGGACACATATTTTCTACGATATTTCTCAGAAATTCCTGCCAGTAAATGTAGTTGATACTATTCTTTTCTTTTATAAACAGAGCATTTATTCAAATATTTGTATCTATAAAAATAACGTATAAACAGAAAAATATATTAAAATAACTGTCCATTTTATAATATATGTATATATGATGGCTGACCACGCGTATCCGAGGATGTCAGTTTGCTAGGGCGGCTAGCTAATCCCCACTGCAGGAGCCCGCTCAGGCACATTTTTTTGTGTTTGTTCAGCACCCACAGAGCCAAAATG
>OZ038500.1:81868053-81979033 GCA_964036315.1 Acanthosepion esculentum
ATATATATATATATATATATATATATATATATATAAATTTGTTGTTCACTTTACGATCTGATTTTCTTATGGTGGGCTATCTAACTAACAAGGCCAAATCAAAATAACCTGTTTCCACACTCATACACTTCACTATAACGTCATTATAAATTGGTAAATCCCGACGTCCAAAAAAATTCTCAACCACCATACATATACACGCATACGGATATATATATATATATTTTCATATGGAACAAAACAAATACGAAGGAACATTAACACATACTTGCATATTTTGATGGAAGATATAAAAATTTGACAGGTTGTTTTTTTTAAATTCTCTATTCGTCGTTTCAAGAACATTTCCGAAATAACTCGATAAAGAGAAATGTTAGCGATTTTGCGCACTGTATATTAAACTGGGACTCAAAGTTGCTGAAGCTGCTCGCAGAATTCGGGAAGTGGGGAAAAAAATGAAACAATATCTGACGTTATCGTCGAAATCTGATTTAGACATTTCAAGGGGTCTAGGGTTGGTTTCTTTTCAAATAAAGCACAGAAGCAGGTAAGAATCATTTTGCGATTACGATGATTTAAGACGCTAAGTAGAGGGGAACAGCACTTGTAAACATTCAGGAGACGTGCAGACATCAAAGGATGCCCATATGTGGAACATTACGTAAGCAGGAAAAAGGGTTCTTAAGTGCTTACGCACTAATGAAGAATGATGAGACATGCGAAAATAATTCTGACCTATATATATATATATATATATATATATATATATATATATATGTAACCAAATGGATATATAACAGGTAAATATACGATAGAGCAATCCATGAAAGATATGTATATTTCTTAATATATACATATGTGTATAATATATGTGTGTGTGTATGTGTGATTATGAGTGTGCATTAGACTACCCATATCTCCTAATTTCTCTGTCTATCTATTTAATTATGTCTGAGTTCATTCACATCTATCTATCTATCTATCTATCTATCTATCTATCTATCTATCTATCTATCTATCTATCTATCTGAGCTTATCCATTATCTACCTGAGCCTATTAATTATCTATCTATCTATCTATCTATCTATCTATCTATCTATCTATCTATCTATCTATCTCAGTTTGTTTATATCTAAGTTTGTTTATATCTATCTATCTATCTATCTATCTATCTATCTATCTATCTATCTATCTATCTATCTATCTATCTCAGTTTGTTTATATCTAAGTTTGTTTATATCTATCTGTCTATCTATCTATCTATCTATCTATCTATCTCAGTTTGTTTATATCTAAGTTTGTTTATATCTATCTATCTATCTATCTATCTATCTATTTCAGTCTGTCCATATGTATGTATGTATGTATGCATGGATCTATCTATCTATCTATCTATCTATCTATCTATCTATCTATCTATCTATCTATCTCAGTCTGTCTATATGTATGTATGTATCTATCTATCTATCTCAGTCGGTTCATATCTATCTATCTATCTATCTATCTATCTATCTATCTATCTATCTATCTATCTTTGCTTAAGTCTATTTATATCGAAGTACAATTTAAAGTGATGCTTATGTAGCAAGTGGTTCGCACCTGGAAATACAAGATGATCGGAATTAAATTTAATGTAAATCAAGAACCTTTAATCTAGGAGGCGTTTATCTGTGGTGACACCAATATCTACAATGTGCACCTGAAGAGATATATTAAACTTCGTACTCGATGTCACATCAGAACATTAAAGGATCTGGGTGCCTCAGAGGATTTATGTAGAATGTGTCTTCATAGCCACCAAGTTCAGAATCGAGCGTCAAATGTCGAGTTAAACTCATGATATACACAGAAGTGACAAGCGGGTGACAGGAAGCTAAGTAAAAACGTTCAACTTAAGAAAGGAATGGGAGAATCTACTATATATTGGCAATATAAGTCCCTTTGTCACAGATGAAAGGTCGCAAGCCTATCACTGCTCTATCGCTATTAGCATGGTAAATGTTCAGCCGAATGATATTCTTAGATCAACTACGTTTAGACCAGTGGTTCTCAACCATTTTAACCCATAGACGACTTTTGTTCTTAATTCTTTTTGGTCGACCCCCCCTCCATAACCATTCGATGAAAAAAAAAAAAAAGAATCTTATTTTTTTTTTTACTAATAGATAAGTTTAGGAATTGTATTATAGAAACAGGAAACGTATACGATTCCTTTATATATCATCCTTATACAATTTAAATATTAATTTTATTATTAATATTTTATTTTTTAAATATTTTATACTGATTAATTTATATTAAGAAATAAATATTTATTTTATTAACATTTAAAATTATATTATTTATTATTATATTAAATTAATTTTTATAATAAATTATAATATTTATATAATTTTCCTTTATATACATATATATATATATATATATATATATATATATATATATATATATATATATATATATAAATATAGGTAACTTTACTCGTGTCGAAAAAGCTTCGAATTCTTGATTTAACCATAGCCAAATCAATCACGAAGGCAAAAAAGGTTTTAAAAAAGAAAGAGCCAGGAACATGAAAGTCTGTCGAAAATAATCGCACAGATACAGGTTCAAGGCCCAAAGAAAAAAAACCGACATGAGTAAACAACTAACTAAAGAGCTCAATACAAACGTAGAGCAGACATAGTCAAACCTAATGAGCCAGACAAACCTTGGTAGGTTTGTCTGGCTCATTAGGTTTGACTATATATATATATATATATATATATATATATATATATATATATATATATATATATATATATATATATATAATCCTTCTTTTATATATCCTTCTTAGGTTTATTCAACTTTTACAATCAAAACATCCGGTAGGGTAAAAGGGACGCTAACTTACATTGCTGGATCATGTTTTCTGCATGTTTTTTTTTCGAATTTTAGTAGTTTAATATGGCGTAAATTATTGTAGAAATTCCAAATCTCCTTTGTCACAACCGCTCCGAAGTGAAATTTCTCTATGGACCACTAAAATATTACGGTGAACCCCCAATCTTCTATGTTTTTTGTGTGGACCCCAAGTAATTTTACACGAACCTCTTGAATCCATATAGAACCCGGTTGAGAACCACTGCTTTAGACCTTTACAGTTAGGAACATCCGCGTACACAGGATTGAATCAACCCAATTTCTCATCCTATAAAAAAGAAATTCCACCCAGGCTGCTATTTCCCGAGAACCATTACGATCTACTTTCTGGAACAGACGTCTGAGAGGATGCTTCACCGATCATTACAATTTTAAACTCGTCTAAGATTAACCTTTTTTTTTGTCCTATATACCGTCATAATCAGCACTTACTTCTTCCTATCGTGTCCAAAGAACAACCTAATTCAATAGCTCTATATATTGAGAGATGAACTGATATTTGAGCGAGATGTTTTCTCCAAACCCAATGAGTTTAACGGTATCTACCACGATAATCTATTTCTTCTTTTTTCTTTTCATTGTTCATATATTCGTTTTTCTTTCTTTCTCTTTCTTTCTTTCTTTCTTTCTTTCTTTTAATTATTCAGATGGCTTCCTTCCTTCCTTCTTATTTTTCATTATTCATATCTTCTTTCTTTCTTTCTTTCTTTCTTTCTGTCTTTCTTTCTTTCTTTCTTTCTATGACCTTCCTTCTTTTTCCTCTTCTTTCATTTCATTATTCATATGTTCTTTCTTTCTTTTCATTATTCAGATGGCCTCCTTCCTTCCTTTCTTTAACTCTTCTTATTTTTTTTCTTATCCACATGCTCTTTCTTTCTTTCTTTCTTTCTTTCTTTCTTTCTTTCTTTTCATTATTCAGATGGCTTCTTCCCTTCCTTCCTTCATATTTTTCATTATTCATATGTTCTTTCTTTCTTTCTTTCTATGACTTTCCTCTCCTTCCTTCCTTCCTTCTTTTTCCTCTTCTTTTTTTTTCATTATTCATATGTTCTATCTTTCTTTTCATTATTCAGATGGCTTCCTTCCTTCCTTCCTTCCTTCCTTCCTTCCTTCTTTCTTATTTTTCATTATTCATATGTTCTTTCTTTCTTTCTTTTCATTACTCAGATTGGCTTCTTTCTTTCTTTCTTCCTTCCTGCCTGCCTGTCTACCTTCTTTCCTTCCTTCTTTTTCCACTTCTTACTTTTCATTATTCATATGTTCTTTCTTTCTTTCTTTCTTTCTTTTCCTTCCTTCTTTCCTTCCTTCCTTTTCCTCTTCTTACTTTTTCATTATTCATATGGTCTTCTTTCTTTCTTTCTTTCTTTCTTTCTTTTCATTAAACAGATGGCATCCTTCCTTCCTTCCTTCCTTGGTTCGTTCGTTCCTCTTCTTCTTCTTCTTCTTCTTCTTCTTCTTCTTCTTCTTCTTCTTCTTCTTCTTCTTCTTCGTGTCGTGTCTTTTCAGGACGAGTCCGTTCACAATGTCCTGCCCTTTGTAACTCTTAGTAAACTCCGTCTTGTGGCTTTCTTTCATTATCCCTGTTCTGCCAACCATTTACACACACTTGGGTTATTTAGTATGACTTATATCCCAGTAAATCATTATTATCTCCAAAAAATCTTATGACCTAAAATGATTTTCTGAGAACTTGATGTTATCAGGAAGGTCATTGATGAAGATGAAGGACAAAGCAGGTCCAAGGATAGAACCTACATTAGTACAAAAATTCTTCTTTGGATTTTATTATCAAGAATCTCTAAGTATATATCAGGAGCACTGGACCATATATATATATATATATATATATATATATATATATATATATATATATATATATATATATATATATATATATATAGCTTGACACGAATGTTAGCTCAAGAAAATGCAACGAGTAAATCTCATGGAGGTTTGTATCAGCCACACGCTGGTGGAAGGCAGGATGGATTCTTTCAGGTGTTCGAAATGTTATTTTTGGCAGTGAAACAGTTAAAAATAATAGCTTTGTTCACAAAAATATCCGAGAGACTTTTGGAGGGTGTATGTATGTTTGCTGGGGGAATTTTCTCACAAATTTACAAGTGTGTTCCCGACCCCAGCGGTGAATACTGCTCGCTCCTATTTTCAATCGATATTTCAAGCTCGTTTTTTTTTCTCCAGCTCACTGGCCAAAGGCGAGGTTTTGTAGGTAAGGTCATGAATAACTCATTGATCTGCGTACAAGGATCTAATAATAAAAACAAGTTAAACCTTGCCGTTATCTGAGCAGAAGAAAAGCCGGGTTAATTGATTTGAAACATGCAGATGCTATCTCTCTGATTGGTGCTCGGCAGTGACCTCGATCTCAAAATAACATATGACTCCCCGCGGTTAATAGTGAGGCATGCAGGAATTGTTTTGTTTGAACTTGTTTCAACGACGGGCAATGAATAGATCAAATAAAGTACTTTTTTATTTTCTCTTGGTAGAAACATTGTATTTCTGAAGGTTCCATGTACATGGATGTTTAAATTTATAATCCCGAATGCCACTCACATTCTGGATTATACTCATTAAGTGAGAACATTCCAGACTATGATCATATATCATATCCAGCCGTGACAGAGTTCAGCATTTTTTATGCCGTCTTGTGTGTGTTATTTCCTAGCCTGCAGCCTCTTTTCCACAGATGCATCGTTGCCTGTCTTTCACCGCTGCTATTTCCACAGCAAATCCTTGATAGCGCCTCGTTACGCCTGCTTGCTCTCGCGCTGTCCACTGACCTGAGCTGGAATAAATACATTGAATCAATAGCTTCATCTACCGCAAGGAAAGTTGGCTTTCTGTGTCGTGCCAGAAAGTTTTTCTCATCTGAGTCCATCCTTCAAATCTATAAACCAACCATCCGTCCTTGCATGGAATACTGCTGTCATATACGGTCTGGTGCCCCCGCTACACGCCTCGAGGTCCTTGACAAAATCCAGAGACGAATATGCAAGATGATAGGTCCTGATCCGGCATCTAGACTACAATCGCTATCCCACAGACGTGCTGTGGCCTCCCTCTGTATCTTCTACCAATACTTTCACGGCAACTGTTCCGACGCGCTACAGTCATTGGTTCCCGGACTATGTATTTAAACGTACTACCAGGTTGGCATCTCGATCTCACCCTTTTAATGTCAAAACGGTTGAATGTAACTGTCTCTTCTCAAACAGCTTCTTCTCCTGAACTTCCCGTCTGTGGAACTCCCTTCCCCTTATTTGCTTCCCAATGACTATAATCTTTAAATATTCAAGTTTAATGTCAATCGACATCTGACACCCTGAGCTTGTCCTCCGTCCTCCTCTGTATCCCTTCCTCAAACACGCCTCTTTACTCTTGTTCTCAATCCTCTGTAACCCCTTGCGTGTTACTGGCACTCCCGCCTTGCTTGGGGGTGAATTGTCTTAAAAAAAAAAAGAAAATATTCATTTTAGCTCCATACTCTTCTTCCACCAGCTCAGACGTTTGCATCAGCGACATGCCATGCTATTGCCACGGAGTCGCATCAGCGTTCCTTTCTTCAGCGTTCCTTTCTTCAGCGTTCCAAATATAAAAAGGAATTTCCATGCAGCTTTTTTCCCCCCCAAGAACTGCCAATTTCTGTATCAGACTCCCGCGTGAGTGCTTTCCTGAATCTTCACTTTTCATGAGTCAATATTTTTCTTTTATCCTCATAATGTTAACTTTCTACCACATTTACTTCCATTCATATCGCACAACTGTATTATTACCATTTCTACTGTAGCTCTCTACTTTAAGCAAAGTCGAGCCTGGTCAGTACTTAGATGGGTGACCGCTTAGGAATACCAGATACTTTAAGCATGGATGTGCGGGAGGTGTAATAGACAATGGCCGCGAATTGGATATAGGAGAGCCGATTTCCAGCTCAGGTCGGGTTCTTGATATTCACATACGCACTTGGAAGTAGTATGACTTATCTCTCAGTAAATCATTTTTATCTCCGAAAAATTCTTACAAACTAAAATTATTTTCTGGTTTTGAATAACACACAAAAGATCGATAAACCGTAAAAAACAATCAAATCAATCAATAAACGATCTCAGCAATTGGAGGGTAGGAATAAATGGGTTAATTAAATAAAAACACTGCTATTTTTAAATAAAAATTCTTTTATTGCTAAATAATTATATACCATTGGAATTAGGGTTAACTTTCTTACGTAGTTACCTAGCGGTTAATACGAAAAAGATGTTTTTTAAATTATTTCACCATAAGCAAGTTACTAAAACGCAAAGGGCGGGTAACTGGTGTTAGAGAATATGAAAAAATAATATTAAGCAGAGAGAACAATAAAAGAAAAAGAATTAAGAAGAGAAAAGATAACGATAGATATTGCCTTGAAATTTTTGCTTAATTTTGTTTAGCGACATATCAACTTGCATAGGTTATTTAATGCCAAAATCTAAATATTTTGTACGTCATTATATGCTTTAAACCACAGATATTTTAATGTCACACACCCAGGGCAAAGGGACTTTTTTTTACCGATATATAGTTTGTAGATCAAAAAATGATGGCAATTTTACTATAAAAATGTTTATATAGTCTTGCATCGACTGTCATTTTGCCATGAAAATGTATATTCTTGGTCATTTTATTATAAAAATGTGCTGTGGATTTTTGTTTGAGGGCTCACTATTTGCCCACAGCTGGGACCCTAACAGGTGCTGCCATCCTGGGTAGTTCGAAATGGGAACAACAGCAGTTAAGAGGTGTTTCCACGCTTCTTAAAACCTCCAATTTTCCGATCAGAGGCCTTGCTACCGGATGTAGTTTGTCGTCACACCCAGGACTTGCAATTAACAGGTGATTCCACGCTCCTCCAAACCTTCAATCTCCTCATCAGAGCCCTTGCTGTCGGATGTAATTTATCGTCATATCCGGGATTAGTAATTAAGAGGTGGTTCCACTCTAGTCAAAACCACCAATTTCCCGATCAGAATCCTTGCTGTCGGATGTAGTTTGTCGTCATGCCCAGGACTTGCAATTGATTCCACGCTCCTCAGAACCTCCAATCTCCCGATCAGAGGCCTTGATGACGTATGTAATTTATCGTCATTTGTAGGACTAACAATTAAGAGGTGGTTCCATACTCTTCAAAACCTCCGATCTTCCGATCAGAGACCTTGCTACCGGATGTAGTTTGTCGTCATGCCCAGGACTTGCAATTAAGAGGTCGTTCCACGCTCCCTAAAACATCCAAACTCCTGAGAGAGGCCAAATGTAGTTTATCATCATTTTTTTATCATTATCGCCCCATGCAAGGTAGTAACGTCACGGGGTGTTACAGGGTATGGGAGAATTTTTACAGATTAAAGTTGGCTGGAAAGCATAGGACCGTAAGTGAGTTCCACAAACGAGAAGTGCGAAAAAAGAAACTGTTAGCATAGAATTTATAACTACAAATTCGTAAAGTCTAGGTACCATAGGTACAACTTCATGTCAGCTGAGAACGTTAGCTCGAGAAGGCGCAACGAGTTACTTTCCTGGAGGTTAGCATCAGCCATGCTGATGGAAGGCAGGGAAGGTCCCTGAGATTATTAATGGAGAAAAGTTTAGTTTTGGAAGCGTTAAAATTAACAAGCGATCTTTTGTCCCAGTTGATGACGAACTTGAGGTCGTTTTGGACAACGAATGTCATTTTAACCTTGTCGGACGGGTCAACCTTATTATCGAGGCAGGAGTAAATGTTTGTTTCATTTTCAAAAAATGAAATATACATGATATATATACATAAATACATACATACATACACACATACACACACACACACACATATATATATATATATAAATATGAACATTGAAGTCAACACTTAGAGGCGACAGTCTGTTTCATGCTAGATGCAATTGTCAGGCAACTAGTGCTGTTATTTTTTTCGGCTATTTATATATACGGGTCAGTGGTGTATTGTGGGTAGTCTCTCTCTGTCTCTGTCTCTGTCTCTGTCTGTCTGTCTCTCTCTCTCTCTCTATATATATGGAACTTTGTCGGACGGATCAGCCTTACAATCGAGGCAGGATTAAACGGTTGTTTCATTTTCAAAAAATGAAATGCACACACTATCTATTTAGTAAATTAAGAACGTGCGCATTTCATCTTTTTCCTGTATGTTTTTTGCTTTGTGCCATTATTTCCTATTTTCCCACTTGTGCAATTTTTACCCGTGCCATTTTTACTTGGGCCATTTTTACCTGTGCCATTATTAATGACCACTGCAATAGACTACCCACAATGCACCACTGACCCGTATATATAAATAGTCGTTAAAAAACACAACTCATGTGACCTGATGTTTGCGTTTAGCCTGAATCATTTTGTCGCCTCTGAGTGGTGACTTCAATGTTCACTTACACACACACACACACACACACACACACACACACACACACACACACACACACACACACATATATATATATATATATATATATCATAAAAAAATATTGCCAGCAATACATTTAATAAAAAATATTACCAGCAATACATTTAATAAAAAATATTACCAGTAATACATTTAATAAAATATTACCAGCAATACATTTAATAAAAAAAATATTACCAGCAATACATTTAATAAAAAATATTACCAGTAATACATTTAATAAAATATTACCAGCAATACATTTAATAAAAAAAATATTACCAGCAATACATTTAATAAAAAATATTACCAGTAATACATTTAATAAAATATTACCAGCAATACATTTAATAAAAAAAATATTACCAGCAATACATTTAATAAAAAATATTACCAGTAATACATTTAATAAAATATTACCAGCAATACATTTAATAAAAAAAATATTACCAGCAATACATTTAATAAAAAATATTACCAGTAATACATTTAATAAAATATTACCAGCAATACATTTAATAAAAAAAATATTACCAGCAATACATTTAATAAAAAATATTACCAGTAATACATTTAATAAAATATTACCAGCAATACATTTAATAAAAAAAATATTACCAGCAATACATTTAATAAAAAATATTACCAGTAATACATTTAATAAAATATTACCAGCAATACATTTAATAAAAAAAATATTACCAGCAATACATTTAATAAAAAATATTACCAGTAATACATTTAATAAAATATTACCAGCAATACATTTAATAAAAAAAATATTACCAGCAATACATTTAATAAAAAATATTACCAGTAATACATTTAATAAAATATTACCAGCAATACATTTAATAAAAAAAATATTACCAGCAATACATTTAATAAAAAATATTACCAGTAATACATTTAATAAAATATTACCAGCAATACATTTAATAAAAAAAATATTACCAGCAATACATTTAATAAAAAATATTACCAGTAATACATTTAATAAAATATTACCAGCAATACATTTAATAAAAAAAATATTACCAGCAATACATTTAATAAAAAATATTACCAGTAATACATTTAATAAAATATTACCAGCAATACATTTAACAAAAAAATATTACCAGCAATACATTTAATAAAAAATATTACCAGTAATACATTTAATAAAATATTACCAGCAATACATTTAATAAAAAAAATATTACCAGTAATACATTTAATAAAAAATATTACCAGCAATACATTTAATAAAAAAATATTACCAGCAATACATTTAACAAAAAAATATTACCAGCAATACATTTAACAAAAAAATATTACCAGCAATACATTTAATAAAAAATATTACCAGTAATACATTTAATAAAATATTACAGCAATACATTTAATAAAAAAAATATTACCAGCAATGCATGCAATGCATTTTTGAAAAAAATATTACCAGCAATATATTTTAAAATTTTTTTGCCAGCAATACATTTTTGAAAAAAGATATTATCAGCAATACATTTCTGAAAACAACAAGAAGATAAGGAGAATAATCTGCATGTAAATGCTTTAAATAATGATAACTTCTCATCCCAGGATCTTAGACAGAAGTTAATAATTCGTTTAGACAGACCAACGAACTAAAGCTATATCACGGAATCGAACCCACGTCATTATACGGTGGCTTTTAGATAACTGGTATATGAACCCGAACATAAATATCACCACAAGTCAAGTGAAATTGTAATTCATCGGACTACGCTAAACTTTACCAGTCTTACTGAGATTGACAGGTGATGCCTTGTGTTTGGTGTCGTGATCATAAGAGCAACCTGGTGTGCCTTCCCCCATATCACAAGGAGACTAAGGAAAGCTAAACTAAATTGCTAGATATGCGTCTGGTCATTAAATACAATTCGTCCATGCCATGCATATTGCTGTCACATCTGCTCTGGTGCTTCTGCTGTTTATTTGCATATTAGTGATAAATTACAAAGATGAATCAGCAATAGTATTGGTCCTGACCTGGCATCTCAGTTTCAGTCCGCATGCAAATAGTATAAATTAGTCTATCCTGTTATTTAACTTATAGCTGGAGAGCGAACGACTAAAGATGGATTAATGCATTTCATAAGGAAATTAGCGCTAAATGAACACAAAAGACTAAACCAGAATTTGAACTCGGCTCGCTGATTTCACGCCAGGTTTTGCTACGCTACCCGCACATCAGGCATGGGAGGGAAGTTTTAAGGTCATTTATTTAGAATTGTTGACTGTATTCTATGGAAGCTATGTTATGACGCCTTCCTGTTATGGATAAGATCTGAAGTGTCTATGAAATGCCTAACGAGTTTTCTAAATCGCTTTTAGCATTTATTAAAAAGAAGTGCATCGTGACATTTACTTAAGCCAGTCAGATCCTCGTTAGTGAGAAGAGGTTAAGTATGTTTTGTTTGGTGGCTTCGTAAATGCATCTTTGAAATTTACGTTCTTCCAAACACAATGCATGAAAATTGCTTAGCGACGTTCGATTGTTGATTCGTTCTTGGCTTTACTTGTATGTTTCTCATATCGATTCCGCATCTAATCTTTTTTCGGTCTCAAATGTTTTCACAGGCTGAATCTGTACTTGTGAATGCTTTTAGGTATCCGTTGGTATTCTGTGTCGTATCATATGCCTTACTTAAGAATACAAGCTTTTGAAGCGCATAATCTTGGATGTGCATGTGGCGTAACGGTTAACGGCGTGTAAAGTGTAGTTGGCTAGCCAAGTTCAAGTTCCAAGCAAGTCTGTTGCATTCACTTTAGCACTAATGACCTCCAGAAAGATCCGAATCCGTCTCTTCTTACCCCTGAAAGTATGTTTTTTTAAAACCCATACTTGAAGGGGTAAGAAGCGGGGTAGACGGGTTTCTTTAGCCTGGAGTAGCTGCCTGTTTCACAGAATGAACACTCTGAATTCAAATTGGGGATATGGCAACGGGAAATAACTTTGCGCACTTACCCAACAGCGTATAGTAATTCACAGATAATAAAGAAAAGAATAGGAAGCTGTGGAGAGCCATGATCGCTTACCTCGTGAATACTTCATGAATAGACATAGTATTTTTAATACCATGTTTATTCATGAATAGACATGATATTTTTAATACCATGTCTATTCATGAGGTATTCACGAGATAAGCGATCATGGCCCTTCACAGCTTCATTTTCTTTTCTTGTGATACAAGTCCTTGGATGTTTTGGGTCTTCCTCACTCAGGCGGCCTCCTCGGTAACTTTCCACGTAGAGTTAGTCCATCTACGGCTCTCATCTCCTGATACACAATTATCGTGAAGGAGTTTCTAATTCTTCGGTGATCAACTTTCTGATACTTTGCCTACTGGCTCCTTGGTGCACATTCTATTGATGGGAATGGATAGTGAACTCTTCGTACCCGTTCTTACAATGGATGGTTGTCCAGAACAGTGCCGGAATAGTATACATTTATATTATTAAAGTATTTTTCTATTATTGAAGTATCTTTTCTATTATTAAAGTATTTTTCTATTATTGAAGTATTTTTTCTATTATAAAATATTTTCTATTATTAAAGTATTTTTCTATTATTAAAGTATCATTTCTATTATTAAAGTATTTTCTATTATTAAAGTATCTTTTCTATTATTAAAGTATTTTTTCCATTATTAAAGTATCTTTCTATTATTAAATTATTATTGCTAATATTAAAGCATTTTTCTATTATTAAAGTATTTTTCTATTATTAAAGTATCTTTCTATTATTAAAGTATCTTTTCTATTATTAAAGTATTTTTCTATAATTAAAGTATCTTTCCATTATTAAAATACCTTTTCTATTATTAAAATATTTGTTCATGACAAATAAAATTGAACAACAATCATCTTATCATGGATCAGGTACGTTTTAAAACTGGACTAGATTTTTCATGCATGAAGGTAAAATGCTTCCTTTTCTCGTTCCCTAATTTCCACTCAAAAACGACTATTGATGTTATTTTCTACCAGACACGTTTAAAATTATTTTATTTTTCACCTGGTCGGTGTGTGTGTGTGTGTGTGGGGGGCAATACATGAATCACCGAGCAACATACAAAAAATAAAAATAAAATAAAACAAAGATAAATAATTAAAGAACTAAATTCCATGAAAAATGCCAGACCGAAAAGAGTAAGACGATAAACTACATCCACGTCCTGGGTAAGACGATAAACTACATCCGCGTCCTGGGTAAGACGATAAACTACATTCGCGTCCTGGGTAAGACGATAAACTACATCCGCGTCCTGGGTAAGACGATGAACTACATCCGTGTCCTGAGTAAGACGATAAACTACATCCGTGTCCTGGGTAAGACGATGAACTACATCCGCGTCCTGAGTAAGACGATAAACTACATCCGTGTCCTGGGTAAGACGATAAACTACGTTCAACAGCAAGGCTTCTTATCAGGACGTTTTGAGGAGCGTGGAACCACCTCTTAATTGCTGGTCTTCCCAACTCCACCCTGGCATGTGGTGGTAGCACCTATTAGAATTCCATCTATTGGCAAATAGTTAGACCCCAAACTGGGCTCAGAACACTATGAAAGTATAAAAATAGGTTTATTACCTGCAATACATTTTTGAAGGAAAGATATTACCAGCAATAAGTTTTTTTGAAAAAATATTACCGGCAATAAAAATATTTCTGGAATTAAATAACACATTCAGGTTGATATACCGTAAAACAAACCAAACCATACCAGAAAAAAAAGCCAGACCGAAAAGAGAGTGGAATACCGATACTAGTCGCTGGAAAACGCGGCCTTTTGGGCAATTACTTATTTTCTACCATATAACCCCTTTTACAGAGATGGAACATCGCAAGCTTCTAGCTACTCTATTGCTATTTCCATGGCAAATGTTCTGACAAGATACATTGCTTAGTTCGACCAGAACAGGCATTTACAGCTGAGACCTTCCGTGTCACGCACACGGCGTCAACTCATTTCCTTTGAATTCCATTAATAACGAGGAAGTTTCATTCAGATATTGTCTTCCTAAGAGCCGCTACGTTGTGGAAGAGACTCCCGAAAGGGCACATCCTCGGTCGCTATAATCAACCTCTTCAGATCTAAGGACAACCATTATCTTTCCTACATATCCTCATAAACTGCACTTCTTCCTTCTACACTCATGCAGTAGCCTAAGAAAAGTTTTTAGCCAGAAGAAATAAACTTTAATCCCTATTCAACATAAACAAACAGTATTTGGAACTAGTCTGGAGCAGGTCCTCCATTTGCTAGTTTCAGTGCTTGTATTCGATTTTTCATGGATTTGATGAAGTTATCACCCATCGTCTGAGCCATATTTTCCACTCCTTCAGCAATGTTTCTTTAAAGGTTGCCACTGACGTGATTTTGGTTGCATGCTCTCAGAGTTTTTGGTCAAAGTGCTCCCAAATGTGCTCTATTGAATTAATGGCAGGACTTTGGGCTACCCAGTGACTTGATTCCTTGCGATTCCTTCCAGGCCTTTACTACTTTGCTCGTATGACATGGCGCTCCATCTTCTTGAAAAAGGTAGATATTCTTGTCAATCTGATTGGATTCAAATAGTGGGAGTAGTCCTTTCTCTAATATTTGACAGTATTTTGGACCATTCAACCGCTCGTCAACAAGAATCAGCTAAGATTTCCCTCCAAACCAGACAGCGCCCGACACCATTACTCGAATTCCTCCATGTTTCATGGTCACATGCAGACATTCAGTATTCCAAGTGTCATTCTGATTTCTCCAAACATGAACCTGTCTCGAATTTGAATATTGGCAGAATTTACTTTCATCTGAACAAATTACAGATCTTGAATTCTCATGCCCAGTCCATACTGGTTTATGTTAACCTCTGAAATCAAGGGCTTCTTTCTTGCAACTCTTCTTTGATAGCCTAGCTCTTTCAGAGTCTTTCTCAACACATCTGGTGACATTTCTATGCTGTTGGCAACATCTTTGACGCTCCGACACTGGTTTCAGATGACTTTCCTCTTCAATGCCCTTTTCATTCACTCAAACACGATGGTTGGTCTTCCTGAGTGCTGTTTAACACGACAATCACCTTCTTCATTAAACTTCTTGACAATAACCTGGAAAAACCTAGCAATTTCTCTATTTGACTTGCCACACCGATGCCATCCAATTATTTGCCCTCGTTGAAATTCACCAATTTCCTTACTTCCGTGAGCTTTCATTGCAAAATATTAGTCAACTATCGTTCATAGATGAGAGTAGCTTGATACAAACACGGTATTGTCTGAAAAAAAGAAGAGACGTTATTACACAAGCCGAAATTACTGTAATCAAGGGTGGCTAAAAACTTATCATAGACCACTGTACAACAGCCTCATTCCATAACGCTCTACTTTGAGTGGCTGTTGGGCTCTGTATTCGGTGAACAATTACTAAAGTGTAATCTTACTTTCTCCCACGGAAAACTTTAAAATATTTAAAGATTAATAAAAAATGAAAGCAATTGATTCTTACCTTCACGAGATACAAGTAGCAGCTTTCTGTCAAAGTCTAAAGACTTGCTTAGAAACGGACTCTCATACACCGTATTTTGCAGTGTACAATGTAATGTATATTAGATATGCGAAAATGCATCGGAAAGTTGTCAGCAAGACCAATCAAAGATTCGAAAATATTTTGTTGCTGGGTAGTAATTTAAGAAAGTGGTTCAAGCCAAGTAGTTTTCAGCAGGTCATTATTTATATATATATATATATATATATATATATATATATATATATATATATATATATATATATAAATATAAAAGTGAACATAGAAGTCAACACTTAGAGGCGACAGTCTGTTTCATGCTAGATGCAATCGTCAGGCAACTAGTTGCCTGACGATTGCACTAGCATGAAACAGACTGTCGCCTCTAAGTGTTGACTTCTATGTTCACTTTTATATTTGCACACGCTCTAACTCTGATATTGACCACTTTATCCCATAAATATAGCACACGTTAAGACTATATTTCTTCATATATATATATATATATATATATATATATATATATATATATATATATATATATATATATATATTAAAGAATATCAAACTCTTAAAATCCCATAGGTAATAATTTTTATTTCATGGTAGCTCTAAAAAATCAGCTCTCAATCTTCAAGACCTACAAACAAATAAAAAATGAAATGGAAAAATATTCCGGTTTAAAAACAAGAGATATTGCTATCGTCCTTAGAGAGTAGGGGAAAGGCAGAGAGTGTTGACCTTTTTTGATATACTGACCTCAGTATTTGGTGCGAATATGTGGTGCTAACTGAAATTATTGTTAGCTATGCATGTTGTGGATTTTTTTATATTAGTATTATTTTTTTATTATTTTTATTAACTTATTTTTTATTATATCGTTTACTTCTTTATACTAGTGATATGTCCATTATGACTATCCTTATTGCAGTGTATATATTATGGGTGAAGAAAAAATATATGTGTGTGCGTATATATGCATTTTTGGACCAAGTTGGACGCTACGCGGTAATCGGGTTAAACAGGTCTCCTTTAAATTAATGTGGAATATGTCTTTAACTAAACTCATAAACTTAATAAATATACACTTGGGGGATTAACCCCGATCTAAATTTATCTTAGGTCAAAGTACATTCATGTCCTGCTAAATCTTAATAAATAAATAATCTAAGATACTCTAGATATAAATATGTTTCTCTGAATATAAATAATAATCATTTAATTCAAATCATTTAGGTTTTTAACTTAAATTTCTTGGTTGATTATACAAAAAGCTTATAATAATTTACATTTAATTTAAAAAAAAAATTCGCTAATTTCGAAAAACGTTTTTAAAAATGTTCCGAACCAAACTCGTTTTAATATTATTTATAGAATTTGTTGAATGAAATACAGGGAATTAAACCCGATCTAATATTTCAAGTACATACATTCATATCATGCTAAATATTAATAAATACATTTCAGATACTTTAGATATAAATATGTTTCTCTGAATATAATTAATAATCATTTAATTCAAATTTCTTAGGTATTTTAATTTAAATTTCTTGATTAATTATATAAAAAGCTTAGGAAAACTTTTTCGCTAATTTCAAAATCTTTAAGAATGTTCTTTTAATATTATTTACAAATAATTTGTTGAATGAAATATGTCAGAATTGAAAATTTGACCCGTTGACAGAAACAGACGAGATTGTTTCAGATTCACACTTTAAGCCCCTTCCATCATCCTGAAATGACATACCGAGGTCAGTATGTCAAAATAGGTCAACACTCTCCGCCTTTTTCCTCCACTCTCTAAAGAAGATAGCAATGCCTCTTGTTTTTAACCCGGAATATTTTTTCCATTTCATTTGTAATTTGTTTGTAGGTCTTGAAGATTGAGAACTGCTGTTTTTTAGAGCTCTCATAAAAAAATACCTATGGGATTTTAAGTGTTTGATATTCTTTAATTAATAATAATTTTGCTCTTTCTTTAGACATAGAGCTCTCCCTGGATCTATATCCTCCTGATAAATTCCATACAGATTACCAAATTTTATAATTAATATATATATATATATATATATATATATATATATATATATATATATATATATATATATATATATAAAATGAAGAGGTTATAATGGTTCCAACGAGAGAAAGGTGTGTATATTAAAAAGAAGAGAGGTACCGCAAACTTTTTTGGTTGTTATGTGGGTTTTTAAAAAAATATTATTCTTTATTTTTCATAATTATGAAAAATGAAGAATATTTATTGTGGTTTTTAAAAAAAAAATTATTCTTTATTTTTCATAATTATGAAAAATAAAGAATAATATTTTTTTAAAAACCCACATTACAACCAAAAAAGTTTGCGGTACCTCTCTTCTTTTTAATATATATATATATATATATATATATATATATATATATATATATATATATATATATATATATATATATATATATGTATATATATATATTTTGGCAGCATGTTTTCATTGAGCTATGTCTCATCAAATAAATTAGAGAAGTTTTGTCTACTTATTTTCAACTGGATCCTTTCATAATCATGAACAATATTTTTGGTGTCATTATTTCCTTTCATAATCATGAACAATATTTTTGGTGTCATTATTAAAGGAAGAGAGAAAATCACCGTGTTATACATATTATTTTATTCCGAGTACTTTCGACATAGCACAATGTCATCATCAACCAGTTTCTCGCCCACTAAGATGTTAGAGCTAGAGCGGATGATAGCTAGGGCCCCGCAGGACTGGCTGTTAACAACTATCTTTAGGGACCTACCCGTTAGGAAGGACATATTTGTATTTAAAGGGACGATTAAAATAAAGCACTCATATTGCTAATTAAAAAAAAAGGATTTTAAGGTTAGAAAATATTGTTTGCAATGAAAAACCAAAATTCCCTAAAAGAACACTATTTACATTTTTATGACTGTTGTCCTCATTTTTATTGTCATATTCACGACGTTTCGGCCATTGTACACTCCGGCCTTCTTCAGGGGATATACGTTGGAATTTCGGACACATGGTCCAGTGGATACGAGTTCCACTTGACGCCTGGGGTTAGTTTAAGTTTCAATAGTGACACAAGGCACAAGGCATCACTGAAGAGACATCCATTCATCGTGACTATTGGTAGCCTGGGGTCCGATCGGTGATGATAGAATGTAACTAGTTTAGTTTTTGAGGCATTTAATGTAACCAGCCAGTTTTCCCCCGCTGTGTTGTTAGAGCTAGATCGGATGAGAGATCAGCTGCCAATCTCTGGTCATCACGAGTTTTGGAAGTGTACCCATGTAACGTTGCATCATTGGTATAGATATTAGGAAATGATATGAGTATAGATCATTTATGTAAAGTAAGAAGAGGGATGGTCCAAGAAGTAACCCCTGGGGGACGCCTGCTTTGATTGCTGTAAGTGCGTGCGTGTGTATGTGTGTGTGATAAAATGGCTGACATGAAATATCTGAACAAAGTATAGGAGATGGGATATGTGAAAACCAGTTGGACATTTAATTTTTTCTGTTGTCAAAGATTCAGAACAGCTGATAAGCGAAAGAAGAAAAATCGTTACCATGGAAACTGTAGTTAATTTGAAAATATATATATATATATATATATATATATATATATATATATATATATATATATAAAACCCTCAATTAAAAAAAGATAATATTGGCCAGGTACACTACTCAAAAAATTAAAGTCCGCAATATAATTTAAAGAAATCGGCCCGTTTAACGGCTATAGTCCACAAGAAACAATTCTTCCGGGTGTTTCAGCGTGTTAGTTCTAATCACAAAAGAAGCCTATTTGTGACTGCTCGTAAACATGTCCTTAAAGAGGCTAAATCTTCCTTTGTTTAGGAATGAAGTAGCATTTAGCCTCTAGCATGTTCGGCTCTCGTGACTACTAGCGAATATCTTAAACAAGAGAAATTCTTCCTCTCTTTAATCAATTTGAGGTGTTAAAATATTTTGCTGATAAATCAGAATACCTGGCTCATAGATATTCTTCAAATTCTATTCTTGACTCATCTGAAGTACCTTTGCCTGACTTTCAACTCAGAACTGAACCTCCATTGTGTATAGTGGATCTCCTCAAAGCATGTCCACTTGTTGGTATCCCCGCAATAATCCTTAAGATGTGTCCATTTTGACTGCTCCCTGTTTTCTCTAATCTGCGATAATAAATGCCTTGCTGCTTCTTGCTTTTCTGTCCGTTGTAAATCGTCTTCTGTAGATCCAGTCTTTAAGAACTCAGGTGAATTTTCAGATCCTTCTAACAAATAGCCGATTAGCCTTCTACCTCTATTTGCAAAGTACTAGAGGCTCTAATCAACTCTGAATCGGTTAGGCATTCCACCTCGCAGGGCCTTCTTCCCAAGTTGAAATGTTATAGTATTTCTGGACGAATTTTTGAACTGATTCAGTCTTTCTTATCAAATCGTGAAATTAGTGTTGTCTTGAACGGCCACTCTTCCAGATCTTTTTGTATCAATGCAGACGTCCAAAGGGTTCTATGTTTGGGCCTATGTTGTTTCTAATTTTTAACAAAATGACCTTCCTGGTGTCATCAGTTCTCAACTCGGTATCTATGCTAAATATTTCCTTCTGTCTTAATAAGTAAGCCTAATCGGTTCTATTAAGGCATGTTGGCAGCTTCCCCAACCAACAACACGTACTTTACCAGACATAAACAAAAATACCCATTAGATGCACGCGCACAGACACGTACACATATTATCAACCTATTTCCGCATAGATCAACTACACATGCGCACATGAATTGTATACACAAACGCTACCGGACAAAACAAACACGTGGGATGCTACTTAACCAATGGAAAGTCAAGTAACACAAAAATAAAGATACCAGAATTTTCTCTTCTCCATATTTCATTTCCTGATGAAGCTTATATAAAAGCGAAATGTGTTAAATTCATAAACGTTTCCAAATTTTGTTCGTCGTCATATCATTCTTTCGCTATGTAAACGTACAAGAAATCTTTGTTTTCCTGTGTCAAGAACACGTCTTTAGTTCTTAGCAACCTAATCAGTTTTACGTTTTAATCTATCTTCCAGTTTTATATTACAGCACAAGAGCTTGCTTATCTTCGACAGAATATTATTTAAAAGAGATGCTTTCAAAAGTTTTTTTCTGAGCCATATCTTTTAAATTACTTTTTTTAAAAAAATTAACGAGATTATAAGGTATGTTATATGCTTAAAATAATGTTTGCATTTGTTATGATTCGAATAGATTTTTAGAACTTAATAAATAATGACTTGGATCAAATTAAGAATTCGTATCAAACCAATCTCGCAATTATAAATGATAATTTGTTTACTAGAAAATTATTTTCTAGAAAGGTTACTTAAATTAATATAAATTAATAGATTTGGGTTTTTTATCCGACACTCTCGAGAAAATGTATTAATGTAAGATTAAAGATTCCAACCTGCCACCCGCTTTAATGGAAAACAAAATCTTGCTTGTCAAACTCTTCGTAGCCGAACGGTTAAAGCACGCAGGATCAGACGGTGGTTTTTAGTGTGAAAATTTTGAAAAACTAACGACAATTTGCTTCTGTATATAAATAGTTGGTGTAAAATAAAATCCTTACATTTGCCTTCATGAAGTTCATCTAGGACGAAACACGTCGGTTAAGATAAGTTTTTGCCTTTTAACAGATATGTTTTTAGTTATATCTGAATTTTTACACACACACACATACACACACAAATGTATATAATCTATCTATCTATTTATCTATCTATCTATCTATATATCTATCTATTATGAAAAGGACTAATTCCGACAATTATTTTAATATATTTTCTGTTTATACGTTATTTTTTATCGATACAAATCTATCTATCTATCTATCTATCTATCTATCTATCTATATATATATATATATATATATATATATATATATATATCTATATCTATACCTATATATATATATATATATATATATATATATATATATATATACTACTGGTAATGCAAGACGATCTAAATTGGACTGAGTTCTCTGGGTCACTAACGTGTTTATGAAAACATAAATACGTTAAAAAATTCGCCTTTCTCTCTGTCGGGCGTCGATAGCCTAGGGGTTAGAATCTCCGACTGATGCCTATCAGTCGGTTTTTGGTCTCGGCTTGGAGCGATCGGATGTTTAGCCACACTGATTCGGTGTGATGCAGCGAAACAGTTTGTCTGTGGATGACGATATATATATATATATATATATATGTATATACACACACTATTAGAGTGTGAAGCATATATATATATGTATATACACACACTATTAGAGTGTGAAGCATATATATATATATGTATATACACACACTATTAGAGTGTGAAGCATATATATATATGTATATACACACACTATTAGAGTGTGAAGCATATATATATATATGTATATACACACTATTAGAGTGTGAAGCATATATATATATGTATATACACACACTATTAGAGTGTGAAGCATATATATATATGTATATACACACACTATTAGAGTGTGAAGCATATATATATATGTATATACACACACTATTAGAGTGTGAAGCATATATATATATGTATATACACACACTATTAGAGTGTGAAGCATATATATATATGTATATACACACACTATTAGAGTGTGAAGCATATATATATATATGTATATACACACACTATTAGAGTGTGAAGCATATATATATATGTATATACACACACTATTAGAGTGTGAAGCATATATATATATGTGTATATACACACTATTAGAGTGTGAAGCATATATATATATATGTATATACACACACTATTAGAGTGTGAAGCATATATATATATGTATATACACACACTATTAGAGTGTGAAGCATATATATATATGTGTATATACACACTATTAGAGTGTGAAGCATATATATATATGTATATACACACACTATTAGAGTGTGAAGCATATATATATATGTATATACACACAGTATTAGAGTGTGAAGCATATATATATATATGTATATACACACTATTAGAGTGTGAAGCATATATATATATGTATATACACACACTATTAGAGTGTGAAGCATATATATATATGTATATACACACACTATTAGAGTGTGAAGCATATATATATATGTATATACACACACTATTAGAGTGTGAAGCATATATATATATGTGTATATACACACTATTAGAGTGTGAAGCATATATATATATGTATATACACACACTATTAGAGTGTGAAGCATATATATATATGTATATACACACACTATTAGAGTGTGAAGCATATATATATATGTGTATATACACATACTATTAGAGTGTGAAGCATATATATATATGTATATACACACACTATTAGAGTGTGAAGCATATATATATATGTATATACACACACTATTAGAGTGTGAAGCATATATATATATATGTATATACACACACTATTAGAGTGTGAAGCATATATATATATGTATATACACACACTATTAGAGTGTGAAGCATATATATATATATATGTATATACACACACTATTAGAGTGTGAAGCATATATATATATGTATATACACACACTATTAGAGTGTGAAGCATATATATATATGTATATACACACACTATTAGAGTGTGAAGCATATATATATATATGTATATACACACACTATTAGAGTGTGAAGCATATATATATATATGTATATACACACACTATTAGAGTGTGAAGCATACACACACTATTAGAGTGTGAAGCATATATTTTACATAATAAAGAAACAGTTTATAAAAGGAATTAAATAGCAATGTTAATGTCATTGATGGCGAAATCACTTCGCTATCAATAAATAATGAGAAATTAACTTGCTATCAATTTCTTGAATAGTAAGTTCCTTATATCCGAGTTGTTGTTAGATGGAAGACACATGACAAGTACTTTCGACAATTTCAAAGTGTCATCTGTAAGAGGCAATTTTTTCCCATACATAGGCAAACACTAAAACGAAATATGTGTAGACCGAAAGATGTTTTTTTTTAAAATTATGATATTTATTGACAGTTGAATATATGTTTTGGAGCATATGGTGGTATTTAGGCAGTTGCTTTTCATTTATTAAAGTTTGGTTAAAGATCAAGGAAAATTGTTGATTACATATTTATTGTCAAAGAGCTTTTGTTTTTGGACGAAGTCGGTTTCATCATTTTCAAATATATCTTCTTTGCATCTTAACGTGAGCGTTTGTCTTTTATTGATTCGTTTTATACGGTTTATCAACCCTTTGAATTTTATTAAAAGTCAGAATATATTTTTACATCGTAAGAGTTTTTTGGTAGGGGGTGGTGGTTATAATAATGATTTAGTGATACACGTCTTACTAATTAACCCATAGCTGGGGGAAATAGGCGAATTCATACCTTTCACAAGGATATAGCTGCGTAAGTGAATATAAATAAACCAACGCGTTTTAGAACCCACACCCCAAGTCTACAGCACCTGGTATTCCTAAGCGGTAACATATCTAGTTACTGACTTAAATGGCGTTGCTTAACTTCGGTTATCGTACAGGAACTGTCGTTTCAACGTAATATGGGTGTAATTTTTTTTGTGTTATCGGTTTTTTATTAATTATATTTTATTAATTTTATATTATTTTATTGAATTGACAAAATACTACATCACATATAATGTAAAAAAACAAAATTGTAGTAATTATAGTTGACTTACATTTTATATATATATATATATATATATATATACTGTAAGTCAACTATAATTACTACAATATATATATATATATATATATATATATATATATATATATATATATATATATATATATATATACCGAGTGTAACAGTAACATTTTCCAATTGTTAGATTAAACTTTGAGCAGTTTTCTTAGAAATGAATAAAAATATCTTACTGTAATTCCCCAAGGATTTTATAACGCTATTGGATTCTACTTTGAGCAATAAAAATGTATAATTACTGATGATATCTGCGTACACACCAGCATGAAATAAACTATTCCCATGTGGAGGTAATTTTTGTTTTTTGCTGTAAAAAATACATATAATCTGTTATATTAAATACATCGTACTCTCTGTGGATCAGTTTTAATAATTAATATTACTAAAATCCACTGGGATTATATACGAACGGATCACTCTCTCTCTCTCTCTCTCTCTCTCTCTCTATATATATATATATATATATATATATATATATATATATATATATATATCTTCGGCAGAATTTAGTCACTGTCAGTCACTGTGTGTTTATCTAAATCTAAAAATAAACACGCTAAAATTCACCTTCATCCCTGTCGTGCGCCGACGGCTTACTGGTAGAAGTTCCGACTGACGCAAATTCAGTCGGGTTTCGATCCTATCTAGAGGCAACCGGACGTCTAGCCACACTGATGAGCTGTGAAACAGCGAAACAGTCTGTCTGTGGATGGCAAATATATATATATATATATATAGACAATATTAGTGGTGAATATACACATACATATGCAATTATATATACACATACATATATGTATAAAAATAATTCCAAGAGGATATGATCCAGGTAGAACTCGATGTCCAGGACAGAGTAAGGATATAATAAAAAGACTTAAACACTAATATTCCATGGAATATTAGTGTTTAAGTCTTTTTATTATATATATATATATATATATAATGACTTATTGATGAACAAATTGAATGAGCTATTACTAATATAAACATAAATAAAATTATAAAATACATCATCAAATAACTTAATTATGTAAAGTTGTACATTGATAAGTATTACATATTTTTACGTTTATGTCACTGTACTATTACCGGTGCTGCTACTACTAATACTACTATTAATAATATTAACACACACACACACACACACACACACACACACACACATGTATATATATATATATATATATATATATATATATATATATATATATATATATATATATATATAGAATGTCTGATGACCAACTTCTTGAGAGCTCCTCTTTGTGGTTGCTCAGTCTCACGCTGTCCGCTGATCCGAGATGGAACAAATACATCGAGTCAATTGCATCATCCACCGCAAGGAAAGTTGGCTCCCTGTGCCGAGCCAGGAAATTCTTCTCCCCGGAATCTATCCTCCAAATTTATAAATCGACCATTCGTCCTTGCATGGAGTATTGCTGCCATATATGGTCTGGAGCCCCTGCTGTTTGCGTCAGGGTTCTTGATAAGATCCAGAGACGGATATGCAATGTAATTGGCCCCGATCTGTCATCTCGTCTGCAGTCTCTCTCTCACAGACGCGACGTTGCCTCGCTCTGTCTTTATAATAAATACTTTCACAGTAATTGCTCCGAGGAGCTGCTTTCGCTGGTTCCTAGGCCTCATGAATTTAAACGTCCCACGAGGCTGGCATACCGTTCCCATCCCTTCACCGGTCAAACTGTTAGATGTAGACGTCTCTTCTACTCCAATAGCTTCATGTCTCACACATCTAGCCTGTGGAACTCCCTTCCTTATTCCTGCTTCCCTGACAAATACAATCTCCAACTATTTAAATGTAACGTCAATCGACATCTCCAGCTGCTTTGATCTATCCTCTTCCCTTCTCCACATCCTTTCACCTTTCATTCCTATCTGCTCTCGCTCTAAATCTTCTGTAACCCCCTAGCCTTGATCGATCCACTATCTTTCTCCACATCCTCTCCTTTACCACTCCTATCTGCTCTTCATCCAAACCTTCTGTAACCCCCTGCGTACTAGTGGCTTCCAGCCTTGCTTGGGGTGATATGCTTAAAAAAAAAAAAAAAAAGTCCGAGAAATGTCACCATCACCTCATATATATAGGCTATTCTGAAAGTCACTGTGCACTTATATCTTTATTAACAGACATGCTTTAATATAGAATACAAGAGAAGAATAAAATTATAAATATTATTGCTCAAACCATATTGTCGTGAAATCTGAATTATAAAAATACGACTTGAAAAGGTCACGGTATTTTTTGAATACCCTGTATATTGAAATGAGTTTAAAGTAAAATGAACAAGAACAATTAAAAAATGTCATTTTTTTATCTAACAAAATCAAATATGTCATTTTTTTTATGAGAGTGTTTCTTGTAATAAAAAATATATTTATTATGACAATCAAAAGCGGAGTCAAGAGACAGAAAACCTTTCAACTTCTCAGTTTTAAGGGAATTTAATGGGGAGAAAAATTCCATGCAGATGGCGGGATTCAAAGTAATTTTTTTTTATTACAGATTGTTAGATCTTGGACAGACTTTTACTGAGCAGCGTTACAATGAGCAATTGGTTAGTTTGAATGACGCATTGGAATAGAAATGTACTTTTTCTAATCAAAAAGTCGACAGTTGATTTTTGATGCATAACAATGCTGTTTTTCGTATCCTGGAGAAGGAATGGAGAACTCATATACAGAGTTCTTATTTTTTTAATGACGCGTCGTTTTAGGACGTAGACGATCTTTACTAATTTATTTATTATCGATGAACTGCTTTGATTTCCTGGAAAATAGTAGAATAATTTAACCTTAACTTTCCCTTGGTTTTGCATTTAAAGGAGTCCTTCTCTTAGAGTGGTTGTCACTCAAGATCAGAGAGTCCTATCAACCTTACTATTTAATCCAGAACTAGAGAGGGAGGAGGGATTGAATTATGCCTATCGTAGGTACATTAGTGCGAAAATATCTCTCTTTCATTTGTATTTCTTTCTTTTTTTTCTTTCTGTAGTTTTCACCTACCCATTCATTTTCTTTCTTTCTTTCTTTCTTTCATTTTTTGCAATTTCAATCTGCCTTTTCACGTTATATGTTCATTCATTCATTTATTCTTTCTTCCTTTCTTTCTTTCTTTGCAGTTTTCATCTAAACTTTCATTTGCTTCTCTTTCCTTCTCTCGCTATCTTTCTTTCTTTCTTTCTTTCTTTCTTTGTAATCTCACTCTCCCTTTTCACATGTTATTCATTCATTCTTTCTGTCTTTTTTTATTTGCCGTTTTTCATGCTTTATAGGTTCATTCATTCTTTCTTTCTTTCTTTTTTTGCATTTTCATCTATTCTTTCTTTCGTTCATTCTTTGCAGTTTTCATATAGCCGTTCATTTTCTTTCTTTCTTTCTTTCTTTCTTTCTGTCTTTCTTTCTTTCTTTCTTTCTTTCTTTCTTTCTTTCTTTCTTTCTTTCTAACCTTACCCTTCCATATGTTATGTTCTTTTTCTTTATTTCTTTTCTAATCTTCTCACCTTTAATTATTTGCTTCTTCTTTTTACTAATTTTTTTTCATCTTCGGCTTTTCCAGTCATTAATCATTTAAAGATTAAATAAATCCTGCCTTGTAAAATTAATCATAAAAGTCTTAACCCAATGAGCTGGCCGATCGCTTTTTCCCGTTTTTGATTCTTTCAATAATCTCGATTAATTAGTTAATGGCCATATGTAATCGGCTCATCAGAAAGAAGGTTAAAGGCAGCTCAACAAAAAATAAAAAAAACGATAAGTTGAAGAAACGTTACTTGAAGTGATTGTTGATTGGTTGAAGCAATTGACTGAAGGAGACTCGATTAACTGTTCTGCTGAAATGTCACGTATTCAGTGTAGCGATTTCTAAAAAGGATATAAAGCGGGAGGTAGATATAAACTGACAGAATGGGATGCATGCAAGAAGGAGGGACACACACAAATACACATACAGACATATATATATATATATATATATATATATATATATATATATAAATATATATATATAAATATATATATATATATATATATATATATATATATATAAATAAATATGTGTGTGTGTGTATTTAGGCAGAAAATTCTCTTTTAGGACATGTCTGATTAAAAAAATATACAAACATTATGTCTGCTTATTTTTAGCATAATCCTGTCATATTCACGGATATTTTTCCGTGTATTGCAATCAAATGATGCAAGAAATGCAATGTAACAGTGAAAATTACTTTTATTTTCCAAGTACTTTACCTGATGACGATCTCAGAAAGTGATTGAAAGTACGTGGGAAATAAAAGTGATTTTCACTGTTACATTGCATTTCTTGCATCATTTGATTGTAATACACGGAAACATATCCGTGAATATGAACGGATTATGCTAAAAGTAAGCAGGCATAATGTTAGTAATTTATTTAATAACACACACACACACACACACACACACACACACACACACACATATATATATATATATATATTGAGACATGTTTTATTGAATAATTTAGACAAATTTTGTCTACTTATTTTCAATTGGATCTTTTCATATTCACAGACAAGCTTTTTGGTATAATTATTGAAGGAAAGAGAGAAATACGACCGTGTTGATACATATTATTTTATTCCAAGTACTTTCGACATTAACATAATCTCATCATCAGGGTGTTGTTTTTATTCAACACAAATATTGTAGTATTCAATATTTTCAAAGACAAAATTGCTGTGATCATCTGAAAGTCCCTTTTTTTTACTAGTGAAAAAACTATATACAGCATCATATCTTAGTTACCTCCCCTGAAACGTTACTCAAGTTAATCGCACTAAACTCAGCGTTCTTCAATTCACTGGCAAAAAGAAAATTGGGGTACTGAAAGAGATTAGGGAATCCTAAAAACAATATATTCGTCCTCCGACAGGAATCGAACCTGTACCCTATACGGAACGGTCATATAGCCTGACGTGCCTTAACCGATCGAGCCACGGAGGATCGTTCGATCAGCAAGGTCGATTTTACTGCTTTTAAACTTCAATCTTCCATGAATGAATATTTTCCATGAAATTTTTTCGGACATTCAGGCCGGTAAATGTTATTAATACTGTTTATTTTAAAACATGGCATTTACTTAAATATTTGTATCTATAAAAAGAATGTTTAAACATAAAAATGTCTTAAAATAATTGTCGCACTTTGTCCATTTCATAATATATACAGTGCTGCTCGATAAACGTGACTCACCTGGTTTTTCTTTACTAAATGTTCTCTTCTCTGATGAAACGAAAGTTGAGCTAAATTCAAAGAATAAGCGATCTAAAATCCGAAGAAGAAACTTTGAAGGCTCTTTAAATTTAGCAGTAAGTACTGTGTAAAGCATCCGTTCAGTATAATGTTCTGGTGATGTTTTTCTTTTCATGGAACTGGTTTCTTAAAATCTATTGAAAAGGCCCTCAGGAGTGAGCAGTACAAGAGTCTTGCCTGCTCCATTCTGCTGAAAGGGTGTAAATCGACCCCACCAAACTCATTTTTATGCAGGATAATGCTCCCTGTCACAAATCAAAATTGATGAAGGAATACTTTGATGAGAAGCAGGTGAGTGTTATGACATGGCCTCCCCAATCTGGTGACCTCAACCCCATAGAAAACTTATGGCGCATTATAAAGTACAGGCTTTCGAGAAAGCAATTGAGCAACAGAGAGGATTTGATTGTGAATTTCATATCCGAATGGAATTCAATGCTTGGAGATGATATATATATATATATATATCAGGGGATCCAGAAAAAACACGGCATTAAATAAAGAACTCTGTACGTGATAGAATTTTTCATTCCATCTCCAGGATACAAAATATCGACATTGTTATGCATAAAAAATCAACTGTCGACATTTTTGATGAGAAAAAGTACATTTCTATTCCAATTCGTCATTCAAACTAACCAATTGCTCATTGTAACTCTGCACAGTAAAAGTCTGTCGAGGATATAACAATATGTAATAAAAAAAAAATCATTTTGAATCTATAGAGAATTTTTCTCCTCATTAAATTCCCTTAAAACTGAGAAGTTGAAAGGTTTTCTGTCTCTTGACTCCGCTTTTGATTGTCATAATAAATATATTTTTTATAACAAGAATCTTTCTCATGAAAAAATGACATATTTGATTTTCTTAGATAAAAAATGACATTTTTAAATTGTTCTTGTTCATAATTCTTTAAACTCATTTCAATATACAGGGTATTCGAAAAATACCGTGAACTTTTCAAGTCGTATTTTTATAGTTCAGATTTCACGCCAATATGGTTTCAATAATATATATATATATATGTTAGACAATCGGAAAATAGTACGGAATAACAGGCGGAGACAATTGACTATGGTACAGAATAAATATTAAGAGCTTTTTTTAAAAATTACTGATTTTCTTTCTTTCATTAATCATGAGAAACACCAGCTTAGGGAAAAATACTATGATTCATTATTTAAGCATAGACAAAAACAAACAAACAAATATTTCTTGCTTTCCAAAACATGGTTAGATGGTAATTAGTTGGAAGCCTAATACGAAGTCCGTCTGTTTACACAGAGAGGGCTTCAACGATAGAATATAGATGGCCTCCAACACATTTAAGTAGTAATTGAAGTGGGACTTGCTAAGAATGGTAAATGAGTCCGCACAAAAACTATTTATTAGGTGTTCAAAAAGAATCCCAACGGGTATACAAACCAGTAAACGTCGGTTTACGGTAAACAGAATAACAAAACCCGACGAAGATCTGCTAAGAGACGAATCAACCCGTTTTTCCTGTGTAAATTTTAAAGCTGGATGCATATTATTAAGGGATACAAGAAGTTAGTCCGCTTCAATCTCGCTATCGAAGAGACAAAAAGTGTCATCGACGTAACGGAAATAAACGTCAGGTTTGTTAGATTTTAATAACACACTCTCTTCCCGAAACCCAACAAAGATATTTGCTAAAATGTGTCCCAAAGAGGAGACGCATCGAAAGACCATCACTCTGCCTGTACATGATGCCGTCTGAACTCGACTAACATCGTGAGAAATTTCATCAGTTCAACAAACACGTCTTTCGGAATAACAGGCGGAGACAATTGACTACGATACAGAGCATCAGCACATATATCAATAATCTCAGCAAGTGGAACGCAAGTAAATAAACTGGAAATGTCGTAAGAACACATAACTTTATCCGTCAACGAATAACGCTGCATAAAATGAGAGAATACAAATGAATCTTTAATACAAGCAGAGTTATAGTGCTCCAAAACAGGCCGTAGTATTGTAGCGGACAGCCTCAAGCGGGGCGTGATATGATACCACGGCCCGAGCGCCCCCATGATGATGTCACAAGGGGCCCGCCACATTTTTACATATTGATCTGACCAGGTGAAACAATATGGACAACAGAACGAAGATATGTATAATTTACGCTAGGTTTATTACATGAAGGAGAAAACTAGTGGATTATATTGGTCATGTCAACGGTTGGACGTTGAGGTGCTGACGTTCCGGTTGAGTCGACGGTTGAACGTTGAAGTGCGCATGCTCCGGTCGGGTCGTCGGTTGGAGGTTGAAGATGCGGACGCTCCGGTCGGGTCGACGGTTGGAGTCGAAGTGGGTGTCGAAAAACCTCCCGTAGTAATTACTAACAATAGCATACGTGAAAGGTTGGTTAGTCGTCGCAAGTAGACATTGCTGGTCGTCTGGTTTAGTTGACGCTGTTGATCGGCTGGTCTGGTTATCGCTGCTGGTCGGCTGGTGATCGCTGCTGCTGCTGCTGCTGCTGCTGCTGCTGGTCGTTCCAGATGGTTGCTGGCGTTGCGATGTTGTTGGGTATATCGGCTATCTGGTGCTGGCGTTGCGGGTCGAGTCCGATACTGAAACCTCCCGTAATAATTACAACTGGTGTGTACGGGGAAAGATTGCGGACGACGTGCGGGCAGCCAGTAGGAGAGGAATGCCGAGAGTAGAACATGGGCCAGGAGCCAGAAGTAAAGAGGTGAAGTAGAGAGAGAGAGAGAGAGATAGTTCCAACTCGCGTCCAGTTGGAGCGTAACTTAATACAAAGCCCGGGGCGGCATCCTGGCCTCAAAGGCCAGGAGCCTGTGTATCGACCGTATCTGCGCCGACCAGTCAGTACCGACCTCGAATTCGGCGAGGAGTCGCTGTGTTATGTTAAAGGAGACAGAAATGGCCTCACTAAAATGCTAAAAATCTCTCTGAAAAATGAGTAGAGATTTGCTACGCGAAAACTAAGGTGTAAAACGCTTAGAGGCGTATTTCGACTAGGTTCGTAAATAACAATGAACTAAAAGGTAATTTGCTCATCTCTAAAAGAAATTACCAGCTTGTAAGGAACACGATCGAAAGGTCAAGGTTGAAATGCCCTGTTCTCTTCTGCTTTAGTGAGCAGCCAAAAGCGGTTGCGATAGTATAGTGGAAAGATTAAAATTCTACACACCGTTCTACATCATTTTCTGTGGGACTATATTATTATTCGGTAAAGGTTAGCTCATGACAATGGTCCAGAGGATTAAAGGTTTGGTTATAGAATTTAACATAATTGTGAGTTCGTGTCCTGGGATAGGTAGTGTCGAACGATAAGTGAGCAATTAACTAATATATCTCGAAACATGAACAGTGGAATGATAAAATCTGCCTCCGTAGATTGAATTCGAATTCCAGTCGGACACATTACATTCACTTACGTTTATTCGACATTATCAAGGCAAGTGATAATAAATAAAAGCGAAATGTTCTGTAGTTACATGAAATTCAAATATTTTAAATGACGCTCCAGTGTAAGCTTTTTTTTGGAGATTAGCAACTTTTCCTTTTTTTTTTTTGATTTGATTTAAGCTTTTTTTTTTTGACTCGATCTAAGCTTTCGGCTCAAATGAACCATAATCATGCCAGGCGAATGCTTCAATCGAGGAACAGCATAATAAAAAATATCCAAATGCTGGACAATTTTTGCGTTTATTTTCTCCCGAAACTAAAGCGACTATACGAAGCTTAGAATGGCTCATGATCAAACATAATACACATTCGTCGTCTGATATATTTAACAATATATGTCTGAATAATGATCTGCCCAGTACACGATATATATATATATATATATATATATATATATATATATATATATATATATATATATATATATATATATATATATATATATATAACCAGAATGACAGAGAAATGGAAAGAGTGATTAAGTATACAAAAATAATCTGTTTTTGCTGGAGACAAAGTCTTCAGCTGGTGAATATATTATATTTCCCCTGTCTGTCCCTACCATGAATTTTCCTTGAAATTACCTAGAGAATAGGCCGATCGATATATCAACCGATTGGACAGAAAAGTAAGTGAGTAAGTAAAAAAATCTACGCAAGAAGAGAAAGATGTCTTGTTGTGTCGGCGATGCAGGGGGGGGGGGCACCTTCGATAAAGTGATAACATGAAAATCGAATTATTCCGTCACCATTGATTTTAGTGATGTACATTCAGCCCTGCAGAGAAAGTATTAGAACAAAACGCAAAGTAGCCCACGGACAGATTGACAAGCCGGGTCCAGTCTATTCTAATCGCAGATAATGCCATTTTCTCTGCCCCCTTCTGCTTAATGCTGATTCCACCAGTTTTAGGAATGAGAACATTGTGACATTCCTCTACTGTTAATCGCATTTTTATAATAACATTTTATAGAAAAAAAAAATCTGTAAAAAGAATCATTATTGACATCTGAAAATTCTACTGACGTAAATGTATTCGGCTTTAAAAGTATTGATTTATATCATATACCGGTCTCTGTCAAGGTTCACAATGGTTGTAACAACCATTTACAATCATTACCACTTGGGTGGTAGCTATATGAGAGAGAGGTTTAAGTGCAAGTACTCACCTATCTAATATTGTCTCTGATTGTGACAAAACAGAAACAAAACTGGAAAATGACCGGCTTATTCTACCTCCCAGTAACTATCTGAACTCAGCTATGCCTATCTTTAGAATAGTTTGATTAGAATAAAAATTGAGCATAGCTGCCATATCTGGGCTGAAGTTCCTTAATCTTCATTTTCCAGCCTCGATAGAATTTCAAAATTGTTTACACGGTCTTGTGGAAGAAAACTTATTTTCCACTCTGCACCCTCTTTCCCTGAACGGAAGGTTGCAATTTTCCATTTAAGATAATCCTTTTTTTTTTCTTCATTCCTACCAATTCAGATATTTAGCTAAATTGATTGATTTAATTGTTAAGGCTTATCAACCAGATTATTTAAAGCCAGAAAATATATTTACACTGGAAGAAGTTTTGGGAGGTAATAATGATATTTACTGATGCAAGTTCTACTAATTAACCCATAGCTGGGGAGGAGAATAGGTGGTGCTACTATAGTATGATATCTACTATTCATTTTCTACTATAGTATGAAATCTCGGTCAGTTATGCGCGACACGTGATACTCGCTTAGGCGATCATGTATCTTTCGAGGCAATTTTTTTCCCGCAGTAGGGTGCCATTTCTTTCGGCATTAGACCAAAACCCTGTGTGTCCTTCATAGCTGGAGGGGGAAGAAGAGGATTTATACCTTTCTCAAAAGGTTTAGCACGTAAGTGAATGTAGTAGATTCGACTGGAATTCGAACTCGGCTCTACCGATTCCACAATCCGAGCCGCTTTTCATTACTCCACCGTGTCATATCTGCTATCCATTTTTATTATAGTATGATATCTACACTCCCTGTCCTACTATAGTATGATATCTACTATTCATTTTTACTATAGGATTATATCTACCATCCATTTGCTACTATGGTATGGTATTTAGCATCTGTTGGAAGTATCAAATATTTTAAAAAACCTTTAAAGGAGTATAATAAACAGTTTGTAGTGTAAAATTTGTACCAGTCTGTTATAGTATTAGTTGACTTTCCTGTAAATGTTACTGTAGTACTCATCGGCATTTCGTGAACAAAATAATACACTAATTCTAAAATTTCACACATTTTCTAACGGAATTACATAAATGCGTCTTTTATGAATACAAATTAGATAAATTCCTCACTCTTTAGTTTAAGATAAGACTATGCAGTTTGAGGAATTAATTGCTGTAGGCCGTAAGTGGTAGAGTGCGTCGTCATTTACGATAGATCGCAAAAGGCCTCAGTAGATATTATACTACAGGAACACCGTAGAGGCGGATGCAGAGCTTTCACAAGGATGTTTGTACGTAAGTGAACATAACGAACCCGACTAGAATAGGAACTCTGCTCTCTGATTTCGAATTCTGAGCCGTTATATATTACACCACTCGCCTATTCAAGCTTACAGCAACTAGCATTCCAAAGTGGTCACCCATTTAGGCACTGATCAGGCTCGGCGCTGCTTAATCTCGGTGATCGGACGAGAACCGGTGTCTCAACGTGTTATGGCCGAAAATCATTTATCGTTAGACAGTTGTATGCTGATTTCATGTACTCATTTCATCATTATTTCCTCCGGCCGTCCTGGGTATGACGATAAACTACATCCGCGTCCTGGGTAAGACAATAAACTGCATCCAACAGCAAGGCTTCTGATCAGGAGGTTTTAAGGAGCGTGGAACCACCTTTTAATTGCTGGTCTTCCCAGGTCCACCTTGACCTGGGGTGGTAGCACCTGTTTGGGTCCCAGCTATGGTCAAATAGTTAACCCCGAAACTGGGGTAAAAACACTATGAAAGTGTAAAAACTGGTTTTAATACCAGAAATACTTTGTAAAAAATTATTTCCAGCGATAAATTTTTGAAGAAAAAAAAACTATTATCAGCTATACATTTTTGAGAAAAAAAAATATTACCAGCAATAGATTTTTGAAAAAACTTATTGCAGCAACACATTTTTGAAAAAAAGAATTATTACCAGAAATACATTTGACAAAACAAAATATTACCAGCAATGAAAATTTTGTCGGCATTAAATAACCCATTGGGATTGCTTTGCCGTAAAACAAAACAAACCAAACCATTTCCCCCGTATTCAAAAGACGATTCACTCAGATTTCCCAAGAAATGATCCTTGTAGAACAGAGACCCGTTTAGATTCTTCCTTCGACCTTACAACCTTAAATCAAGTCAAGAATCAATCTTTATCTATGTTTCTTGTTATCATAATCTTAATTTCTCTGCTTTCATTTATGCCACATACTTTATTCATCGTAACGCTTTTAATAATAATCATAGTTGAGTGGCTCTCGAAGTTTGTATTGAGTGAATGTTAGTATAAAAAATGTGTAATGTTTTTTTGAAAAATAATCTGGCGATAAAACAGAACGCTGTGTGATGGATTCACACACTTCCCAAGGGCAACACTGTATTTTATCGCATATAAGATTCCCTTGTTTTATCAAAACGGATAAAAAAATATCTCCCGGGTTTTATATATGATATCTTGTAGATGAATGCTTATTTAGACAACAGAATCTACAAGACATGATATACACTTCAGACATGTCGCTTCTGGAGGATAACTTCGAGACAATATTCTATGATCCAACATGATTAAGACATCGAAAAATTAATTAAGAAATCATCGAATCAAAACCGGAATCGTTCTTTTATGACGGAATACATAATTTGCCAAAATATATTGATTAATGAATAATGAGCCGATGAATGCTAATGATTAGAAGATTTTGTAGTTAAAAACAAACAAATAATGAAAGAAACAATAAAAGAAAAAATATTGCAAGCTTTGGGATTGGCATTAACACTTCAACGATTTTGGGATTTTTTTTTACAATCATGTTCACCCTGTACAAGGACCAAGAGCCAATCGAGGCAGAAAGTTACAGAATAAGAGGCACAGATTATGAGGACATGTTAGGAAAATAACGGTTAATCCTAAACTTGAACAGGTTAAGATTGTAGGGAACGGGAAACATCCTCTTGCGAGTCGGTTCCTCAAAGCAGCAGTTCGTGGGAAGAAGTTACTGGAACGGAACTTATATCCCAACAATGGAATGCGAAGGGAATTAGGGTGGCTCGCTACAATGGGCGTGGCATGGTAAGTTTTCACCGTGAAGGTTAGAACTGATGGAACTAAAGAATCTAGTTCATCTGAACACTTTCCATGGAAATAGCTAGAGAGCAATGAGGGGCTTGGAATTATTCATCTCTGAGAAAGAGGTTGTAGAGTGGAAAATAATTCATCACCCACAAGGATGCGAAGACGCCTTTGGACTTTATCTAGATTGGAAAGTGATCTCTGGGCAGCTCCTGCCCTTACGGGTCATTAACACTCCATTTTCGATGATTGAATAACGATACCACGAATTTATATGAATAAAATATTTTAGTAAAGATCAAAGGAAACTTTTATCTTAAAAGCTAAAAGCTGAAAGGTAGTGTGAAATCATCGGAAGTTACGGAAAATACATTGATGAATTCAAATAAATAATTTACGCTCGAAAATCTCAGGAGGATTTTGCATCAAGTCTAATAAGTAATCAACTTTGCTTTTTCTTAGAAACATTTTGAGCGAATGTTCTGTTTAGTTAAATGGAATTTCATGATTTCAAGAATAGCTTCGAATGGAACTTGGTTTCGCTTTTAGTATCACGGGAATTTGCTGTCCAGTCTTGACAATCATTATACGAGGTTGGCACTAGATCACTTAAGAAATTTCGCACACCCAGAGTAAGAGTTCGAGTCACGTTGGAAGCTACATTTTTTTTTACTGTATTTCTGAGCTTTTAATTTGCAGTTCAAGTATAGAATGATTCTTCAGGTAGCAAACTTCATTCTCCGTGTCATTCTTGACGTGTTGAATGAAATCGACATGCCGAGTTCAAATCCCGGCTTACTTTGTTCCGTTCAATTTCTTTTTATTTCTGCTCTTCTTTTCCCAAATATGGGTTAAAAAGCAGAGTAAACTGGATTCTATATCCTTGGGTGGCAATCAGTTTAAGAATAAACTATTCTGAATTCAAAGCCATTGAGAAATCAAAAGAAAAGCCTCCCACTATCTTTCTCAAAAATCAAATAACTACACAACAATAAAACTCAAATGATGAAAATAGTGACCACAGGATTTAGATGTGGATACAAGACGACATAATAGTTAATCACAGCGAAAATGGAATCGTTGAACCAAGCTCAACTTTTGACTGCAGCAGTTTGTTTTCAGTTCTCATTAATATCATTTGAGAAGGTATGAATTTGTCTTTTCAGCCTCAGCCAACTTTGGATAAAACAGCATAGAATGCTATGCTCTCATGCCTTATTTGGTAACCAGTCAAAAAGAAAGGAACATTTTTAATCGAAATGGACAAGTCCGACAATTATTTTAAGACATTTTTATGTTTATAAATTCTTTTTATAGATACAAATATTTCAGTAAATGCTCTGTTTATAATAAACAGTATTAACATTTACCTACATTTACATAGCGTGCGTCATTTGTTTACATTTGGATACGCTTTGAGCAGATATGAATGTACGTGAGAGATTCATGGAAGATTGTAGTTTAAAAGCAGTAAAATCGACCTTGCTAATCTATGTGGTTCAATCGGTTAAGGCACGTCAGGCTATATGGCGGTTCCGTATAGGATACAGGTTCGATTCCTGTCGGAGGACGAATATTTTCTATGAAAATTTCCCGGAGATTCAGGCCAGTAAATGTTATTAATACTGTTTATTATAAACAGAGCATTTACTTAAATATTTGTATCTATAAAAAGAATGTATAAACATAAAGATATCTTAATATATATATATATATATATATATATATATATTGTTGTGGCCTGTTTAGGTAGGTTGAACAAGTGTATTGAATTAACAGATATGTGCAAACGTTCTTTTTATAGATACAAGTATTTAAGTAAATGCTCTGTTTATAATAAACAGTATTAACAACATTTACCGGCCTGAATTTACGAGACATTGTCATAGAAAATATTCGTCCTTCGACAGGATTCGAATCTGTATCCTATCTGGAACCGTCATATAGCCTGACGTGCCTTACCGCTCGGCGACAAAAGATCGTTAAAAGAATGTTAAACCTAAAAGAGTCTTTAAATAATTGTCGGACTTTATCCATTTCATAATGTGTGACGTCATTTGTTTACATTTGATACGCCATGAGCAGTTATGAATGTACGTGAGAGATTCATGGAAGATTGAAGTTTATAAGCAGTAAATTCGACCTTGCCTACCGAACGATCCTTTGTGACCGAGCGGTAAGGCACGTCAGGCTACATGATGTTTCCGTAGAGGATACAGGTTTGAATCCTGTCGAAGGACGAATATTTTCTATGAAAATATCTCGGACATTCAGGCCGGTAAATGTTATTTAATACTGTTTATTATAAACAGAGCATTTACTTAAATACTTGTATCTATAAAAAGAATGTTAAACATAAAAATGTCTTTATATATATATATATATATATATATATATATATATATATATATATATGTGTGATAAAAATATCGTTTTAATGTATGCTATGTTTAGGGGTAAAAGTGGACAATATCAGAGGTAGAGCATATATAAATATTAAAGTGGACAGTGTGGTCAACACCTAGCGGCGACAGTCATAGTTTCATGTTTCAATGCTATCTTCAGGCTTGAAGATTGCGTTGACACAGACTATATATATATATATATATATATATATATATATATATATATATATACTTCAAGAATCAAGTGTCAGCGAACTGGAGAAGGTGGCACGATAAGAACACCGATGAGAAAGCAACGGGAAAAACACTCCAGTATCCGTTCGCAAGAATAGTTTATTATAATATATATACTATAATGTATAGTTTATTACGGGACCTTTGAGAGAAATCGAACCGCATCGACTGCAGAGACATGACACATAAACACAGAAAGAGAGGCCGAGACAAAGAGACAAATATGCAGACCGATAGACAGACAGACAGAGAAAATGAATATAAAAGTTCACAGTAATCTTATCTGTGTGGCTGACGTGTTTTCTAAAACGAAACATATAGGTAATAATATAATATACTTATATAACGATATGCCCCATAGATCGATGTCCCCTATTAACGCTGGTCTTTCCAGAAAAGTTAAGACTATCAGATGGCTTGTAGTAAATAGCATGGCTGTGTGAATGGAAGCATAAAACAGTGAACGATTTAGTGTGAAGAACGAAAGGGAACAATGGACGGTAATGCATTGGCAGAGACAGAGAGGAATCTTATTGATTTTTTTCACGAAGAATTCCATTCTTTTCTTGCTGCCTTCTGACGGCGCAACCAGCTCCCAAGAGACATAGAAAAACAATCCGACAATATATAAACAGGCATACAAAAGCAAGCATACGCACATATTTCCACGCAGTTATATTGCATGGTAACGCGATTGTGTATTTCCTCACATTTCTATTCCTTTTTAATCTTATATAATGTATTTACTTATATGTCTGTTAATTTCTATCTATCTATCTATCTATCTATCTATCTATCTATCTATCTATCTATCTATCTATTTTGTCTATTCATTATCTATCTATCTATCTATCTATCTATCTATCTATTTTGTCTATTCATTATCTATCTATCTATCTATCTATCTATTTTGTCTATTCATTATCTATCTATTTTGTCTATTCATTATCTATCTATCTATTTTGTCTATTCATTATCTATCTATTTTGTCTATTCATTATCTATCTATCTATCTATCTATTTTGTCTATTCATTATCTATCATCTATCTATTTTGTCTATTCCTTATCTATCTATCTATTTTGTCTATTCATTATCTATCTATCTATCTATCTATCTATCTATCTATCATAGTCTTTTCACCTCTATCTATCTATCTATCTATTTTGTCTATTTATAAACTATCTATCTATCTATTTTGTCTATTCATTATCTATCTATTTTGTCTATTTATTATCTATCTATCTATCTATTTTGTCTATTCATTATCTATCTATTTTGTCTATTCATTATCTATCTATCTATCTATTTTGTCTATTCATTATCTATCTATCTATTTTGTCTATTCATTATCTATCTATCTATCTATCTATCTATCTATTTTGTCTATTCATTATCTATCTATCTATCTATCTATCTATCTATCTATTTTGTCTATTCATTATCTATCTATCTATTTTGTCTATAAATTATCTATCTATCTATCTATCTATGTTACTGAAGAGAATAATCGCACGAAGGTTGCTCATGAACGATAATACTTAGGACAAGAACAGCAAATATAAGATTCTCCAGCGGTGCATAGAAGTAGTAATCAACTGCTAAATGTGAGTCAAGTGAATTCCACAATGAATCTCCAACTGCAGACCAACATACAGTATTTATGTGAATGGGGACATACCCATTATCGTCCGCAGCTATGCTACAACACTATCATTCTGTTAATATCTATCTATCTATCTATCTATCTATCTATCTATCTATCTATCTCATCGTGTTCATATTCATTCATTTTAGTGTTGCAAAAGATTATCATAGTGTGGCAGAATCGAACCCTCTGCTTTATGGACGATTGGCGCAAGGCCACACAGTAGCAATGGGTAACCAGTGAGGATTGAACTCATTTTAACCAAAATGGTTTGCCATGAGTTTTTGTTAACCAATGCTCTGTACCTATTTATTTACTGTCCTTGTTGTAGTCTGCTCCATGGCCAAATTGGAGAATTAATCGTGTTAGTAAGATTGTGTTGTCTATGTCTGCCATGTGAGGGGTCAACCTACCCACCTTGAGAGATTGGCGTTTACGGATTACAAAAGGAATATAAACAATCATCAGAGTCACGGGATTGACTATTTTTGGAATTCAGTATTGCACAGCTAACCTTATCATTAACAATAACAACACAACTGCAAAATCTAAATTACAGAGAACTAATATTATTTACAACATTACATGCCCCTTAAGGAACTGTGATCCTGATCAAACCAAACTCATGAATAATTATATTAGTCATACAACTACATGCCTATCTAGACGACTCATGTTACACTTATATGAGCATAGCTCAATTAGGACTCATTTAAACACACAGGAAAACCTACCAAACACCATCCGTAACATACTAGTTAAAAACACAATAGCCTCATGCACATGTGAAAAAAGATTTAAAATGATGGAAACACTAATAATAAAAAAGGAAAAGCCAACACTCAATAACATTAACTAAGAACACGGCCACAACATGCTGATCGTGTTTGGGAAATAAAACATTTTGTAACTTCAGATACATACATAACAAACCACACATTCAGTTAAAAATAAAAAATAAAAATCTTTCTCCATAATGGCTAAAAGAATAGCCGAAATCTTTTGGTCGTTTTTTTACACATTTTGTATCCATAAGAGAAAACACTTGTACGAATGCAAGAAAAATTAGATAACAACCATAACCACAGGACCTTGTCAATCGTCTTTAACGAAACTTGTACGAAATAAGGAATGCTGCCCAAATACACAACACACACACTCATACATACACACGCACACACTGTCGATACAGTTAGGAGCGGCGGGAAATAGAATTTAACTGTAAAAAAAAAATCAACCCGTCGAAAAACTAATACAGAATTTATCAATTTCAATGTTTTAGTCAGAGCCTCGTTCGGGGAGGTTGAACAACCCGATCCCGTTTATACGGGTTCTACGGGCATTTCTGGGTTCATGCTAGATGCAATCTTCAGGCCACGAGTGCTGATATTTTTCTCGGCTATTTATATATACGGGTCAGTGGTGCACTGTCGGTAGTCTATTTTGGCGGTTATTTTACCGGAAGTCGTTTATTTATAAACAAATTTTTACTACGTTAATAAAAACCCCAATCAAAATAAAAAATAAATATATATAAGATAAGAAATAAAAATAAAAATAAATAAAAACAAGCAAAATAATTTAACCCAAATAAATAAATAAACAAACAAATAAACGACTTCCGGTAAAATAACCGCCGAAATAGACTACCCACAATGCAGAACTGACCCGTATATATAAATAGCAGAGAAAAATAACAGCACTCGTGGCCTGACTTTTGCATCTAGCATGAAACAGACTGTCGCCTCTAAGCGTTGACGTCTATGTTCACTTTTATATTTACACACGCTCTATCTCTGATATTGAGCACTTTATCCCATAAATATAGAACACCTTAAGACTATATTTCTTCATACACACACACACACACACACACACACACACACACACACACATATATATATATATATATATATGTGGGGTCTATAGGAAATTTCAAAAAGTCATTTTTGCATATTAATATGGTCTTTTAATGATATTAATACTTTTATTAATATTGTGGCTTTTTTCTGTTTCTGACCGCAATTAATGCGTGACTTTGTAAAGACCCTGTATATATATATATATATATATATATATATATATATATATATATATATATATATATATATTTATGGAAGGAAATTTACACTTAGGGTGTATGGCTACAGTTCTACTAATACTTAATGAGTTTAGCATCCCTTAAGACACACAAGTTCAGATGTACACATACACCTCCAACAGATCAACGTGTTTATAAGCGAACACACAGAAACACGCGTAAACAGAGAAACGTCCACGTTAATGTGTCACACGTGTATATATTGTCTATAAATCGAGAAGAACGAACTGTACAATCGCACGCACGTTTACCCGCGCAGAAATCACAAACGCATACATGCGCATGCTCATTAGCCTCATTTAACACTTCGCGCAGCGCAGATTCCACTGTTCTAAAGATCCACTCGTCTCCTCCCTTCCAACTCAAAACCACTGAGTTATTGACGCCGGTGCTGTGTTCAAGAAGAATCATATTTATCCTTATAAATTCCACTCGGACGTTAGCATCACTGGGCATTGAAAATGGAGGTAAAATGAACTATGATCAAGAGAAATCTGTAAAGGTCAAAGAAACGGACGTGCTCGGGAGACAGCACTTCTGGTTTTAGCTGATAGCTAATCGGACATTAACATGACTACACATGAATGTTTGTGCAAGCGACAATGTTATATCCATAATGTAAACTGATTTCTCACACCAAAACTTCGATTGTCAAAGGAAAGCCTAACTGTAGAGAAATGGTCAAAAAGATGGTATTAGTATTACAAAGAGTTCGAGCTTCACTGGAAGCACCTTAAGTTATTTTACCGGAAGTCATTTATTTATAAACAAATTTTACTACGTTAATAAAAACACCAATCAAAATAAAAAATAAATATATATAAGATAAGAAATAAAAATAAAAATAAATAAAAACAAGCAAAATAATTTAACCCAAATAAATAAATAAACAAACAAATGAACGACTTCCGGTAAAATAACCGCCGAAATAGACTACTAAGCGGAAATTCCAATATATTCACTATTAAATTACTATGTGATATCTGTCATCCTATATGGCGTGAATGCTGGACAATCTCCGTAAAGATGAAGAGGAGACTTGAAGCAACAAAAATTGTGCTTCTACAGAAGAATGCTGAGGATATAAGGGACCGAACATGCGAGCAATGACAAAGTCTTCGAGGGCTTGGAAAATCTGATACTCACGGGACAGATAGGGGGCAAGAGGGACAGAGGAAAACATTGCATAATATACTTAATGAGCTTGACTAAACAGATGGTGGAACAGCTGTTAGGAGAAATTAAAAAAAAGACAAAGTTTACTAAGAGCTTCAATCTGCACATGGCTCTCTACAACTTCCTTTCTCGTGGAGAGCTATAATTGTATACGTCTTTAGGGGAGACGGCACAAATGATTGTGAGCAAAAGAGGTGATCCAATTCTGAGCTACCTATTGTGGACGTCAAAGTCAAGCATATATATATATATATATATATATATATATATATATATATATATATATATATATTACAGTTAATAGATCCGTTGGTATATAATCCAGGTGGATCTTAGTAAACTGATCCACAGAAAGCTCAATGTCTTTATTATAACATAGCATAATTACCTCAGAATGAGTGTAGTCTATTTCGGGCTGGTCTGAACCCAGCCGTTTTCAGACCGAAATATCATTATTGTTTTGTCCGTGTATTGTTTAATATATTGTAATGTAATTGTCATCTTTGGTAATGGCTTATGTAAGCTGAAATCTTTGATAGGATTAAAAACGTATCAATATAGTGTGTTTCTCTTTCATCTTTCAATGATAATGTTATTAAGCTTATCAGACAATATCAAAGGAATTTATTTAAAATCGACCGAACATGTGAGTAGCTATCAAGTTAAACGTATAGAAAAACATACACGCGTATAACACCTCGTGTACGTCACAACACTCTTTGCTACGTCACAACACTCACTAGTTCTACGAAACTCACAAACTGTCTTTACCTACTCTGATGATGAATTAAGGAGGTCGAAAGGCTGAGACATATTTATTGTGCTTTCTGACAGGATTTCCTAATTGTCTGAGAAGGATCTTTCGTAATTTGGAAAAGTCGATCAGTAAAATTAATAGACACAAAATGTCTGTTGTTTTTAATAATATTTGTCTTAGAGAAATTTACTGCCTAAATACGCAAAATACACACATGTATTTATATATATATATATATATATATATATATATATATATATGATCGAATCCTCATAATATAGGTGTCAAATTGTCATGAATTTCTTGCCTTATCCATAATTACAAAAGTTTTTTCTCCAACTTGACTAGAAACGAGGCGGCATTCAACGATATGGGGACTTGTGTTAGTTCATTTTGGGAAAATTTCATGCGGCCCGAAACTGGGGGGATCAGTCATATTTCAAAGAAACTAAATAAAAAATTAATGAAATTCTCCTTGTACGTCATATTTAACAAAATATATTTAAAAGAAAAGTTGCTGCACAAATATACATTATATTAAGATAATTATATACACTTATATACATTTTCAGAAATACAGAAGCATATTTGTATGTTCATATAATCTCACATATAGACGCACACATAAATATTTATCTGTGTACACAGGCACAATCACACAAACGCACACCGACACACACAGATACATGTATGTGAATATGTTATACTTACTCGTATAAGAAGTGAAGTATGGCGTATAAATAATGCCTCAAAACAAGATGGCGATTCAGCAGATTGGTTGCAAGTTTTTTATGCAACAGATGGCGATGTGCAAATATTCCCGCCACCATGGCACCAGTGGTATCACCAACAATGATTCTTCGATTGCAAAGCATCGCTTCTACATGCGTTTCTATTATTACTTCCACATCTCTGGACACATGGATCTGAACTCTTGTACCAACTGGACATTTGATAGCTGCTGTTTATTAAGACTAGTTTAGTTTGGCATAGGGCTACAAATATGGAACACACAGAGAGGGCCAAACTCACTACTCATATATAATCGTCAACTAAACAAGTTCATTCACCATTACCTCACGGTGAGACGTAAAAGAGTTGATGGTAATCTTTATCGCTTTTCTTTCTTTCTTTATGGCTTTTCTCTCCTGCTTTCTTTATTGCTTTTCTCTCTTTCTTTCTTTATCGCTTTTCTCTCTTTCTTTCTTTTTCACTATTCTCTCTTTCTTTCTTTTCGCTTTTCTTTCTTTCTTTATCGCTTTTCTTTCTTTATCACTTTTCCCTCTTTCTTTATTGCTTTTCTCTCTTTCTTTATCACTTTTGTCTCTTTCTTTCTTTATCGCTTTTCCCTCTTTCTTTCTTTATCGCTTTGCTCTCTTTCTTTCTTTCTCACCTTTTCTTTCTTTATCACTTTTCTCTCTTTCTTTCTTTCTCGCTTTTCTCTCTTTCCTTCTTTATCACTTTTCTCTCTTTCTTTCTTTATCGCTTTTCTCTCTTTCTTTCTTTATCACTTTTCTGTCTTTCTTTCTTTATCACTTTTCTGTCTTTCTTTTATTGCCACTTTTCTCTCTTTCTTTCTTTATCGCTTTTCTCTCTTTCTTTCTTCATCGCTTTTCTCTCTTTCTTTCTTTATCGCTTTTCTTTCTTTTTTTATCGCTTTTCTCTCTTTCTTTATCACTTTCTCTCTTTCTTTATTTATCGCTTTTCTGTCTTTCTTTTATTGCCACTTTTCTCTCTTTCTTTCTTTATCGCTTTACTCTCTTTCTTTCATTGTCACTTTTCTCTCTTTCTTTCTTTATCGCTTTTCTCACTTTCTTTCTTTATCACTTTTCTTTCTTTCTTTATGGCTTTTCTCTCTTTCTTTATCACTTTCTCTCTTTCTTTCTTTATCACTTTTCTGTCTTTCTTTTATTGCCACTTTTCTCTCTTTCTTTCTTTATCGCTTTTCTCTCTTTCTTTCTTTATCACTTTTCTCTCTTTCTTTCTTTATCGCTTTTCTCTCTTTCTTTCTTTATCGCTTTTCTTTCTTTCTTTATTGCTTTTCTCTCTTTCTTTATCACTTTCTCTCTTTCTTTCTTTATCGCTTTTCTCACTTTCTTTCTTTATCACTTTTCTCTCTTTCTTTCTTTATCGCTTTTCTTTCTTTCTTTATCGCTTTTCTCTCTTTCTTTATCACTTTCTCTCTTTCTTTCTTTATCACTTTTCTGTCTTTCTTTTATTGCCACTTTTCTCTCTTTCTTTCTTTATCGCTTTACTCTCTTTCTTTCATTGTCACTTTTCTCTCTTTCTTTCTTTATCGCTTTTCTCACTTTCTTTCTTTATCACTTTTCTCTCTTTCTTTCTTCATCGCTTTTCTTTCTTTCTTTATCGCTTTTCTTTCTTTCTTTATTGCTTTTCTCTCTTTCTTTATCACTTTCTCTCTTTCTTTCTTTATCGCTTTTCTCACTTTCTTTCTTTATCACTTTTCTCTCTTTCTTTCTTTATCGCTTTTCTTTCTTTCTTTATCGCTTTTCTCTCTTTCTTTATCACTTTCTCTCTTTCTTTCTTTATCGCTTTTCTGTCTTTCTTTTATTGCCACTTTTCTCTCTTTCTTTCTTTATCGCTTTACTCTCTTTCTTTCATTGTCACTTTTCTCTCTTTCTTTCTTTATCGCTTTTCTCACTTTCTTTCTTTATCACTTTTCTCTCTTTCTTTCTTTATCGCTTTTCTTTCTTTCTTTATCGCTTTTCTCTCTTTCTTTATCACTTTCTCTCTTTCTTTCTTTATCGCTTTACTCTCTTTCTTTCATTGTCACTTTTCTATCTTTCTTCATCGCTTTTCTCACTTTCTTTCTTTATCACTTTTCTCTCTTTCTTTCTTTATCGCTTTTCTCACTTTCTTTCTTTATCACTTTTCTCTCTTTCTTTCTTTATCGCTTTTCTTTCTTTCTTTATCGCTTTTCTCTCTTTCTTTATCACTTTCTCTCTTTCTTTCTTTATCACTTTTCTGTCTTTCTTTTATTGCCACTTTTCTCTCTTTCTTTCTTTATCGCTTTACTCTCTTTCTTTCATTGTCACTTTTCTCTCTTTCTTTCTTTATCGCTTTTCTCACTTTCTTTCTTTATCACTTTTCTCTCTTTCTTTCTTTATCGCTTTTCTTTCTTTCTTTATCGCTTTTCTTTCTTTCTTTATTGCTTTTCTCTCTTTCTTTATCACTTTCTCTCTTTCTTTCTTTATCGCTTTTCTCACTTTCTTTCTTTATCACTTTTCTCTCTTTCTTTCTTTATCGCTTTTCTTTCTTTCTTTATCGCTTTTCTCTCTTTCTTTATCACTTTCTCTCTTTCTTTCTTTATCGCTTTTCTGTCTTTCTTTTATTGCCACTTTTCTCTCTTTCTTTCTTTATCGCTTTACTCTCTTTCTTTCATTGTCACTTTTCTCTCTTTCTTTCTTTATCGCTTTTCTCACTTTCTTTCTTTATCACTTTTCTCTCTTTCTTTCTTTATCGCTTTTCTTTCTTTCTTTATCGCTTTTCTCTCTTTCTTTATCACTTTCTCTCTTTCTTTCTTTATCGCTTTACTCTCTTTCTTTCATTGTCACTTTTCTATCTTTCTTCATCGCTTTTCTCACTTTCTTTCTTTATCACTTTTCTCTCTTTCTTTCTTTATCGCTTTTCTCACTTTCTTTCTTTATCACTTTTCTCTCTTTCTTTCTTTATCGCTTTTCTTTCTTTCTTTATCGCTTTTCTTTCTTTCTTTATCGCTTTTCTCTCTTTCTTTCTTTATCACTTTTCTGTCTTTCTTTTATTGCCACTTTTCTCTCTTTCTTTCTTTATCGCTTTACTCTCTTTCTTTCATTGTCACTTTTCTCTCTTTCTTTCGTTATCGCTTTTCTCACTTTCTTTCTTTATCACTTTTCTTTCTTTCTTCATCGCTTTTCCCCCTCTCTTTCTTTCTTTTACGCTTTTTTCCCTTTTTTCTTTATCACTTTTCTGTCTTCCTTTCTTTATCATGTTTTTCGCTTTCATTTTTATCGCTTTTCTCTCTTTCTTTCTTTATCGCTTTTCTCTCTTTCTTTCTTTATCACTTTTCTCTCTTTCTTTCCTCATCACTTTTCTTTCTTACCTTATCGCTTTTCTCTCTTTCTTTATCACTTTCTCTCTTTCTTTATTTATCGCTTTTCTCTCTTTCTTTCTTTATCGCTTTTCTCTCTTTCTTTCCTCATCACTTTTCTTTTTTTCTTTATCACTTTCTCTCTTTCTTTCTTTATCGCTTTTCTCTTTTTCTTTTTTATCACTTTCTCTCTTTCTTTCTTTATCGCCTTTCTCTCTTTCTTTCTTCATCGCCTTTCTCTCTTTCTTTATCTTCATCTCTCTCACCTACTATCTTTCTCTTTTTTCTCTCTTTTATTGTTATTATCAATGAAATGGATATATTCCGCCGAATTTTATCCGAACTTATCGTACGATGGACATAGAACATTCTTATTCAATTAAAAGCTATGTCTTACGTTACGGTGTATGTAATGGATAGCGGTTTTGATTGAGAAATCTGTGAGCCGAGTTCGAATTCTAGTCGAATCCATTACATTCACTTACGTGCTAATACCCTTGGGGAAAGTATGAATCCTCTTCTACCACCACCCCAGGACAGACCGGGTTCTATAGCCTTGGATGGCAACGTCGTCAGTCATGTATCGAAAGATACATGATGGTCTAAGCGTGGATCACGCATGGCACATAACTGACTGACCTTACCTCAATATTATGTTCCTCCAGTTGTCGCACAGCAGGTGGAGCACAATTATCCTCCACTAATATCGATCGGGGGCAAGTTGCAGATATTGGAGCTAGCTAATCGATCCTGACCTGGCATCTCGACTTCAGTCACTTGCTCACCGATATGATGTGACTTCTTTCTGTCTTTTCTACAAATATTTCCAAGGTAACTGCTCTGAGGTGCTTTTTTACTTGGTGCCCCGACTTTAAGCGTGCTACTAGATTGGCAACTAGGTCTCACCCGCTTACTGTTGCAACCGCCACTTCTACCACTTCTCACCTGTGGAACTCCCTTCCGTTTCCTTGCTTCTCTGATAAACACAATCTTAAAAAATTTAAATGCAACGTCAATCGCCATATTCTTTTTTCTTGAATCCCGTTCATCTCTTGTCGTTTCCTCAATCTTCCCTATTCACAGTCTGGTGTAGTTTTTTCTAGACGTCTCAGTATTAGTTATCTCCCTTTAACTAAATTTACTAATTTTTTGTTCATCTTGGCGCCGTGGATAAAAGCATTGGTTGAATCCAGTGACTTGACCCAAAGAACTGTGAGTTCAATACCTGGCCACGGCAGAGGTGAACAAAAACTTGGAAAGTTGAGTTAAAGGGAAATAACTGATACTGAGATATCAGGAAGATGCATGGCGCGTGGAATTAGAACAATCTACCTCGATGGACAAAATAAAGGGTTCGGTTCGAAATTCCAATCACCTGAAGAAGGCCAGAGCGCTCAACGGCTGAAACGTCATGAATGTGCCAACAAAGATGAGGACAACAGTCGGAACAATGTAAATAGTGTAAATAATTACAATACCTTCTCTCAGAAATGTAGATTTTATTATATTCAAAATATTAAATTAATGCATTTTGAGTATCTATCTATCTATCTATCTATCTATCTATCTATTAAGGGGTCTCCCCTTTTCACACAAATGGACTCACCCAAGGTATACATATACTACTACCAGTAATACCCGAGGCGAGTAGTGGTACTTTGTGTTAAGGAGTCAAGACGGAAAAAAGAAGAGTAGTAGAGTTCAGTTGTAGTAGAGTAAGTCACACATACAGGCGCCGGCAAGCGTCACAGTTAGCGCGCACGTAGACTCAGTAAGGAGTCATACCGCGATACTTCAATACCAAGACTGTATATATATTATTGCTACTAACCCGCGTTCCTATATCTACTAACCCGTATTACCAGTTTGTATTATTACGTTAATACATTTATTTTCCTTATCCATTCCTGGCGTTTGTTATTTATTGATATCGTATTCATCCCGGAATCCACAACACTATCTATCTATCTATCTATCTATCTATCTATCTATCTATCTATCTATCTATCTATCTATCTATCTCAGTCTGTTCATATCTATCTATCTATCTATCTATCTATCTATCTATCTATCTATCTATCTAGGAATTAAGTTGTTGAACGTATGGAAGCACATAGTGTGCTGTTATTTTAAATAAGCTATGCCAAAATATTTTCTGATAAGAAATCATCCGATGGAAAAACGTCAGGAAAGATGATTTATTATCTTCAGAAATAATAATCGATTAAAAATCTCTTCAAGCTGGTTCTCTCTCACGCTTAGCAGATTTTTTCGACACCTAAAATATTACAATGAGTTACTAAAAATGATTTTTCAACGCCTCTTGCCAAAGAAGAATGAATATGGTTCGTTTTCTTTCATATATTAATGTCTTTGAATTAAATAAAGTTCAAATTTGAGTGCTTATAATTGGAATGGCAAACTTGATTACAACCAACTGGAACAAATTATTAGGTCGTCACACATGACGCACTTTATAGGAAATGAATAAAACGCATCTGAAATGTTAAATAACTAATTTATTTAGTTGAAATAGGCACCATGTTAATGAACCTCTAAATTCTTGATCCTATCTTTAAAAAACTTCTCATCCTTTAATGTGATAAATAGTTCAAATACTTCGATTACCTCTTCCTTATTGGAGAATATTTTATTGAGTATGAAAAGCTGAAAATACTTGATAAACAGTAGGAGAGATATCAAGGGAATATGGAGGATGAGGCAAAATTTCATAATTCAGGCTAGGCAGCTTTTGGACTGAGAAGCGTGCGGCCGTGCAATCGAGCAGGGAAATTAAGCCATCCCTATTTACATGTCTATGATGTTTCTTTTTCAATATTTCGTGTATACATTCTATTTCTCCACAATACGAGCTTGCTGTTATCGTTTTCCGTTGTGGTAAAATGAATAATGAATAACTCGCTTGAAAGATCACCATACAGTAACCATTAACATTTTAGGGTGCAGTGGAGGGTCTGGGTATTGTTTTGGTAATTCACTTGCATCTAACTACTGGCCTACGCTCTTACTGTTGTCAAAGATTATCAATTTCTCATCGGCTGTAATGATACGATGCAAAAAATGGTTCTTTTCCCCACTTCGCACTCACCGGCATTGTTTCATTGTAATCATTTTCATTTGGCTTATATATTGAAAGAAAAATTATATGGAAAGAAAAAGAGTCCAGAATAAGTCAAGATTTTTTTTATATACTAAGGAGGTTATTTAGTTAGACGACCGGATCAACAACCAACCCAAAAATACGTTATTTCATGTGTGACAACCTATTATAAAAAACAATCGTTCTCGTGATAAAATTTCTGTCTCGTACCTCATTGAGTCTGTGAGTAGTTACAGTTAGGACATCAACAATGGACCCTGCAGAATGAAATTCATACTTTCTGTTCCTGTTGGGGTGTGCAACAGTATTCTTGATAATTATAGACATGAGGAATTGGTGGATGACACTAAGGAGGCTAAAGGTTCGATATTGCGACGCGCTCATCCACATTCTTAAAAACAGGACACAGAGTGGAAACCTTCAATAGATTGGTGAAGTAACTCATATTCAGGCAGAGGTTAATCAGAGTTTTGGATATTGTTTTGGTGATTCCCTTGCCTCCAACCACTAGCCTACTCTCTTACTGTTGTCAAATAAGGGCATATTTCTCATCGCACGTAATGATTCGATGTAAAAATGGTTCTTTTTCCCAGTTTGCACTCATACAGTAATATTACTCGACATTGTTTCTTTGTAATCATTTTTATTGGACTTATGAGTAACAATATATTGATAGAAAAAATATCTTGAGAGAAAAAGAGTCAGGAATAAGTCAAGATAATTTTTATAGACTAAGGAGGTTATTTAGTTAGACGACCGGATCAACAACCAACCAAAAAATGCGTCATTTCATGTGTGACAACCTAATATATATTTACTTACAAATATCTATACGGATGTCCTGTGGCCGAGTGCTTAGTACATTCGCTTTCCGACCATGAGATCCGGGTTTGTATTTCACCACGGTCGGTTTGTTAGGAATGGGGCTTCTTGATATTTTCGGTCTAGGGAGGCGATCCTTGTGTGCAGCGTCTTCGGAAAGTGTCTGACAAACATATCACAGGTTGACCCAGGTCTTGTCATTAAAACTGGACAAATGTCTGAAAGCCATCGATGGATGGTTGAACTGAGCTAGTGACCGAAGGTTCGAGTGAACCGGCCTTCTTCAAACTAGACACAAAACAAAATTATCTCCCAGAACTTGTAACTGTGGCCTGATCAGTATAGTTGTAGTATGAATCATAGATGGCCTCTGTGAGTGTCGAATAGTTTTTGTCTTCTTGCAGTTGACGGATGGTCCTTTTTTTTCTGATTTCCCTTTATTACCTGATATAAGAGGTCCTGGAATATCCTTTCTGCGTCAGCCATCAACAGAGTGTTATCTGTGTATCCTATAACGTTAAGCCACTAATAAATCCTGGTAGGTATACGATTTTCAAAAAAATTAAATGTAATGTCAATCGTCATCACCCGTTTCTTTGAATCCGGATCTTTTATTATCTTCTGTTTCTTTCACTCTAAGTAACCGATGGGGCTTTATGGCTAGGTTTCGGGTGAAATGATTAAAAATGATGTAAATTTGGACTAGATTATCTGTCATGCTATTGCTGCTTTTTGTCATATTCTTTAGGTTTGCTACATTCTTGGTATTTTAAATGTAAACAGGACCTATTGTAAATAATCAAAATATAGAAAGAGAAAAAAATTATCGTGAAAAAAAAAACAAACAAAAAAAAACGAGGTATTGGCCGTGTTTTTTATTTAAGAATTTTTCTACCTTTCAGTAACTTTTAGGTTATTTATAAGAACAGATCGCGCAGATCGATCAGTCATTCGAACAATTTCAAAGCAAAATAATTTCAGAAAGAAGTCTCGTGTTCGTATAGAAGAAATTACAAGAGAAATACTTTGTTATTCGTGATTTTGAATAGTGTTGTAGTCCAAATAGAAAAATAGATAGATATGAACAGGCTAAGATAGATAAATAGATAAATGGATTAGATAGATAGGAACGATAGATAGATATATAAATAGAAAGAAAGATAGATAAGAACTGGCTAAAATAATTAGATAGATAGATAGATATGAACAAGCTAAGGTAGATGAATAGATGTGAACAGGTTAATATATATATATATATATATATATATATATGTATATATGTAGAGAGAGAGAGAGAGAGAGAGAGATAGATATATAGATAGATAGTTAGAGAGAGAGATAGAGATAAAGAGAGAGACAGAGAGACGGATGGAGAATAAAAGAAAAAAAAAAAAGAAAGCGACTTGAACTCACACATTTTCGTATTTATAAAAAAAAAAAATTATATATATATATATATATATATATATATATATATATATATATAATTATGTTTTTAAAAATATGAACATTTTTTCGCTTGAGGATGAAACAGGGCTTGATACTTTAATTCAATTTAATTTTAATAATCATATTGAGGTTTTCGGCTCTCGTTTTTGAAACATCAGAACTCTTATGTAGCGAAGGAATCATATTTTTTAAAAAATAATTATAATTTAAGCTCTACTTCTGTATGGAGCACTGTTTTTAAAAAAATAAAAACAAAAATACTAAAGAACTCCAGATTATTTACCTAACGTGTTCTTTCCTAATTTTCTAGATATCTGCGCGCATATATATATATATATATATATATATATATATATATATATATATATATATATATATATAGTAGATGTAATAAATCCGTTGGTATATAATCCAAGTAGTTATATATATATATATATATATATATATATATATATATATATATATATATATATATATATATATATATATATATAGTAGAGGTAATAAATCTGTTGGTATATAATCCGAGTGGATCCTAGTAATAAAATTATTAAAACTGATCCACAAAAATAGCCCAGTGTATTTATTATAACAGAACCAATAAATAGTATTAAACAACAAAATCCAAAATTACTTCATATGGGGTTGGGGTAGATCTATTTCAATCTTATTTATCTTAAATGTATAATTCCGACACGAACTCAGTCTATATACCGGGGTTGAATAAGACTGATGAATTTTTCATCGGTTGAAATAGATCTATCCCTCACAATGATGCAATTTTGGATTTTCTTGTATAATACCACACACACACACACACACACACACACACACACACACACACACACACACACACACACACACACACACACACATATATATATATATATATATATATATATATAATAAATTGAACTGACTTTAAATGTGGATTAAATTTAAGCGTCTAATGATTTTTTTAGTTTTTTCTTTCAGATTTAACAACTTAAGTCTTTGACAATTTCAACCATTACACGCTTAAAGTTAATTCACATTTAAAATCGGTCCAAGTTATTGGAACACCCTATATAAGTATTTAAGTATATATAGAAGTATACGTGTGCTTCCTTTTCTTTCATTCTTTCTCTCTTTCACTCTCTCCCTCTCTCTCTCTCTGTGATATGTAAGCAATAATTCATGATGCCTATAAGCGCAAGATGTGAGCATTTAGCCTTGCTTGGCTGGCGCTCAATCGATAAGGTGAATAATGCATACTTCAATCACATGAAGAAAGTCGGAACATTTTTGCCTTTCAAGAAAACTTTACCTTGCATCAGTGGGAGCTCCACTTTTTATTCAGCAAGTGATTTCCATTCTCCTTCATTTATTATTACTTACATTTCCAAAGTTAATCAATTTTTCTATCTCACGACGTGTGCGTTTCGACAAACAAAAGTAAATGAATACAGACCTTTTATATTTTCTTCTTCTTGTACGTATGTCGATATGTAATTGCAATCCCTTCTATCTATCTATCTATCTATCTATCTATCTATCTATCTATCTATCTATCTATCTATCTATCTATCTATCTATCTCAGCCTGTTCCTTTCTATCTATCTATCTATCTATCTATCTATCTCAGCCTGTTCCTTTCTATCTATCTATCTATCTACCTATCTATCTATCTATAGAGGATCATTTATATATCTATCTTATAGTGTAGACATATTTTCTCTCTCTCCCTCTCCCTCTCTCTATCTATAGTTGAGAGGCTTGTTTATATGTCTATCTTATAGTGTAGGAATATTTTATCTATCTATCTATCTATCTATCTATCTATCTATCTATCTATCTATCTATCTCAGTCTGTTCTTTCCTATCTATCTATCTATCTATAGAGGCTCGTTTATATATCTATCGTATAGTGTAGAAATATTGTATCGTTCTCTCTCTCTCTCTATCTATAGTTGAGAGGCTCGTTTTTATATATATATCTTATAGTGTAGAAATATTTTTCTATCTATCTATCTATCTATCTATCTATCTATCTATCTATTATAGTTGAGAGGCTCGTTTATTTATCTATCTTATAGTGTAGAAATAATATATCTATCTATCTATCTATCTATCTATCTATCTATCTATCTATCTATCTATCATAGTCGAGAAACTTATCTATCTGTCTATCTATCTATATGTCTATCTCAGTTTTTTCATTATCTATTTTCTATCTATGATGAAGTTCTTTTATTATACCCCCATAATATAAATCTATTAGATACAATAAAGAAAATTAATAAGGTTGAACCTACCATGGAATTTACACATGAATTTGAAATAAACAAATTTCTACCTTTCCTCGATATGTTATTAATGCATAAGAATAATAAATTAGATTTTTAAAGTTTATTGTAAACCCACTAACAAAAACGACCTAATTAATTTCTGATTTTTGGAAATTTTTCTTACTATATGCTTCTTTATGGCGAATAAACACTCGCAAGATATCTATTCAGTCTTCAAACTTGAGAACCACTTTATATTTTCGGGGCCTGTCATTCCCGATTCATTTAACTGTATGGCATTTAACTGTATGGCATTTAGCTGTATGGCATGATGCACTATCATTTATAAAAGCTTTTTGTTCTCATGTAAAGACTTCCTGTTGAAAGGTTATGCGTAGATGTCGTATTGGACATATTCCAGAAGTTTCGAATTATCATTGCTCGCTCCAATTCTCTAAAATGTCGCAAGGTGTAATAAACAAAACCTTGGATAGACAATTTCCAGAGATATAGTCGTCCATTGAAACTTGAGTAAATGATGTCGCATGTGAAAAATTGAAAGTGGGCTAAACCTGGTGACTCTAACCACCATTTCTGTTGTCCCTTGTTTTCCTTGCTTAATTGAATACTGAAGGAGCTTGCCAGGGATCACGATCACCTATGTGCTGAAGCGACATGGTTTTAAAAATTACCTTAGTAGAGTATGCACTGATTGCATGTCATGGCGACTCTAAAGGTAATGACTTTCAAGTAATTACTACTTACAGAAATAATACATCACTTTCGAAATATTTTTGGAGTTTAAAAGATGATAATAAGACTCCCAAGGTGAAATGGAAAATTTTAAAAACGGTAAAGACATGTAGATTTTAATATAAACCATTTTTTCTGTGTTTACATGATAAACTCGAAATCAGCAGATTTTTTGACAAAAATTAATTATTAAATCAAAGAAGTGAATTAAAAGTAAATTGTAAGCATAGTTTACCTTTTACCTTATAATTTAGTTAAACTTTGGAATTTGATAATGCTTTTTCTTATATTTTAGTTGTACTGCGTTGCACTATACATAGCTTATTTTTGCCCCTTGTTTTCCCAGCTTAATTGAATACTAAAGGAGCTTGTGAGGAATCGTGATCACCTATGTCCAGAAGCGACTTGGTTTTAAAAATTACTGTCATTCTCAATTTATTTAGCTGTCTGACATGATACACTATCATCTATAAAAGCTTTTTGTTCTCATGTAAAGATTTCCTGTTGAAAGGTTATGCGTAGATGTGTTATTGGACATATTCCAGAAGTTTCAAATTATCATTGCTCGCACCAATTCTCCAAAATGTCGCAAGGTGTAATAAACAAAACCTTGGATAGACAATTTCCAGAGATATACTCGTCCATTGAAACTTGACAAATGATATCTCATGTGAAACTTAGTGACTCTAACCACAACCTCCGTTGACCCCAGTGTGTCCATCCTTAATTGAAGACTGAAGGAAGCAGTGAGGAGTCTAGATGTATATGTAAAAGTGAACATTGAAGTAAACACTTCAAAACAAAAGTAAATGAATACAGACCTTTTACATTTTCTTGTACGTATATCGATATGTAATTGCAATCCCTTCTCTCTCTCTCTCTCTCTCTCTCTCTCTCTCTCTATATATATATATATATATATATATATATATCTGTCTATCTATCTATCTCAGTATGTTCCTTCCTTCCTATCTATCTATCTATCTATCTATCTATCTATCTATCTATCTATCTATCTATTATAGTTGACAACCTCGTTTATATATCTATCTTATAGTGTAGAAATATTTTATCTATCTATCTATCTATCTATCTAATCGTCAGGCCTGGCGATTGCGCCCAGCATGAAACAGCCTGTCGGCTCTGAGTGTTGACTTCAATGTTCACTTTTATATTTTTATATTTATATTTACATACGCTCTATCTCTGATATTGAGCACTTTATCCCATAAATATAGCACACATTAAAAGTATATTTCTTCATATATATATATATATATATATATATATATATATATATATATATATATGTGTGTGTGTGTGTGTGTGTGTGTGTGTGTGTATTGTATATGTAGGCAGGAATCCTTCATTTATGCATGTTTTATTAAAAACGACAGACAAGGTACTACGATTAAGCTTTTTTATTTAATTTTTCTTGTGTTCCAACAAGTGCTTTTTTAATTTAGATACAGAAACTGTCCAAATGTTATATTATTCCGATCGCTTTCGGCTATACTTTTAGCAATTATCATAGATGATTTTATTTTTTCAGTTTAACTGAGTGTGCGCGTTGTGTGTGTTTTTAGTGTTATAAAAATGTTTTATTTGTTCGGAAAATAAAACATCTCTATAAAACTAAAAAGATACGCACACTATATATATGTTATAGTCTAGAGGCTTGTTCATCTATCTATCTATCTATCTATCTATCTATCTATCTATCTATCTATCTATCTATCTCATTTACATATCTATCTATCTATCTAATTTACATATCTATCTATCTATCTATCTATCTATCTATCTCATTTACATATCTATCTATCTATCCCATTTACATATCTATCTATCTATCTATCTATCTATCTATCTCATTTACATTATCTATCTATCTATCTATCTATCTATCTATCTATCTATCTATCTATCTATCTATCTATCTATCTCATTTACATATCTATCTATCTATCTATCTATCTATCTATCTATCTATCTATCTATCTATCTCATTTACATATCTATCTATCTATCTATCTATCTATCTATCTATCTATCTCATTTCCATATCTATCTATCTATCTATCTATCTATCTATCTATCTATCTATCTATCTATCCTTTATTTATTTTCACTTCATTTACCTAAAGGTAAACAGCTCCTTTGATATATCTTTTCTTCTATCTTTACAATCAAACAGGAATGGCTCATTGTTTATTTGAGGTAAATCATTTGAGCTTGTCCTGATGTTATATAGACCGCAGATCCTTTGTATTTTCTCTGATAACCCATTCACATAAGGCAAGCAGGCTGTTTTCTGAATGTTGTTATCCTCCTCCTCCTACTCTTGTACCCGCCTATCCCAGTTTTGGTGGGCTGCTGCCAATTACCCAGGGTAGTTGTCACGTTGTAGGGTACTACTTATACTGACCAATTCTTTATTTAATATCTCTGGGTCGCCACTTACGAATTTTGCTCGGTGTTGTAAGCAGAGGACGATCCCTTTCTTTACGCTGCATGGATGGTGGGAGTTGATATTGAGGCAATGTCGTATACGGATGTCTTGAACCCATTCTCTGTTCGAGATATTAGAACATCCAGGAATGGGAGTGTGTTGTTACTCTCTTTCTCGATTGTGAAGTGTATCGAAGGTCTTATTGAGTCCACATGGTCCAGTAGAACCTGAACATCTTCCTGGTGTGGCCAGAGTATGAAGGTGTCATCTACGTACCTTAACCATATAGTTGGCTTTAGAGATATAGATTCTAATGCCATTTCCTCAAAGTATTCCATGTATATATTCGCCATAGCTGGTGATAATTGCGAGCCCATTGCTAAGCCATCATCCTGTCGATATATGTGTGATCCCATTCCGAAGTGTGTTGTTTGTGTAGAGAAAGTCAACATCTCCATCAGATTATCTATTGGAATACTGGTCCGTTCTTCTAGGGATGAGTCAGAGGTCAATCTGTCTCTGACTACTGAGAGTACCTCTTCCATGGGTACCTTGGTGAACAAACTCACCACGTCCAGGCTCACCATCTGGTTGGATAGGATGGGAGCATATTTGATTATTTCCACGAAGTGAGTTGAGTTTCGGACATATGAAGGAGACTTTCCGATCAATGGGTCAATTATATCTACAAGGAAGCGATTCAGAGGGTGGCACACAGAGCCTTGGCAACTAACAATCGGTCTGAGCGGAATACCGTCTTTGGGAATCTTAGGGAGACCGTATATGTGAGGTAGCTTGCTGTAATGCTGCGATAACTGCCTATACCTCTTATGTGCGAAGTGATCCTTGTTCTTGATTAGTATCTGTGACAGCTAGCGTTCCGTTTTCATAGTAGGATCCTTTTTTTACCTTGCTGTAGCTACCGTTGCTAATGAGGTCTTCCAGCTTTCTTGTATAATCTGATTTGTCCATCACTACAGTCGCATTGCCTTTGTCAGAAGGTAGAATGATGATATTTCCGTTCCTCTGTAGGGATCCAATCGCCAGCCTCTCCAATTTTGTTATATTAGACCTGGGCGGATTGGCCCTCTCCAAGGTCTGTCTCACCTTCCACCTCAGTTCATCCGCCTGATCCTGAGGGATGTTCAAGGCCACCTCTTCGACTCTGGTAATGATGTCCAAGTATGGCACTTACCTGATGGTTGTGGCGAAGTTGAGATCCTTATTCAATACTGACTCCTCAGAGGCACTCAGCTGATATTGGCTGATGTTGACTACTGCTTTCACTGGTGGGTGATGGACCATGTGCGTCACCTTCTGATCTTTCAATCTATTTAATTTTTGTACTTGGCGAGCCTTGACTACATCGAATTCATGTCTGAAGGATTTATCCAGGTCATTTTGGACCCTTCTCTGGTGTTCTTCATTGGTAATTCTGTTGAAGAAATCCTCGAGCCTCTGGGAGATATGAGCTTGTAGTATCTGTTTTATCCAACGATTGTACTGGATTCTCTCACGGAAAAGGGCGAAACGTTGTAATACATATGGCGACAAAGATAAGGATAATAGTCCGAATAATGTAAATAATGTACATAATACCTCATCTCAGAAATATAGACAGACACCTGGAAATGTCCTTACACTATTTATATTTGAACGAGTGTCCTCATGCCTAGACATGGGCATTGGAACGAGAATAGTCTATCGACGTAGATTAAATAAAGTCTTCTGTTCAGAATTCCCTGTAGGTTACCCAGACTGATATACACCTAAGGAAGGCCGGAGGATATAACAATATACACCTGAAGATGTCCTTAAACTATTTATATTTGGATTATTGTCATCATGCCTAGACATGAGCAGTGGAACGAGAACAGTCTACCCCCATAGATTAAATTAAGGATTCAGAATTCAGTTCAGAATTCCTTATAGGTTACCCAGATCGATATACACCTAAGGAAGGCCGGAGGATATAACAATATACACCTGAAGATGTCCTTAAACTATTTATATTTGGACTATTGTCATCATGCCTAGACATGAGCAGTGGAACGAGAACAGTCTACCCCCATAGATTAAATTAAGGATTCAGTTCAGAATTCCGTGTAGGTTACCCAGGTCGATATACACCTGAGGAAGACAGCATACTATAATAATATACACCTGAAGATGTCCTTAAACTATTTATATTTGGACTATTGTCCTCGTTCCTACACATGGGCATTGAAACGAGAATAGTCTACCCCCATTGATTAAATAAAGTCTTCAGTTCAGAATTCCGTGTCGGTTACCCAGATCGATATAAACCTAAGGAAGGGCGGATGATATGACAATATACACCTGAAGAGGTCCTTAAACTATTTATATTTGGGCTATTGTCCTCATATCAAACTTGTGAACGAAAATATTCTACATTTGTAGATTAAATAAAGGGTTCAGTTCAGAATTCCCTGTAGGTTACCCACATCGATATTGTTATGGGAACTTACCTGTAACGACAATGAACTCTTCCTGACACTATAAAGACTGCGCCTCTCAAGAGAGACGAGAGAGGAAGTGGAACGAGTCGAGGCGGAACGAGTCGAGACAATAGTAGTTCACTCTAAACCAGACTGACAGTCATACTAACACCTTCAACTTATTATTCTGTTTAATATATCTTTGTTATTCCTACTCTTGTGTTCGTTGGTTGTTTGGGGTTTTATGGCATATCAACCACTATGGGTTATTTAATGCCAGATCCAGTATTTACTAAATATATCAAAAACGTATAGCTGGCAACATCATTGTTTCAAAAACGTATAGCTGGCAACATCATTGTTTCAAAAACGTATAGATGGCAACATCATTGTTTCAAAAAAGTGTAGTTGGCAACATCATTGTTTCAATGTACTGGAAAAGACCTGGAAGTTCACTATTTTCCCATAGCTGGGACCCCAACAAGTGCTACCACCCCGGGTCAGGGTGGACCTGGGAACACCAGCAATTAAGAGGTGGTTCCACGCTTCCTCAAAACCTCCTGATCAGAGGCCTTGCTGTTGGATGCAGTTTAACGTCGTACCCAGGACGTCTTGTGTTCGTGTTGTTCTTCCTTGGTCCTAACCTTGGACCATAACAGTGGTGCGAGGATATTGGACCGTAACAGAAATACACATAATGAAGGCTTGAGGGAAAAACAGCGTAATCGTTTTGATGAAGAAAGCAAAGATGAGGATAATATTATAAATATAAACATTGATAATTCACCATCACAGAAATTCAGACAGAAAAAAATAGAGAATATGTTAACATTTTAAAATTTGAATATTTTGTACTCTATGAAAAAATAAGGAAACGTCAGAACGTCCAACGGAAGAGAGAAAAGGAAAGTGAAAAGATTGCAATATCAACCAATCGGAAGAAGTGAGAATGAATGAACGTCATCGAGACGATCAGTACAAGATACGAACTACTAATCAAGCAAGTACGAAAAGGGAAATATTTGGGAAGTGTTTTAACAGAGGACGAAAAATGTGACATTGAAATTCGAAGGTTGCATTCGAATAGGGAAAGATGCTTTCCCAACGCAAAGAAAAGTATGAAGAAACTGGATGAGAAATAACTGAGCAGTACTAGAAATAAGAACGAGGCGAGATATCTCTAAACATGCGCAGTGGTAGATTAAATAAAGGGTTCATTTCAAAATTCCCGGTGGGTTATTCCGATCAACTTGATGACGCGGAGTAGTGGTTGTGCTGGCGAGAGTACAATGACTAAAAGTTTGTGATAATGCCAACAAAGATGACAAAAATAGTTTACGTGGAAATAAATTAAATATGTTCAGATTTATATTCAAATAAATTTGCTTTTTATATATGAGATCGATTCCATAAAAACGCAATACTCGTAAACTTTTCCGGAGGAAAATTATCCTATTTTTAGTAAATAATCTTTTTAGTCTTGTTTGTGATTTCTCTAAGGTGTAATAGATTTCTACTTCCTGGTATAGTTATCTTAAAGTCAATATAGAATCCTAAAGATATTAGCCCATTAACACCACTTTTTGTGGTTCAGATATTTCCTCATTCTCCTATCGGAGTAGCGTTCCATTCCAGGCGGAGGTCCATATGCCGTTTTTTATAGCAGGTAGGCGAGAGCCACTTTGATAATCGGTGCTTTTAATAATATACTTAGTCAGTCAGTTATGTGCCATGCGTGATACACGCGTAGGCGATCATATATCTTTCAGTACATGACTGATGAGGCAGATTTTTTCTCGCAATTGTCATCCAAAAGCCCGGTAGAACCCGGTCTATTCTACTATTTTCCATTGTGTGCTGGGCCGAAAAGAGGATTCATACCTTTCTCAAGTGTATTAGCACGTAAGTCAATGTAATGGATTCGATTGGAATTCGAACTCGGCTCTATCCATTACACCACCGTGCCTCCTCAATAATATACTTAAGTAAACTAATAATTCTTCAGAATAATGAATATCATCGTCGACCTGTTGGATATTTGTCTTTCTGTGTTTAATAAGATCAGCGGTCTTAGCTCCTCCTGAATCACGTACTTCTCGACTTGTTAGAGCATGCGGGGCAGTCCATTGTCAAACAAATTGTTCATATGCACATCCACGGTGTTCATACGATCAGTCTAGGAATACATGGCACATAAACTACTTCACACTCACAAGGTATATGCAGGACTTTTTTTTATTGAGGTTTGACTACTCTAGATTCATCGTGTTTAGCCTATAGGCTATGCTACCTCGAGAAGGGCGTGACTCTCCACAATGCATTAGACGATCTGCACTATGGATAGACAATTACATGACTTTTATTGCAAGACTGCAATTGCAAAATGTGCATACATGGTGCATTCATAGTTCTGTAGGAATGGAGACCATTCGAGGGCACCACAGAATGCCATCTCGCCAATACTTCTTCATGATACTTAACATTCAGAATAATAAAAACAAAACAATTATTTTTATAAAGCAATAGACTTGGATGCGCGTTTAGCATAGAGGTTGTTCTATTGATTGATTAATTTATTTTTTATGGTTTATCAACCATTTCTGATTTCCTGATACATGTACTACTAATTAACGTGTAGCCATGGAAGAAAAGAGTGGACTCATGAATTTCCAAAGGGTCTTATTGTGATAATTACATGAATCTCTGAATATAACGAATTCGACTGGAAATCGAACTCGGCTCTCCGTTTTCCACTTCCGTGTAGTTACCATTACAACACCCGCACATCCAATCTTACAATTCCTCGTATTCTCAAGCGGTCACCCATCTATATACTGACTAAGCACGGCATTGCTTAACTTCGGTGATCGTACTATAATCGGTGTTTCAACATGATATGGCCGTAAGCCAGAGATCATTGGAAAGTTGAATAGGAAAGCTGAGTTTATGTTCTATTTTTAGTCTGTTGCGACCACTACGCACTAATACCTTTGGAAAAGGCACAAACAAATTCCTTTTCACTTCAGTTATAGGTTTAATAGTAGAGTAGATTGAGACCTATATCCTTGAAAAAGTACCCAGATCTAAACTATTTCTTATTACGTTAAACGTTATATTAATTGGATAAACGTGTATGATTAGACGTAAGTGCTTTTTAAAAAGTGTAAATCTACGGCAATCGGCCTGTGTCTACCGGGGTCCGTAATTGCTAACGTTTATTTCCGCCCCTGGAAAGTTCGAGTGGTCTGAAAGCGACGTCGGGGTTAACATAAACTTAAAGGGGTTAACATAATTTTGCTTAACTGTCTTTCGTGGCTTAACGTTCGAAAACACGCTGGGATATGTGGCAATATCCCCCCTCTATTACGGCCATATGATGTTGAAACACCGATTATCGTACGATCACACGAGAGTCTTATTAAAGAAAGAGCGCATTATGGCAACGTTTGAACTTATGACCCATAGGTTCAAACGTTGTCATAATGCGCTCTTTCTTTAATAAGACTCTTGTGTGCACAGGCTGGTAGACAAAGATTTGAACTGTTGAAAAACAGGGAAGTCTATTCAAACACATATACACGAAAGTCATACGAGATGAAGTCATATGAAATAAAGGATTATAAATAAAATTCTTAGCATTCCTTAGATTTCCATAGAAATTCTATCGTTAAATCCAGAATCGTGGAGAAGGCAACGGCAAACCATTCCACTATATTTTTCATGAATTTATGGCAGTTCGTGGATAATGAAGAAAATGTATTTATGGTAAGCCATGATTTTAGACATCCTGAATGGGTTTAGCATAAAAATACAATACTAAGAAATGAAAGGTGATGTAACCTTGTGTTCGTGCGGGTGGTGTAGCGGATAGCGGCTCGGAATTTGAAATCGATGGACCGAGTTCCAATTCCATTTGGGTTCGTTATATTCACTTACGCGCAAATACCTTTGGAAAACCTATGCTTCCACCAGATATGGACAAATTAGTAGGACTTGTATCAATAAGAAAAAAGGAAACAATCTTAAAATCGAAAGATATTTTCTGGCTTTAAATAATCTGAAATAGGTTGATACGCCGTAAAACTGCCACATCTGCTTCGGTGCTCATGATGCCTATTTAGAGATTTTTGATAAAATCAAAAGAAGAATCAGCTATAATATTGCTCCTGACCTGGTGCCGAGGCTTCCCTCGCTTTCCCATCGCCGTAATGTAGCTTCCCTCCGCCTTTTCTATAAATACTTTCATGGCAATTGTACGTAGACATTTTGTATTTAAGCGCAGTACTAGATTGGCGGCAAGGTCTCATCAATTCACAGTTGAATTGGCTAGATATAACCGTATGCTAACAGTTTTTTCTCACACTTCTCTTCCAGCTTCATGCTGTCCAGCCGATTTTAATCTTCAAAATTTTAATGTCAATCGTTATCTACTGGCTTGATTAGTCTTCTATTCTTCTTACTACCTAATGTTTCTATTTCCTTCTTCCACACTCAGTAACCCCTTGTATCTTAGTTGATTCATTGCCTTCCATGGGGTGATATGATTTAAAAAAATAAATAATCCTTGCATTCTTTTACTACTCTAATACTTCTTTCGGTTTTCTTGCTGTGTGCCATTAAAACTTTTCTTTCTTTGTCTAATATTAAAATCTTTTTTCTGCGTCTGCCATTAAAACTTTTCTTTGTCTGCCATTACATTCTTTTTTATTCTGCGTCTGCCATTAAAACTTTTCTTTCTTTGTCTAATATTAAAATCTTTTTTCTGCGTCTACCATTAAAACTTTTCTTTGTCTGCCATTACAATCTTTTTTATTCTGCGTCTGCCATTAAAACTTTTCTTTCTTTGTCTAATATTAAAATCTTTTTTCTGCGTCTGCCATTAAAACTTTTCTTTGTCTACCATTACAGTCTTTTTTATTCTGCGTCTGCCATTAAAACTTTTCTTTCTTTGTCTAATATTAAAATCTTTTTTCTGCGTCTGCCATTAAAACTTTTCTTTGTCTGCCATTACAATCTTTTTATTCTGCGTCTGCCATTAAAACTTTTCTTTCTTTGTCTAATATTAAAATCTTTTTTCTGCGTCTGCCATTAAAACTTTTCTTTGTCTACCATTACAGTCTTTTTTATTCTGCGTCTGCCATTAAAACTTTTCTTTCTTTGTCTAATATTAAAATCTTTTTTCTGCGTCTGCCATTAAAACTTTTCTTTGTCTGCCATTACAATCTTTTTTATTCTGCGTCTGCCATTAAAACTTTTCTTTCTTTGTCTAATATTAAAATCTTTTTTCTGCGTCTGCCATTAAAACTTTTCTTTGTCTACCATTACAGTCTTTTTTATTCTGCGTCTGCCATTAAAACTTTTCTTTCTTTGTCTAATATTAAAATCTTTTTTCTGCGTCTGCCATTAAAACTTTTCTTTGTCTACCATTACAGTCTTTTTTATTCTGCGTCTACCATTAAAACTTTTCTTTCTTTGTCTAATATTAAAATCTTTTTTCTGCGTCTGACATTAAAACTTTTCTTTGTCTGCCATTACAATCTTTTTTATTCTGCGTCTGCCATTAAAACTTTTCTTTCTTTGTCTAATATTAAAATCTTTTTTCTGCGTCTGCCATTAAAACTTTTCTTTGTCTGCCATTACAATCTTTTTTATTCTGCGTCTGCCATTAAAACTTTTCTTTCTTTGTCTAATATTAAAATCTTTTTTCTGCGTCTGGCATTAAAACTTTTCTTTGTCTGCCATTACAATCTTTTTATTCTGCGTCTGCCATTAAAACTTTTCTTTCTTTGTCTGATATTAAAATCTTTTTTCTGCGTCTGTCATTAAAATTTTTCTTTCTTTGTCTGCTATTAAAAACTTTCTTTCTGAGTTTGCCATGAAAACTGTGTCATAACGTTAAGATTATTCCCGACAAGAATAAATTTTCATAGATCGTCTAGTTCTCTTTATTTCTTCTCGCTATGCAGGTTAAACAAATTCTGTAAGAAAAAAAAAGATCCTTGTCCTACTCCTCCTATCTTTGTGTATTCACTGAACTCATTTTGTTATCTGTGTGCAGACTATTTTCCACAGGAGACGCTACAAGTCTTAGAGACACTCAAGCTATAAAGATACCGAATAAACCTTTCTCCTAGACAGGCTACCAATCAAGGCTAGACGACGCAGGCTATTCTGCTATTCAACTTACAGCTAAGAGGCAATTTATTTTTTCGCCCAATACAATATGGCTATTCAAGGTAGAGGATTCTTGCATGGACATAAGAGAAGGCAATAAATAGTGTTGATTATAAGGATATGTAGGATAGATTGTCGTTAAGGTTTTAGTGATCTCGGAATTACGTTGGAGTGATAGGTAACGGCTCGGATTGAGGAATCGGAGAGCCGAGTTCGAGTTCCAGTCGAATCCATTACATTCACTTACGTGCTAATACCCTTGGGAAAGGTATGAATCCTTGTTTTCTCCGCCCAGCTAAGGGTAAATAGCAGACTGGGTTCAGTGAAAAGGAAAACTCTGAATATAAAACGGCCTGGAGAGGATTGGATGCCGTCAGGCTATCTTGCCCAAGAAACACGACATGTGGTGCCGCTAAGACCGTAAGAGTCACGGGATGCATCCTCTGAGGAATCTGTTCAATAAGGTGGTGGTTCTGAGAAAAAAAGATGTCCAAATAGCACTTCATCCTTAACAATACGATTCGTCCCAGTGCATGTGGCACAGTAAGTTTTAGATGTGAAAGTCTGAACTGGTCATCAAGCCTTTGTAATATTAGATTGTTCCGAAAATAATTTTTGAATATCTCCTTTTAATTAATTCTAATATATTATTATAATAGTTGCGCAAAATTATATTACACATTCCTAATGATTATTAAAGTGTCTGCTTTGTTAATTTTATATCAATGTCTTCCAGAATTTTGTCCTCAAATACATGACGCACCCTTTGCATACACTGGGAAAAAGTATTAGGTGGTTCGGAAAATAATGTCCGATTTTATAATAAACCTTTTAATTGTCTTCTAATATATTATAATAATAATTGCACAACAATATATTACTCAGTCCTAATGTTTAAAGTATGCCCTTCGTTAATTTTATATCATCTTTCACAAAAGTATTCTATCTTCACTCAATTCGAGGTGTTAATATCTATTGATAAAACAGACTGTTTTGCTCGTAAATTCTCTTCAAATTCTAATCTTGACTCTTGACATATCTGGCGTATCTTTGCTTGAATTTCCGCTTAGAACTGAGTCGTTGTTGGGTGATAAACGGTAGGAGGCCAAAAAAAAAAAAAAATGGACGCACCTATAGAAATGATACTGAACAAAATATAAGCCTTATTCCATATATATTCTAATAGTTTGTTCACTTGCACTATTCGCTTGTGGATCTCTCTTCTGGCTTCTTGCTTTTCAGCCAACTTTGATTTTCAAGAATTTAAATGCAATGTCAGTTGTTATCTATTCTCTTCTTGTTTCTTTTTCTTGTTCTTGCTTCTTAATAATGTTTTTCTTTTCCTAATTCTTTCACACTCAGTAATCCCTTATGTTTTAATGGCTTTATTACCTTGTTTGAAGCAACCCCGTCTTGAACATAAAAAAAGAAAAGATGCGTTTACTTTTTTGCATGAATTCAAATTTGTCGATAATGCTTCTCAAACTGCTGCCAACTTTAACAGAACATGCGCTTGAAGGATCACTTGTGACCGGACAATACGGCGTGGTTTTCTGAAGTTTCGCAATGCGGATACGAGTGTTGAAGATAAATGTGGTAGGGGATGTCCATCTGCAATTGACAATCAATATCTGAAACAATGACTGGAATAAAACCTAAAACATCAGTTCTAGGTATGACATCCGCGTCCTGGGTATGATGATAAACTACATTCGCATCCTGGGTAAGACGATAAAGTACGTCCAACAGCAAGGCCTCTGATCAAAAGATTTTGAGGAGCGTGGAATCACCTCTTAATTGCTGGTGTTCCCAGGTCGACCCTGGCCCGGGGCGGTGGCATCTGTTAGGGTCCGAGTTATGGGCAAATAGTTAACCACGAAGCTGAGGTAAAAAGCATTATAAAAGTGTAAAAATAGGTTTTGATACCAGAAATACTTTGTAAAAATTAATACCAGAAATAAATTTTTGAAGAAAAAAACTATAACAGCAATATATTTTTGAAAATACATTTTTGAGGAAAAAATATTACCAGAAATAGATTTTTGACAAAACAAAATATTATCAGAAAAAAAAAAGTTGTCGGCATTAAATAACCCATTGAGGTGTTGATATGCCGTAAACACAACAAACCAAACCAAACCTAAAAAGTCAGGGAAAAAATCACCGATAATGGGTGTATACATATCAACAATATCGGACAATCTCAAGAAAATTGATAAGGTGAAGAAACTCGATAAATGAGTTCCACGTGAACTCAGTGAAAGTCAATGTTCGAATTTTTGAAGGTTGTTCGATGCTGCATCTTCGAAATTCGAATCATCTATTTCTTGATCCAATAAGGACGTAATGAGAAAAGGATTCTTTATGTCAATCGTAAACGATCGGCTCAATAGCTTAATCATGACGAAGAGTCCCAACAACTTACAAAACCGAAATTGCACGAACAGAAGATTATGGTAATCTGCCATTACCATTTCAGCGTTCTGGAATCTAACCAGAGCCGAAGATTATTCTCTGCTCTTGATGAGCGTGGAACTACTTCTTAATTGCTGTTGTTACCAGGTCCACAGGAAAGGTAGCACTTGTCCCAGCTATGGGCAAATAGTAAACCCCCAAACTGGGGTCAAAACATTCAGTTCTATGCCATGCGTAATATACGACTGAAGAGGCAGATTTTTTTTCCCGCAGTAGGTTGCCATTTCTTTCTGAAGTTGCATGCAAGGCTATAGAACCAGGTCTGTCCGGCTATTTACCAATAGCTGGGGGAGAAGAAGAGGATTCATACCTTTCCCAAGGGTAGTAGCAAGTAAGTGAAGAAATTCGAAGTCCGATTCCTCAATCCGAGCCGCTCTCCATGACTCTACCAGGAATACTATAAAGTATAAAAATAAATATTTATAGTAAGAATTACCAAAAATGCATATTTATTGAAAGAATTGCCAAGAATACATTTTATCAGTAGTTGAAGGCATTCAAAATATTTAGATTTTCGCATTAATAACCAGTAGAGGTTGATATGCCGCTAAACAAAATCAACGAAACAACTAATATGACAGAATTGTTTTATGATATTAATCGATGTAATAACCTAAAATTTCTCAAAGACACCAAACTGTATTCTAAAATATAATGCCGACAAAACTACAGCATAAAACAAATATCATCGCCTCTAGTAATTAGGTGCACACAAACATGTATTTTTAAAAATCGATAACACATTATGCAAGAAGTAAAACCACTAAGACACAAGGGGTTACAGAGCGTGGAAAAATTAGGAACAGAAACATTAATAATGAACGGGAAGAGAAAAGAGTAATGAGGAGGACAATATATAGTTTTTGATATTGCATTTAAATTTTTCCAGATTAAAGTTGGTTTGAAATCATGGATCCGGAAGGGAGTTCTGCAAGCAAGAAGTGCGAGAAAAGAAACTGCTAGCATAGAACTTACGGCTACATCTAGCTAGCTCAAATGAAAATTGATTAAATTTCGAGGCCTATCTATAACTGCGCTTAAATAACAAAAAGAGTCTAGATACTATAGCGAAGAACTCACCCGAACAATTTCCATGAAAGTATTTATAGAAAAGACACAGAGAGGCATCCTTACGGCGGTGGGAAAGTGAATAAAGCCGAGTCGCCAGGTCAGAATTAATAACACTGCTGATTCTTCTTTGGATTTTATCAAGAAGCTTCATGCAAATAGCAAAGGCACAAAAGCTAAGTATCATCTAACATTAATTCAATTGCGAAAGCAGAATAACGAATATATATTTATTACTTCAAATCTCGCAAGAAAATTAATTTTTTAGCCTTAAATGACCCATGAGGAATTGATATGCCGTTAAACAAACAACACACAAACGCACTTGTTGCACACTGGCGAATGTATTTTAAGGTATCAGAAGGTTAGGTGATCAGAAGGGTTAGTGATGTTGGTGTTCTTAGACATTCATCCACAACAAATTAAGAAACAGGAATATTAAAGGCAAATCATTCAAGAGAAATCAAAGTGAAAACAACATAATTAAAAGTTGAACAATAACATTGATTTATATAAAATTAACATACACAATTAAGTCAGATATTGTTGGACAAGTGTGAATGGTTGAATTGAATTATGTAGTGTATTTATACCAAGTTTCAGTGTGTGTGAAACTGTACTAAGGTTTGTGTGTGAAATAAAACAAAGTGTTTGGTCGTGTACAAAAATGTCTTTTGTGAAAGTTCAGTCAATAGTGTGTATGCCTATGTTTGTTTAAGTTAATGTCCAAAGTTGGTAAGAGTTGTGTACCTTTAGTTGTTTTGGTGTTTGATTGAATGTTTACGAATACTTATTTAGTAGTGTGTTATTTCACTTTCTTTAGTATTGTAAGCAATTGTTCCTGGGAGAGCGAAATGCTGTTTGTTGAGTCAGAGAAGTTTGCGCGGGAAAAGTGTAGTTGGTCAAAGTTTTGGTTAGCGTGGATTAGTTTAGCATCTATCCAGGGTGAATTTCTGACACTATTTATTGTACAGAATACAATTCTGGCACAAGGCCGAAAAAGGTGAGGGGTTGAGGCTGCTCTTAACTAACTATCCTATAGCTAGCTAATCCGATTCACGACCCATTCACTCATTACAATTTGCCCATTCATCACAAAAATTCGTCCATCGCTAAGCAATCCTCCATACACCATAATACCGCATACTCTCAAAAAGGACCTACAAAACGCGCCCCATGCCATAAAAATGTAATAATAATAAATAATACATAAAAATCTATGATGAAAAATGAGAGAGGAGGGAGATGAACCAAATAATAAACTATAAATATTAACATAAATCAAATTAAACATAACTGATGTTAGTAGGGCCCGTCCAACCCTCAAAACAGAGAGGCCGCTGTATTCTGCCCATGGAACAAAATCAAGAGACTCTCTCGCTAAGGAAGTGGGAAAAGGATAAAAAATCATACGGCCATGGGGAAATATAAAGCTGACCCAGTCGAGATAAAAAGGGGACCAAAAACAAACTGGGGTGGTTGAGAATCTCAACTTGGATCATAACCAAAGATGTAGCCGGGAACAGGCCAGGAACAACATTTACTCACATTAACTAGGTACACAAAAGCTTGTCTAACCTAACCAAGGGGAGGGCTCAACAGGAAACCACCGCGATGTGACATAGGTTGACCTAAAAGAGAAAATCAAGGTTAGCCTCGTTCAAACGAATCAAGCTCGCGTCTTCCAAATTACCATTCGTGCCGTGGTTAGCAGCGTCAGAAACACCATTAGTTTCACCCCGGAATACGAGGGCGACACATTGTCAGACGCATATGCGCGATCAATGGGCACGAGCGTTTCGGGGGCGAGACGAGCCGTCAACTCGCCGACATGGTCCCATAAGAGGCGGACTCGGGGGCAATAGTAGAAGGCGTGCGAAGCCGTTTCTTCTAAACCGTTCATAATCTGGCAAATCCGCCAAGCCCCATATGAAGGCCTTGTCATTGAGAGGCAGCCGTTTCCAAGCCAATCGCCAGGTAAGCGAAAACTCAGGGTTACTGAGGTAATCAGCCACTGGCGCCCAAGACCAGTAAGAGCGAAACTCATCCTCCGACAAGCAGAACTGATCACGTAGGGAATCCTTCGCGACCCCCTCCGCTAAATGACGATAGAAAACCTTCCCAGGCCGAGAAAGGTCAACAAGGCCGACCGACACTCGCGAAGGAAATCCAATCCCGGGGTCTACGATGGCGCTCAACCCGCGAGATGGGGGGGAGAACTGATAGTAAGGAAAGGGAACGCGTCCCTAACAATGCGTGGCGTAGGAAAGCCAACCTCGAGGCGAATTTGTGGCTCACCAAGTGTGGCATTCTTAGCCCCCCATGAGACGGACGATATGCACAGACTCGTCTGTCGACCCTATTCCCGCGTCCCCTCCATAAAATGTAGGATAGCGAGCGCTCGAGCGGCTTCCGATGGTCTTTACAGAGAGGAAGTACGGACAATCGATAAAGGAAAATCGGGAAAATGTATGTAGCACACACCTCCGCTCTGCCTTTCACGGACAACCTCCGTCGACGCCAAGTCTGACCGGCAGCGTCGACCGTTGCTCGTACTTCAGACCACTTTTTCTTCAGCTGGGGGTCGGGTCCAAGCCACAATCCAAGAATGCAGACAGGACCGTCCAACCGAAGGGCCTCGGAAGATCGACCCCCTTCCAGGCACCTAACCGGAAGTCAGACGACTTGTCACGGTTAATCTTGCCCCCCTGTCACTTTCTCGTACCGGTCAAGTGCCTTCAGTTACGCCTCAATTTTGCTGCGGGACGACACGAAAGCAGATACGTCATCGGCGTACGCAGAAACCCTGGCTCAAGCCCCATCCAGGAACGGCGATTTCGCGTATGGCCGGACTGCACGCCCTGTTCCTCAACCGGCGAAGGAGAGGCTCCAACGCCAAAGCATAAAGTAGGGGCGACAGTGGAAAACCCTGACAAACCGACCTAGACAGCGCAAAAACGCCTGACAGCTCCCCGTTCACCTGTACCACAGCACTGGGGGAGCTAATCCAGCGGTAGAAGTCGGGTTCGAATCCGGCGGCCTGCAGGACAGCCGCAAGGTCGCGATGGACAACCCTATCAAATGCCTTGAACTTATCTAAATTGATCAGCGCGGCCTCGTCGTCTTTTACACCCTCTATGACCGTGCGGATCAGATGCAGGTTGCATTAAATTGTTCGGCCTCTCACAGAATAAGTCTGCTCAGGACCCAACAGAGACTCGGCAACTGACTTCAAACGTTCCTGCAGGATCTTGGCCAAAACCTTTAACTCTGTGTTTAGCAGAGTTATGGGCCTATAATCATCTAAATCCCACCCAACAACCTTGCCCTTTTTCAACCAGCGTGATCACACCCCCTGGAAATCCGGTTGGGGATAGACCCCAACCGGAACCAGTTGTTGAACACCACAATCAAAATCGGGACAAAGATGTGCGACAGCCTCAAGTACAATTCATAGTGCAAACCATCCAGACCGGGCGACTTGCTTCTGCCTACCTTCTTCAATGCCACGTAGACATCGCCCTCCGTGATCTCTCTCTCGCAGCTTGCCGCTTCAGTCGGCGAAAGCCGAGCAAAGTCAGCCAAATAGTTGCGAAACTCTTCCTCACGGAGACCAGGCTCCTTGGTCAACCGGCTCTCGAAATGCCGCCAAAACGCCTCGCACTATGGGGTCAGTGGCCCGAAGAGTACGTCCCTCCGGGGTATCGACTTCACGAATGTAACGATCGGAACCTCGAAGAATCTATTCCTTGCACAGATCTGCGCCCATGGTCACAGCTTCGGAAGACATCTTGCTTAACCTATATCTAATTATCTGGCACATGTAGCGCTTGTTATTCGAAAGCTCAACGGCCTCCCTAGCTAAGGCTATCTCTAGGGGAACCCCCCAGCCACCGCCCGGGAATGACTAACTTTAAGCGTCTTCATTTTCTCAGCTCTATATAGGGCGAGCAGTTTGCTGAAATCCTTGGTGAAAGACCTAATCCTACACTTAAGTGCATCCCACCACTTATTCCCGATAACCGCCCCCACTAGCACCCGCTGCACTAAGCTAGTTAGCTGTTCCTGTAAGTCACGTCTGTCCAGTAAAGACAGATTGAACTTCCAGTAACCAGCCATTCTAGGCCTACGATCTAACGCCACACGGACACAAACGAGTTTGTGGTCCGTATAGCCTACCCAGTGGAACGTGGGACAATCTAACAAATTATGCCGGCTCCTCCAACTAACATTCTGTCAAGGTAGCTAACCACCTTGTCAGAAGGCCAACTATTAGCCCACGTCCACATTTTTCCTTCGGAGTGATCGACCAGGTATCTATCAACAAGACCAAAATCGTTGATAAGATCAACCAAGCTACGATCGCCCCTACACCCCCGATCTAACTTGGGGTCCAGGACGACATTCCAGTCCCCCATTAAGACTAGGCACGTTGAATCCACTAAGAACGGCACCAACCGCCGAAAAAACGAAAGCCGCAACGACCTGAAACGAACCACTTTTCACGGCAATATCGGCCACGATCAACCGACCCTCGGCATCGGTATGCACAGGGTTCACCTTCGCATCTAGAGTCAGCTTCACCAGCAAAGAAACTCCTCTGGCAACCCAGTCTCCATATGCTGAATAGACGACAAAGTCGTTAGACAGCACACATGTATCGGAACTGCAAACAAAGTGGGTCTCTTCGATCGCGGTGACATCCACACCAAAGGACAAGAGATCCCGGAGCAGGCGGGCTGCCTTACCCAGATCCCTCAAGCCCTTCGCATTCAGACTGGCTAACTTGATTGACATCGTATAGGCCTGCAAAAAAAGAAAAACAAAGTCAGAGCAAAAGAAAACTACTCACCTACCGGGCGGAAATCTGCGGCGGAAAGGACCCCGACGGATTGTCCTAGACTCCCTGTTCCCAACTCCGTCGTCATCTGACCATCTAGGACAATACCGCCAACGTCCGTAGGGTATGTTAGTTTAACAGCCCTATATAAGGAGGTGTGGAGCAAAACCGGGACCCTCCCTGCACAAAATTGCTAAAGTTTACTCAAATTTTCGTTTTCCAGTTCCTACATTCTGATGTTTGGATAGGCTTCCTTTGCCTCGAACAGGTGGCCCCAGACCTTTAAATATCACCCTGTGTCACTCACACATGTGATTATTCCTGGGACACCTGGGAAATTTCGGGGGTCCTCAACAGATTTTCCTTCTACTTTTTCTATTTTTAACAGAGCTCTTAAAAGGGTGGGGAGGAGAAGAAGTAGATGTGTGAAGGGGGGTGGATAGTGAACTGAGTGAGGAGATGGAGGAAGTGGGAGATGGAGCACGAGATGTGGAAGTAGGGAGACTCCTTGCTCTTGGCTGGACCATGCTTCCTTTAGCGAAGCAGGGACGGTGAGTGACCTGGTTCTATCCATGACACCTTCCGCCTTACTACGGCCAGAGTGCCTTTGCTGAGGTTCATCTTCATCCTCTCTGCTCCTTTTAAGGGATGCTGTCCGAGGTGGAGGCATTTTTCCACCTCCATTGGCATTTCTATCTGTTGTTTCTGCTGTTAGTGTTGGTGTTGCTGCTGTTTTTGGTGTTCGTGTTGTTGTTGCTGCTGTTGGTGTTGTTGCTGCTGCTGTTGTTGTTGTTGCTGCTGTTGCTGCTGCTGTTGTTTTTGGTGCGGCTGCTTCTCCTGCACCTTCTTTGGAGGCTGCGCCTCTTTTTCTTGCTGCTTGTCTGGCACTTGTTGTCTCTTTGGTTGGGGTATGTTCTGTGGAGACGGAACATTAGGGGTTTTCCAACCCTTTCCAGGCTCCATCAGTCGATTTTGTGGCTGACCCCTTCTCTACTGGCGTCGTGACCACTGCTGCTGGTGTTGCTACTGTCGCAGCTGGACGACGCGCAGCTTTTGGGTTTTTACCAGGGCACTCCTTGGCCATGTGCTCTGAAGCGCCACATGATCAGCAATAAGGTCTCCTGCCCTCGACGACCACTAGCATCCGTTTGTCACGGCAGACGAAAATATTCGAAATTTTTTCGGTTCACCGTGACTTGAAATTCCATGTCGCCAGTTGCTATGCCTGTTTTACTTATGAGGGCCTTTACTTCATGGACTTCCCCACATTTGACGAAAAAGGTCCCTATTCTATCCTCTAAGATATCCACGGGTACTCTATGTATGGTCACCTTCGTCCTGTGTGTGCCCATATACTCCGTCTGCAGACATAGGTTTTCTGTTGCCAACACGCTTCCAGCTAGTTCCTTAGCTTGTTGCTCAGTTGCCAATAATATATCCCATAGAACATTTTTTCTTCTGGCAAGTACTTTTGGGGTGATTTGTAGAATTTTAGGGCTTCTTCCATGCTATCCCTGCTGACCCCAATTAATTTTCGAGTTTTAACATTGGAAGTCAGCAGGGAAATTTTCCTCGTACTTACGGCATCCAGTGCCTCCGGAATGGTCAAGAATTCATTCCCTTTGAATGATTCTTCAAATTTCTTCCGCTGGCTGATGTAAAAAGCAGTATCTTTTTTAAGCGGCCTATTTTCCGATCAGGCCATTTTTACTGCTGACATCGGGTTAGAAAGTGGTGTATTAATTTCTTCATTGTTATTTACCGCCATGATGGATTTTTCCGACCCACCACGACGAACAAATAAATAGTTTTCTTTTTTTTCTCTTTTTAAAATTATTTTTCGATAAAATTAAAATAAATTAGTAAAAAATAAACAAGAACGTGCAAAATCAAAAGGCAATAAACAATTAAAACAAATTCGAAAAAGAAAAAAGGAAAATAGACAACAAAAGCAAGAACAATTCACAAAGCTAAAACAGAAAGGCTGAAAAATTCAAAAATAAAATTAAAAACACAAAAAAGAAAACAAACAAGGAAATAAAGTAAAATGTACACAAATGATATGTAAAAAAAAAACTGAACCAGGAAAACTAAAAAATTCAAAGAGGTTGTAAAAAATTAAAATTAAAAGCTTATCGGTTTAAGCGCAATGAATGCTCAAGTTGGACCAAGTGAGAAAAACGACCACACACAAAAAGGGTGAATTTCTAACTGGTTCAAATCGATTCGGACGCTTTTATTTATTGAGTTTTGGGTCTAAAATTCGGCTCAAAAACGTTAGGCACGAAAAGATATTTCCGCTTAAACTTGTTACAGTTTTAGAGGTCTGAGCCAATGAAAAGTCTAGTTTGTTGAAACTAAGATTCTGATTGGTTAATAAGTGATTATTGGTGTAAAGTGCATTATCCCGGACGGGTGAAAGGTAGGTATGGACTATTCCATCACACTGATACTAACGTAGATTAAATAAAGAGTTCATTTTAAGATTTCCTGAAGGTCACTTCGATCGACAAATACTTGAAGAAGGTCGGGGTAGACGACGGCCAAAACGTTGAGGTAAAAACAACAAAGATGAAGATATTAGTACAAATATAAATAAAAAGTAAATAATAGGTCCTCATCCTAGAATTCAGATAGAAATAATCTTGGTTTTAAGAGGATTTCGCCGAGAGCGTTTTACAAAGATCTAGTTGATTATATGCGTCACTTTTATAAAAAGTAAGACTCGGTTATTTTCTCCTCTCGGATAACAGAAATATAGTTTTTCGATTTATTTACACAAACTATAGAGAGAGTGCAGTTAAGATAAGGAGGCGGAACTGCGATATAAGCAGTTACGTCATTCTTTGATTTTAAACCTTGTTTATTTTCAGTTTTCGAAGGCAGTCTATTATCCGAGCGGTGTTTAGACTAAAGCGCTGAAGAAACAAATGCTGCTTGTTATAAAGCTATTTATCTGTTGGAAATGAACTCCAGAGAAATTTACTCAGAAACGTGCAAATGAATCTGATATCCTTCAAAATGACCATTGCATAATAGGCGTTTGTAAGATTGGGTTTTAGGGAAGGGTTTAAGTAATGAGAATGCGTTGAAAGACAGAATCCAGGAGGCAAGGCTTAGGTCTGCTTAGAATTAAAGAGTTTCTTTTCTCGTTTAATTTATGCGAATTGAAAATTCTCTCTTGCATGTTTTGATTCTACACTTAATTTTATTAATTTCAATACTTGTTTGTACTTCGATGGAGGGCTTCGTCAAAATGAATTAATCTTGGGAAAAAAAAGCAAAAACATTACATTTTGAATTAAATGAAATGAATTGACAGGAAAATTGATACTTATATAAATTATTTTATTTTCTTGAAAAATAAAAATGATGACATTAAAATATCATTTATACATTATATTTCGCTTTATAATTCTTTGTATTTTCATCTTTTGATTTCTTTCTTTCGTTTTTATTTTTTGTTTTTCGTTCTTTCTTTCTTTTCATTCTTCCTTTCGTTTTTATGCTTCCTTTTGTTTTTATGTTTTCTTTCGTTTTTATTCTTTTGTGTTTTCTTTTTTCGTTTTATTCTTTTTTGTTTTTCTTCATTTCATTCGTTTTTATGCTTTCTTTCGTTTTTCTTTCTTTTTCTTTCCTTCTTACTTTCGTTATTGTTTCTTTTGATTATCTTTCTTTCTTTTTCTCTTATTTCTTTTTTCATGTTCTTTCTTTTTCTTTATTCTTTATCTTTTCTCTTTCTTTCTTGCTTTCTCTTTATTTCTATCTTTCATTTTTTCTTTCTTTCTTTCTTTCTTTCTTTCTTTCACTCTTTTTTATCTCTTTTTCTTTCTTTTTAACTTTATCTTTCTTTCCTTTTCTCTTTTTATCTCTTTTTTCTTTTATCTTTTTCTTTCTTTCTTTGCTCTCACTTTTGACATTTTGCACCTGATTTTGATTCCCTAAATTTCGTTCTTCTTTCCTCCCTTCTGATCTCATTTCCATATCCCCCCATCGTTCTCTCTCTCACTCTTAATCTTTTCCTTATTTACTACCATCTTTTTCTCGCTCTAATTTTTCCTTCTATTTTCTTTTCTCCATTTCCCTTAAAACTACTTCGTTACATGTTTAGTTCATTGTGCTCATTGCATCCTGCTCTAGAACCTCATATCACTTACCTGGAGTTTCTTCTTCATCTTTAAGGAGATCGTATGACTGACAGATGTTGCTTTTTACCCAAGTGTTACATTTTAGATTGATTGTTTAAACTGCAGTTCTTGTTAAAAAATGGATGAACCAATATGAAGACGAGAGATCTGTCAAGGCCGTATAGGAGGTTGACATGAAACAACAATTCAACATTCTATATTTCAAACGAAATTTTCCTGTTTCTTAATAATTTGCTTAGCCTTTTGAATCCAATCCACTTCGGATTACGGTGTATCACTTTTCGTCCTTTATTATAATACTTTCCAGATATTTAAGTTTTTCTTCTTTTGCTGACTTCGATTTGTCATTCGCATCTTGTTCGAAACAGTAACAACAGAATAAAATATATTCTTCAAACAGGCGAAAAAAGAACAACTGCAACGGTTTCCCTATTAACCATTATTCGCCGGTTGACGTTGGCCAGATTTCTCACGTATTGCATTCTTCATGTACCCGGGTTATTAAAAAGATATACTTGTATCTTTTTATCCTATAAAATACAGCTCGGCATCAATCGATATACTAGGGGATCGCCAATCGAAAAGAGACATGATCGTTCAAACGCGTTACATTGGTCCTCGCTGACGCGCATCAGGTCATCATGGAATTGTAATTACCCATTCATCCCCATGTTTCTGAAGAAAACCTACATTCAACAATGGACCTCACAGGCTGAGATTAACTCGGTATAAAATACTCTCTAAGGCTTTTTATTTTAATTTGACGTATCGATAAACACTATCATAGAAGAGTGACTGATAATCTAGTAATAAAATCCCAAACAGAAAAATAAATATTTATTTATTGTATTTATAGTTCGTGTGCGTGTGTCTATCTGATTAAATTTGTATGAAAATCCAATAGAATATAAATATATGAAACAATTAGTAAGATCTACGCGACAGGAGGAAGTCTTGCGAAGCAATCGTCTTTCTCATCAGGATCTAATCCAATTCTTTGAGTTCTGGTTCGGTCTATACTGTTTTAACTGAGATTTTGGGTAAGAGCAATCTGTCTGCAAGATGAGTCTAAAAGAATGCTGACACAAGAGTAGTATCTAAAAAGCGTTGACATTTCCAGAAGGCTTCTAACTTCCTTCCAGACTGACCCTGGGAATTTCCACCGCTGATTAGTAATTCAAGATGAAACTCGGGTTCACCATGTCGAACCTGAATGATCTGTTTCTATATATTTTGTGAAAATTTATGAAGACATGGTACAGATACTTGCTGAGGACACCCCTTGCCATGCAACTGTGAAGAAGTGGGCTGCAGAATTCAGGCGGGGCAGGGACAGCATAGAAGATGACCCTCGGTTAGGTTGTCCAAAAACCTTAACCACTGATGAACAAATTGATGCCATTCACTGTATAGTTTGGGATGACAGACGTCTTACTATCCATCAGATAGCTAAGTCTATAGGCATTAGTTCTGGCTAGGTCTATACTGTTTTAACTGAGATCTTGGGCAAGAGCAAGATGTCTGCAAGATGAGTCTACAAGGATGTTGATACCAGAGTAGTAGATAAAAAGGGTTGACATTTCTAGATCGCAAAAGAAAGGTATGGCAACCAAGAAAATTTATGAGGACATGTTACAAATACTTGCTGATGTTAACCATTTGCTATGTTACTGTGTAGAAGTGGGCTGCGGAATTTGAGCAGGATAGGGAAAGCACAGAAGATTACTTTCGGTCAGGTCGTTCAAGAACCTCAACCATTGATGAACAATAGGGCAACATCCAACGTGATAAAAAGATTATTCCTCTCTTTACAAGGGTCTGGAGACAAATGGCGGAGAACGGGACAGTGGAAAACGTGAAAATAGAACCTATAGTGAACTCTTTCTCACCATGAACAGGATATGCATAACCATTATTTTCTTTATCAGCGAGGCAGGGACAGCGCAGAAGATGCTGGTGTAATGGGAGGGCGCGGCCTCGGGCAGCTGTTCCCCAGGGCTGGGCACCTCTCAGTATAATTTTCTTAGTTGCCCCTCTGTCCTTCGACAGAGAAGCCCCTGAGCGCACTCTGCCCAATGACAGAGACGCAACTGAGAGATGATAAGTAGACGTGAACCAACTCAAAAAGAGTAAGTTTACACTTAGCAAACGGTGTAAACATTCCGGTTTTCTCTTCACCCTGAAGAAGTTCAAGCAGGGTCTGTTGACAAGATGATGTCTTTCGTTTTTTGGGGATTCTGAAGGCGTTTTCATGATAGACTGCCCGTAAAAGGCGGAAACTATTAATGGACAGTACTGTGCATGAGAATTAAGACAAATGAAAGAAGCAATCAAGTCGAAAAACAGAGGGACGGTGAGGGCAGGATAACGCATCCGTTCACACTATTATTGATTCTTAGTAAGTGTAACTTAGATGTGGCACAAGGCCGAAAGTATGGGCGCACCCAGTCAGGTTTTAACTCACGACTCAGTGGTAATTGATCAAGCGAAATAAACTATCTAATCTTTACACCGTGAAAAGTGCGAAAATGAAGATATTAATAACTTAGATGTGGTACAAGGCCGAAAGTATGGGAGCTCCCAGTGAGAATCGAACTCACTACTCAGCCGTCGAAATATAGGTTATAAATAGATAATGTGTTGCCCATGAAACCCTCGATAATGGGGCATCATTCGCTCACTGCATGCACTCGAGAATGTATTTTGTTAAAAATATAACGAATTACATGGAAATTCTGAAGTCATGTGAAATGCACTTTAGAACCTATTCTAAAGTAAATAGTAATTTCTTCGACTCATTAGCTTGTAATTCTATCTGTAAAATAGCCTTATTTTAATAACAAACACTTTAAAAGTTGCATCGATTTTCTTGAAAAACAAAAAAAAATGACTCATTAAAAAAGTTGCTTCAGGTTCTTTTCAGGATTAGGGGCCCTGAAGCGAAAGCTTTATCAGTTTCATAGTTGATCCGCCGCTGAGTAGGATGCAACAATGCCTAAGGGCAAAGAACGATATCATTGACCTCAGAATGAGAATATTTGGTTTCTATGCTGGTGGGTTTAGATTCAATTTATGTGAGGGAAACGAGTTTTGTATCAGGCAGTGTGCAGTAGGAGATTTTGCTTTAGAATAATTCAGACAAGAGCATATATATATATATATATATATATATATATATATATATATATATATATATATATATATATATATATTAATAGATAAATAAATAGATAGATATCAACAGATTGAAATATATATCAACAGTTTGAAATATATATCAACAGTTTGAAATAGATTTAAACAGATTGAGATAGATAGATATATACAGATTGAGATGGATAAACAGATTGAGACAGATATACACAGACTGAGATAGATAGATAGATAGATAGATAGATATGAACAGACTGATACAGATACACTAATATAGATAGGTATGAAGAGACTTGTGTGTATATATATATATATATATATATATATATATATATATATATATATATATATATATAGAGAGAGAGAGAGAGAGAGAGAGAGAGAGACAAAAATAGAGAGAGGGAAAACGAGAGAGGAGATAGAGAAAGAAGAGAGAAATATGAATAGATTAATATTGAAAGATAGATTTAAAGGAACTGGGATAGATAGATAGCTAGATAGCTAGATATATAGATAGATATTAACAGATTGGTATGGATACACTAATATAGGCATGAAGAGAGGGACTATATATATATATATATATATATATATATATATATATAAATTGTGAGATGAAAGATAGATAGATAAAAACAAACACTTAGATATGCGCGTAAATATAAACAGATTGAGATAGATAAATAGCTAAAACAGATTTAAATAGAGAGATATAAATAGATTAATATATATATATATATATATATATATATATATATATATATATATATATATATATATATATATATAGATATGATCATATTGAGATAGATAGATATAAACAGATTGAGATGATAGGTAGATAGATAGATATGTATAAACAGATTGAAATAGAAAAAGATAGAGAGATACATAGATACAACGAGAAGTTGATAGATAAATAGTTAGATATAAACAGATATATAGATAGATAAATATAAACAGGGTGAAGTAGATAGATATATATAAACAGAATACGATGGATAGACAAAACAGATACAAAGAAATCTATCTATCTATCTATCTATCTATCTATCTATCTATCTATCTATATATATATATATATATATATATATATATATATATATATATATATTCGTCTATTCATATTTCTTTATTTATGTAGCTACCTATATATCAATCTTAGTCAAAAGATAGATAGATAGATAGTTAGATAGGTAGATAGATAGATAGATAGATAGATAGATAGATAGATAATGGGTTCTCACTGGCTTAACGAAGACGGCCTGACTCAATCAGGTTTGTAAGGATGAGTTGATTCTCCTAAATCTTTGAAAACCCTATGATACCTGCACGATTGTTTAGAGACATTCATCGACAGCATGTAGACTCTTAGCATCAGGGACCCTTGGTACTATTACACATGTGCCGCATCTGATTCTTTGCCATAAGATATACAGATATAAACCGACTGAAATAGATAGATCATGAATATAGATATGTAGACAATGAATTAGATAGATAGATAGATAGATAGATAGATAGATAGATAGATAGATTTGAACAGCCTCAGATAGATAGATAGATAGATAGATAGATAGATATATTTTACATTTCTGAAATTTTAGACAATATTATTGTATTGGCACTTGGTGGAAACAGGTGAGAAATAACTGAACAGTACTAAATAAAAATAAAAAAAACTGTTGGGGGTCATTAGTGTCTGAATCATAACACAATAATATGACAATGATAAGATAGATAGAAAGAAACAAAGGAAATGAACGCGACGGAAAGAAAGAAAGAAAGAAAGAAAGAAAGAAAGAAAGAAAGAAAGAAAGAAAGAAAGAAAAAAAGGCTGATATAAATAGATAGATACATAGATAGATAGATTATTTTACATTTCGGAAATTTTAGTCAATATTTTCTGAATGGGTGATAATTGCGTATATATTCGTCATCCAGCCGCTTTACTAATTATCTCTACTTTATGTAGGTATTTCTTTATTCATAATCAGTGCTGACCGAACAAAAGAACAGGCAGACCAATTATGATTTAGTATTAAAGAAAAACGTTTGCGTCGGTCTATATTTTAGTCCTTTTATATGTCTAAAAAGACTGTACTGCTTATGCAAAACAAATATACGCTAGTACATATCTGAACTAGCTTTAGAAGTTTGAAATAGATAACTAGCTAGCTAGATATGAACAGGCTGATATAGATAGATAGGAACAGTCAGATAGATAGATAGATAGATATGAACAGTGAGATAGCTAGCTAGCTAGCTAGCTAGACAGATAGATAGATAGATAGATAGATAGATAGATAGATAGATAGATAGATAGATAGATGTGAACAGGCTAACAGGCAGAGCTAGCTAGATAGATATGAACAGGGTGAGATAAATAGATTGATAGATAGATATGAACAGTGAGATAGATAGATAGATAGATAGATAGATATGAACAGGCTAACAGGCAGAGATAGATAGATATGAACAGATTGATAGATAGATATGAACAGGCTGAGATAGATAGATATGAACAGATTGATAGATAGATATGAACAGGCTATCAGGCTAACAGGCTGATATATATATATATATATATATATATATATATATATATATATATATATATATATATATATATATATATATCGGTAAACAGATAGATTCAGATATAAACACGCTTAGATAGATAGATAGATAGATAGATAGATAGATAGATATTCTTGTGAGAGCGATACTTTCCTACATCATTGACTCTCCCAGTACTATATTATTATGTGAATGGTTGTATCATGGGAGTAGCACCAGTAATGCGCAGCCGCGTACGATACCAATATCGGACACCACTGGATAGTAAGCTCTGCTTACTCTTACACTATTCTTTGTAACTTTTCTGTTTAATATATCTTTCTTACCTCTAACCCGTGTTCCGTGTTTTCCTTCCGTGGCCCCTACTTCGGGTTCACATCAGATAGATAGATAGATAGATAGATAGATAGATAGATAGATAGATAGATAGATAGATAGATGTGAATAGGCTAAAATGATGGTACATGGATGGAGAGATACATATAAACCGACTGAGATATTAACGCAATTCATTTAGTTGTACTGTAAAAAATATACGAAATATTTTGTATCAAATTCTTATAGAATATTTATAATTCATTTCTTTCGGAATCAAAGATAAATAATACTCAAATAAATACAAATTATTGAAATTTGTACATCCGTGTTTGAAGATTAACTTAATTCTTCGTTTATACACGCATATCCCGCTACAGATGAAAGGAGAGATAAACAGATATGAACTTGTTGAGATAGGTAAATTTAATTGAAGTCTATATATCCTATGTCCTTCATTGTGATTTACCGTTAGTGAAAGTTATTCTTCAGATTTTTGTAATGCCATCTGATCACTTCTTGTTTTTTTTTTCTTCTCTTTTCTGTGTCATGTGCACCATTTTTTCAAGTTTCGTTTATTCTAATCTTTTAGTTGCTCAGCCTATAACTCGGTTTCTTTTTTTTTTGCTTGTACGTCTGCTCATTCAATTTCTCCGAAGGAAAATACACGATCAGGGCATGACGCCAGTTCAAGGCGAATCTTCTGATCGCTAAAAAAAGAGGACGAATAATGTAATGCCAGCTTAATAAATTATTACTTTGTGTCTCGGTCGATAAGTTTTTGTCTCGTCATGATATATATATATATATATATATATATATATATATATATATATATTGGATATATATATATATATATTGGATATATATATATATATTGGATATATATATATATATACATATATATTGAATATATATATATATATATATATATATATATATATATATATATATATATATATATATATATATAATATAATAGATAAGAAAAGACAAAATATATAAGGCATTTTTTAAAAGAAAAAGCTAAAAAACAAAAAAACAAAAACCGGTTTCGTCCCAAGACGAAAAAAATTTATTTTTCTGGGAATAGAAAAATTAAAAAGCGTTTAAATTAAATTAAAATTAACAAATGGAATGGAATGGAAGAAAAAAAATGTATTTCAAGAAACTAGAGTCCAATAAAATTCAGACCCAGTAGACATTCCCTCTGTTTAAAAAGGGAAGGCTCACGGGATCTGATATACAAGGACTCTAGAACCTTGAGGTGAAATGTGGAGTGGGACCTAGATGAAATCAAAAACCGGTCACCACTAAAATTAACCACACATTTCCTACTATTTATTAGATGCTCAGCAATAGCAGAGTCAGAACTATTGGTTAGTTGGCTTTTCCTGGCAGACGGATTCAAAATCCTGGGGGGTAAATGCTGTTTTTTTTTGTTTTTTTTCCCATACCATTGTTTAATTTAAATTAAATTTACACGCTTTTTAAATTTTCTATTCCCACAAAAATAAACTTGTTAAGTCCTGGGAGGAAAACGGTTGTTCTGTTTAAAAAAATGCCTTATAAATTTTGTCTTTTCCTATCTATTATTAAATTCTGTACCATAAACTTTTATATATATATTGTATATATATATATATATATATATATATATATATATATATATATATATATATATATATATATTGTATATATATATATATATATATATATATATATATATATATATTGTATATATATATATATATATATATATATATGGCTTGAGGCATTCGGATGTCTAGTCGCACTGAGGAGCTGTGATACAGCGAAACAGTACTGTCTGTGAATGACATAATTTAGCTCTTGAAAATACATTTCAATTGAGCACTGTTGAGTGATAAGCTAATTCTATAAACAACAGCCACCTGCACTAATGCAAAGCTCTTCAGTAAAATGAATGGAGCACTTTGGCTGATTGGCATTTGTTTACATTTGTAAAAACAATATGCTTGATTTAGTTGTGTAACTCTACCGAGTGAAGATAGCTCTGGCTGACACCAAATTAGTTGTGTTTCAATCCTGGCTTGAGGCATTCGGAAGTCTAGTCGCACTGAGGAGCTGTGATACAGCGAAACAGTACTGTCTGGGAATGACATAATATATATATATATATATATATATATATATATATATATATATATATATATATTGGGTTGTCACACATGAAATGACGGATTTTTGTTTGGTTGTTGACCCGGTCGTCTAAAAAAGTAACCTCATTGATATATAAAAAAATCTCATTCCTGACTCTTTTTATTTCCAGATAATTTTTCTTTGGATATTTTGTTATTCATAAGCCCAATGAAAATTATTGCGATGAAACAATGTCAAGTAATCTTATTGTATGAGTACAAACTGGGAAGAATAACCATTTTTACACGAATCATTACATACGATGCGAAATAGATACCTTTTGACAACAGTAAGAGAGTAGGCCAGTAGTTAGATGAAAGTGGATCGCCAAAACAATACCCAAAACATCCACTTCATCTTAAAATGATAATGGTTACTGTATGGTGGTCTTCGAAAAAAGGTTATTCATTCTTGCCTTAAGGGAAAACAGTAACAGCAACCTCGTATTGTGGAAAAGTGATTGTATGCACGAGAAACTGAAAAATTAACATCCTAGACTTGTGAATAGAGTTGACCCAATTTTGCTTCACCACAACGCACGGCAGGACCCTTCTCAGTCAAATTTTAAAAAGCTGTATAGCCTGAATTATGAAATTTTGTCTCATTCTAGATATTCATCTGATATCTCACCTACTGATTATAAGTATTTTAAGTTTTTCATACGCAATAAAACATTCCCTGCAAAAAGGAATAGTTAATTGAAGCATTTGAACTGTTTATCACATCAAATAATGAAAATTTTTTAAAATATGAGATCAAGAATTTAGAGGTACGTTGGATCAACATGGCGCCTATTTCCTCTAAATAAATTAGTTTTTTTTTAACATTTTAGAATCGTTTTATTCATTTTCGATAAAATGCGTCATTTCATGTGTGACAATCTAATATATATAGTTTAATTTTTGATTTTTGTTCTTGGATTATATCTCGCTTTTCTTTTTTCTTAGTTCTGTTTCGTAAGAACTTTTATAATTAAACATCTATCATTAAATTTTACTTATTTTTAATGTTATTGTTTACAAACCATTCTTTCTTCTACTTAAAGATTTCAATTAATCTTTGTTTCTGTCTGGTGCTTGTATTTTTCTATGATTTTTTTAATTTAAATTTCGTGTTTTCTTCTCCAATTTGATTGAGTTCGCTTACATATTCTTATCGGTTTGCTCACTCATTTTTTTTTTTCGATTTGTTTATCCAGCGCCGGTTTACCATAGGCTGTTGCCAGTGTTGGTCTGGTTCATCGTTCCATGTCATTCCCATGACTTCACGGAACGTCCTTGCAAATTGACAATGCACACGACCATCAACTTGCCCGTCGAATCAGCTAACACAGCCGCGTGACTGGTAGCAAAACAAAGACGGCCATGTTGTTTTCCTATGTGAACTTTAATCAATGTCAATGCTGACGCTTACAAATATCAGACACAAGTAGGAACATCGAAACTAATAAAAGGAAAACGAAGAGAGAAACGGGCGAAACAATTTTAAGTAATTAATCTGGTGATTGTTATTTTGATTTTCAGACAAGTGACAAGATTTTCTATAAGGACTCACACGATGTCAGAATATGCAAGTCAATGTTTTCACAATGAAACTGCCATTAAGCAACTGATTTTCAAAATATATTTACGTTAAATATTAATCTTTCCACTGGTTATAAAGTGGGAGATCGATTTTCTCTTGTTATTAAGTAATAAACTGATCCCTCCTAGAATGACTACATTATATCAGATATTATTATACAAGTCAACGTTTTCAAGATAAAACTGGTATTAACCAATTGATGTTGGGAAAAGTTTCAAAAAATATTTACGTTAAATATTAATCTTTCAACTGGTTATAAAGTGAGGGATCGAGTTTCTGTTGTTATTAAGTAAAAAACTGATCACTCTTAGGAATACTAGACTATATAAGATATTATTATGCAAGTTAATATTTTCAAGATAAAACTGGTATTAACCAATCGATTTTGGGATGATTTTCAAAATATATTTACGTTAAAAATTAATCTTTCTACTGGTCATAAAATGGGGGATCGATTTTATATTGTTATTAAGTAATAAGCTGCTCCCTCCTAGAATTACTACACTATATCAAATATTATTATACAAGTCAATGTTTTCAAGATAAAACTGGTATTAGCGAATTGATGCTGAGAAGATTTTCAAAATATATTGAGGTTAAAAATTGTTTCTACTAGTCATAAAATGGGGGATCGATTTTATATTGTTATTAAGTAATAAAATGCTCCCTCCTAGAATTACTACACTATATCAAATATTATTATACAAGTCAATGTTTTCAAGATAAAACTGGTATTAGCGAATTGATGCTGAGAAGATTTTCCAAATATATTTAGGTTAAAAATTGTTTCTACTTGTCATAAAATGGGGGATCGATTTTATATACTTATTAAGTAATAAACTGATCCCTCCTAGAAATACTATACTATATAGGATACTATTATACAATCAATGTTTTAAAGATAAAATTGGTATCAGCCAATCGATGATGGGAGATTTTTCAAAATATATTTACATTAAATATTAATATAACTTTCTACTTGTCATAAAATGGGGGATCAATTTTATGTTGTTATTAAGTAATGAACTGATCCCTCCAATAGTTACTATAATATATCAGATATCATTATAGGCTCATGCCATATAACATTGAAACTCCGATTTTCGTACTATCGCTGAAGTTAAGCAACGGCGAACCTCGTCAGTACATGGGTGGGTGACCGCTTGGGAATAAAAGGTGTTGTAAGTTTTCATGTAATGGATAACGGCTCGGAATTAAAATCAAAGAACGGATTTCTAATTCCAATCGGGTTCGTTATATTCATTTAGGAGCAAATATCCTTAGGAAAGGTATGAATCCAATTCTTGTCAGCTCCCAACCATCGGTTAATTAGTAGGTCTTGTGTCAGTAAATCATTATTATCCCACCAAAATTCTTACGATCGAAAAATATTTTCTGGCTGTAAATAACCTGAAGACGGTTGATAATCCGTAAAAAAGAAATCAATCTTTATATTATTATGCAAGTCAATATTTTCAAAATTGGTATGAATCAATTGATTATGCGAAAATATTCAAGTTATATTTAAATATCAATATAAGTTTCTACTGGGCATAAAGTGGGGGATTGATTTTCTGGAGGTTGGAGCTGGTCGATCCTCTCTTTCCAGCCTTTGCTAGAGCTCAAAATCATTTACGCGGCCTTGTGGGTGATGACTTAGTGTCCACTCTACAGCCTCTACCCCACAGATGCAATGATGCACGCTTATGGCTATTCTATTTTTTAGATGAATTGAATTCGTTAGTTCCACCAGTTCAGACCTTGACTACTAGGACAGAAAAGGCTACTTACACGAATTTGAATGACCCTCATTTTCTTTGCATTTCAAATAGAAAGTTCCACCCAGGCAGCTTTTCCCCTAGAACTACATTTTTTGTGGAACAAACTCCCGAGAGGGTGTTTTCCCGGCCACGAACATCTTAACCTATTTAAATCGATGGCTAACGTTATCTTTGCTACATAACCCCATAAAATGTAATTCTCACCAATCTCTTCTTATGGCTTACGACCATACAGCGTTGAACACCGGTTTGCATACGATCAGCGTCGTTAAGCAACGCCGCGCTTGGTCAGTATCTTGATGAGTGACCGCTTGGGAATACCAGGTGTTGTAAGATTGGATGTGCATGTGATGTAATCAATAACGGCTCGGAATTGTAAATCGGAGAGCCGAGTTCCAATTTCAGTTGGGTTCCTTATATTCAATTGCGAAAGGTATGAATTCAAATCTTCTCCCCACAGCTATGGGTTTATCAGTAAGACTTGTATCAATAAATCATTATTATCTGTCTAAAAATTTCTTACAATCTAAAATATTTTCTGGCTTTAAATAGGTGCAGTGGGTTCATAAGACGTAAGAAAGTAATCAATCAATTCTCACCTTTAGTTCATGTAACAAAGTCAAAGGTCAATCGTTATCTACCCTCCTTATCATCATAATGTTCACTTCCAAGTACCTCCACTTTTATTAATATCACACACTTCAAATGAACTGGTAGAGCAAAGAATTAAACTCATCTGGACATTTACCATGGAAATAACGATAGAGTAACAATAGACTTGCAAAATTGCATCTGTGAGAAATTTATTGCAAAGTGGAGAGGACCCCACCTCACAAGATTTCCGGAAAGGGTTTTGAACTCTATCAAAGTGAGGATTAAGTAACTCCAGTCCAGATTTGATAGCAACCCTCCATTTCTGGTCTAATCTGACTCTTTTAAAGATAATGAATGGCAGATGGAGTCAGTTACTTCCTGGAGCTATAGAACGAACCGATCATTTCATTTATATATGGCGTCGCAACGAAGATGAGAGAAAAAAAAAAGAGAGGAAGACAAGATGCGGGAACACAGTGAAGCGCAGACATAAATTGTAGCATTTGCGTTAAAGATATTTTGACTGCAGCATGATTTTCTTCTCAGTTTATCAAAACGTCATCCAACAGCGTCATAAAAAAAGCATTTTACATGCTTGGTATGAAAAGTTTGAATTTGAAATGATGATGAGCCGGTGATTGGTGCATTTATCATCCAATGCAAATAACTGTGCTTCGTTTTTTTTTTTCGTTGCGTCGCACTGCGGGAAGCAGTAAGATAGATGACTAGGCGCCATGTAAATTCAAGATAAGAGTTATATATGAGAAACAGATCTTGTCACCGATTTGAGATTTGGAACTGCGGTAAAGAAAATGACAAAGTAGACTTGACGCCTAAAAAAAGAAGCAGCAAAATCACTAAGCTTAAGGAGCAATGTAACAGAAATCGTTTGAAAATGAAATAAAAGATAAAATGGATTATTTCTGAATGCTCGTATACTGACATTGTGTAGCGACGAGTAACCTTTTTTTTTATTTCCATCTCTTATGGTTTCGGCCATAAAACCAGAATTTGAATCTCACCCTGGTCGATTTGTCAAACTGGTTGGACACTTCGAGGTGGTGTAATGGTTAGCAAGCTTGTCTCGCTAGAACAATTACGACTGAGTAGTGAGTTCGATCCTCACTGAGTGCCCCCCCCTACATTCGGCCTTGTTCCTCATCTAAGCTACCCTTAGAAAATCAATTAGGGCATCTCGAGGTGGTGTTATGGTTAGCAAGCTTGTCTCGCTAGAACAATTACGACTGAGTAGTGAGTTCGATCCTCACTGAGTGCCCCCCATATTTTCGGCCTTGTGCCACATCGAAGCTACCCTTGGAAAATCAATTGGGACTATTTAGGAATTTCATTGAGACAATGAGGTATTTTGGTGGATGTAGTATTGAACGGCAAGTATGAATGTGTTGTTTTGGTGGTAGGAATATTGTTTTGTATGATAGCTAAGTTTTAAAAGTGAGACAGATGGTGACCGTCCTTTTCCCCACCCCCCTTTTAGGCCTTGTGCCACATTTTCTGTATTTTTTACAGAAATAAATATTGGATTTGTCAAACTGGTTATTTTTAAATTTTACTATTGTTCCACCTAATCCAAATCCCAAGAGCCTCTCAAGCTAGAGGGTTATTTAATGCGGTTGCTATATAAAAGTAAGAGGAGTACAAATTATTAAGAAGTGCAAATTATGAAAATATGTAGGAAAGATAACGATTGGCTCTGGATGCACGGTGAAGTATGGATGCACTGTGAAGTATGGATGCACAGTGGAGTAAAGGATAGTGGCTCGAATTGAGAAACCGGAAAGTCGAATTCGAATTTCAGTTGTGTTCGTGACATTTACTTGGGGAAGGTATGAATCCATCTCTTCTCCCCTCAGCTAGGAGTAAGTAGCAGTCTAGGGTAACCGATCTAGGAGAAGGGCCACTCTGAATTCAAAATCAATATAGGTTAATCAATATAGGTTAAATCAATATAGGTTAAATTGCCTCACCAACCGGCAATTGTCCAAACGTAGTGAGTACGGTTACACTCCTGAAGACATGGACAATCAGATAGGGGTTCTGAAACAGGCGTGAGAAAGCCTTGGATTTTGATTTTGACTCTCGTCTTGAAAAGTTAAGCTTGTAGAAGTCGGTAGATCCCCCTCTTAGCAGTCTATTCCATAAAGTTGTTATATACCGTACCTATGAACAGTAACAATTTAAAAATCTCTCTCTATATATGTATGATTTAGACAAATGCATACTGATCTTTCAAGGTAGTTATCACAGATTCGTAGAACGCTAAGCGCTTTCTAAAAGAACTTGTACCTAGTGGGTATGTCCTAACCCCCATAAATACGTTGGACATTATTGTAAATGGGGGTAATATACTGTCTAAGTAGTCCACCACTAGCAGTGGTTTACCTACTTTACGCCGCTGGCGAGTATTTTATTTTTTTGATGTTATAAAGATTACCATTTCATTTCTAGCCTGTTTTGGTTATTCCTCATTCAGTAATTTTTCTAGGTTACAACAAAAGTATTGTTTCTTGCGAAGAATGTGTTCGAATGGAACTTCTTCCCTACTAATGGAATACAAAGAGAATAGAGATGATTCGTCGCAGTGCACATGGCATAGCGGGTCTTAGATGTGAATGCCTGAACTGGTGGAACTAATGAATGTAACGCGTCATAACATTTTCCATGGGAATAGCAATAGAATAGTGAGAAGCTTGTAGTGTTTATCCTGTCAGGCAAATGTTGTAAATAATTCATCACGCACAAGGCAGCGTGGAGTCATAGATTTTTTTCCAATGAAATCAGAGTAAAGGTCTGAAAAACAAAAATACATTTGATATACGTTAATTTTTATACAAGAACGGTTAACAGAAGAATACTTTATTCTAATTTAAAATCCATTTTATTATTCAACTTTGTTGAATTTGCATTTCGAACCAAGTCAGGTACAAGTTCTTTTACAAAGCGCTTAGCGTTCTACGAATCTGTGATAACTACCTTGAAAGATCAGTATGCATTGTCTAAACCATACATATATATATATATATATATATATATATAGAGAGAGAGAGAGAGAGAGACTTTTAAATTGTTGATAACGAATTTCATATTATTGTCACTATGATTGGGAACACCGACATAGATAATCTCGGTCTAAAGTATTTCGTCTTTCATAACCAGAGATAAAGTCTGTGAGGTGGGGGTTTCAAGGCAGTGACTCAGTATCTGTCTATATTTCTGAGATGAGGTATTATGTACACTATTTACATTATTCGGACTATTGTCCTCATCATTGTTGCCATATTTATCACAAAGTTTCGGCCGTTGTATGCTCCGGCCATTTTCAGGTGGTTGGAATGTCAAACGTAACCCTTTATTTCGCTCGCTGGGGTAGACTGTTCTAGTTCCAAGTGCCATTAGTCATGGCACAAAGAACTAGAAACGTTTAAGTAGAATGTTAAGGCAGTGGAGAACTTGGAGAGGTGAATTAACAGGAGATAACTGATAACTGACATCCATTAGACATGGCACGTGGAACTAGAAGAGTCTACCCCAGCGAGCGAAATAAAGGGGTCAATTCGACATTCCAACCGCCTGAGGAAGGCCGGAGCGTACAACGGCCGAAACGTTTGTGATAAATATGGCGACAAAGATGAGGACAAAAGTGCAGTGACCCACTTGACCATAAGTAAATAAATAGTAAATAAATAAATGTAAACCTTTCGGTCAAGTGCAGTAAACTGGACGGTGAAGATTTCCCGTCATCTGTCTATATCAACGGTCGTACTTGGGTTTGAGGGGAGATCAGGATCCCTTTTAGCGGAGTACAAGATGCTCCTCGAGGTAGTCCTAGACCGTCCGCTAGCAAGTCTGAACAGGCTATCCTTCAATGTAGTTCCGATACCGCCCGTCAAATTTGCTAGTCACACGTCGTAGTGGTAGGAGACTCAGGGTCCTCGCTGGGAAAATCTGATCTGTTAGACGTCAGGAGTGACGGAAGTTGTATCCAACATACCTACCTACATGGTGGTTGCCAACTCGTGTCCGAGTACGGCCATTACTACATATCTTTTTGGAGAATATCTACTGATGTGCTGAACGAATGTGGCTCTTTAGCCTATCAAAGGACCTACATACTCTGGCACAAAGAGGTCGAACGGCGGGTGGTACATTGTCATGCAATTTAAAATGTTGCAAGAAACCGCTTTTGGACCCGTGTATATTACCACAAATATCACATTTTAATTGCTGGACTTCTACAGTTTTATAGTATATCGCCAATTTCCGTCGGGGTGTTCTCAAGTGACAAATTAGATCAGTCATCGATAAACACACTCTACCAAAGTCTGCACACGTCAGATCGAGCTGGCTGCGGTTGTCTTCCGGAAGTTCAACGGGCACGCCTTTACGGACATCTCTTTTAAGTTTTGTGTCCCTCTTTTTCTCATTTTCAAAGTGACGGCTTCCACTACTAGCAGCCTCATTCCAATTATTGCGATAAGAAGCACATTATTCCCCGTGGTCACAAGGAATAATGCATTTCTTCGGTGCATCCTTGATGCAGTCCTTAAAGCGCATCTTTTGTTTGTGATTTGGGCAGGGCAGTGTGGACATGGACTTAGGCGAAACGGGCGATCAATAACAGAACCGTATTAAATAAGAAATAGATAATTCAGCAAATGTTTTCTAAAATTTCCGAAGTATAAAATAATCTATCTATCTATCTATCTATCTATCTATCTATCTATCTATCTATCTATCTATCTATCTCACCCTTTTTCTTTATTTTTCTCAGCTGCGTACATTTCCTTTGTTTTTATCTATCTATCTATCTATCTATCTATCTATCTATCTATCTATCTATCTATCTATCTCAGTTTGTTTATATCTATCTATCTATCTATCTATCTATCTATCTATCTATCTATCTATCTATCTATCTATCTATCTATCTCACCCTTTTTCTTTATTTTTCTCAGCTGCGTACATTTCCTTTGTTTTTATCTATCTATCTATCTATCTATCTATCTATCTATCTATCTATCTATCTATCTATCTATCTATCCCATCCCTTTTCTTTATTTTTCTCAGCTGCGTACATTTCCTTTGTTTTTATCTATCTATCTATCTATCTATCTATCTATCTATCTATCTATCTATCTATCTATCTATCTATCTATCTATCTCACCCTTTTTCTTTATTTTTCTCAGCTGCGTACATTTCCTTTGTTTTTATCTATCTATCTATCTATCTATCTATCTATCTATCTATCTATCTATCTATCTATCTCACCCTTTTTCTTTATTTTTCTCAGCTGCGTACATTTCCTTTGTTTTTATCTATCTATCTATCTATCTATCTATCTATCTATCTATCTCACCCTTTTTCTTTATTTTTCTCAGCTGCGTACATTTCCTTTGTTTTTATCTATCTATCTATCTATCTATCTATCTATCTATCTATCTATCTATCTATCTCACCCTTTTTCTTTATTTTTCTCAGCTGCGTACATTTCCTTTGTTTTTATCTATCTATCTATCTATCTATCTATCTATCTATCTATCTATCTATCTATCTATCTATCTATCTATCTCACCCTTTTTCTTTATTTTTCTCAGCTGCGTACATTTCCTTTGTTTTTATCTATCTATCTATCTATCTATCTATCTATCTATCTATCTATCTATCTATCTATCTATCTCACCCTTTTTCTTTATTTTTCTCAGCTGCGTACATTTCCTTTGTTTTTATCTATCTATCTATCTATCTATCTATCTATCTATCTATCTATCTATCTATCTATCTATCTCACCCTTTTTCTTTATTTTTCTCAGCTGCGTACATTTCCTTTGTTTTTATCTATCTATCTATCTATCTATCTATCTATCTATCTATCTATCTCACCCTTTTTCTTTATTTTTCTCAGCTGCGTACATTTCCTTTGTTTTTATCTATCTATCTATCTATCTATCTATCTATCTATCTATCTATCTATCTATCTATCTCACCCTTTTTCTTTATTTTTCTCAGCTGCGTACATTTCCTTTGTTTTTATCTATCTATCTATCTATCTATCTATCTATCTATCTATCTATCTATCTATCTATCTATCTATCTATCTATCCCATCCCTTTTCTTTATTTTTCTCAGCTGCGTACATTCCTTTGTTTTTATCTATCTATCTATCTATCTATCTATCTATCTATCTATCTCACCCTTTTTCTTTATTTTTCTCAGCTGCGTACATTTCCTTTGTTTTTATCTATCTATCTATCTATCTATCTATCTATCTATCTATCTATCTATCTATCTATCTATCTATCTATCTATCCCATCCCTTTTCTTTATTTTTCTCAGCTGCGTACATTCCTTTGTTTTTATCTATCTATCTATCTATCTATCTATCTATCTATCTATCTATCTATCTATCTATCTATCTATCTATCTCACCCTTTTTCTTTATTTTTCTCAGCTACGTACATTTCCTTTGTTTTTATCTATCTATCTATCTATCTATCTATCTATCTATCTATCTATCTATCTATCTATCTATCTATCCCATCCCTTTTCTTTATTTTTCTCAGCTGCGTACATTTCCTTTGTTTTTATCTATCTATCTATCTATCTATCTATCTATCTATCTATCTATCTATCTATCTATCTATCTATCCCATCCCTTTTCTTTATTTTTCTCAGCTGCGTACATTTCCTTTGTTTTTATCTATCTATCTATCTATCTATCTATCTATCTATCTATCTATCTATCTATCTATCTCACCCTTTTTCTTTATTTTTCTCAGCTGCGTACATTTCCTTTGTTTTTATCTATCTATCTATCTATCTATCTATCTATCTATCTATCTATCTATCTATCTATCTATCTATCTATCTATCTCACCCTTTTTCTTTATTTTTCTCAGCTGCGTACATTTCCTTTGTTTTTATCTATCTATCTATCTATCTATCTATCTATCTATCTATCTCACCCTTTTTCTTTATTTTTCTCAGCTGCGTACATTTCCTTTGTTTTTATCTATCTATCTATCTATCTATCTATCTATCTATCTATCTATCTATCTATCTATCTATCCCATCCCTTTTCTTTATTTTTCTCAGCTGCGTACATTCCTTTGTTTTTATCTATCTATCTATCTATCTATCTATCTATCTATCTATCTATCTATCTATCTATCTATCTATCTATCTATCTATCTCACCCTTTTTCTTTATTTTTCTCAGCTACGTACATTTCCTTTGTTTTTATCTATCTATCTATCTATCTATCTATCTATCTATCTATCTATCTATCTATCTATCTATCCCATCCCTTTTCTTTATTTTTCTCAGCTGCGTACATTTCCTTTGTTTTTATCTATCTATCTATCTATCTATCTATCTATCTATCTATCTATCTATCTATCTATCTATCTATCTATCTATCTATCTATCTATCTATCCCATCCCTTTTCTTTATTTTTCTCAGCTGCGTACATTTCCTTTGTTTTTATCTATCTATCTATCTATCTATCTATCTATCTATCTATCTATCTATCTATCTATCTCACCCTTTTTCTTTATTTTTCTCAGCTGCGTACATTTCCTTTGTTTTTATCTATCTATCTATCTATCTATCTATCTATCTATCTATCTATCTATCTATCTATCTATCTATCTATCTATCTATCTATCTATCTATCTCACCCTTTTTCTTTATTTTTCTCAGCTGCGTACATTTCCTTTGTTTTTATCTATCTATCTATCTATCTATCTATCTATCTATCTATCTATCTATCTATCTATCTATCTATCTATCTATCTCACCCTTTTTCTTTATTTTTCTCAGCTGCGTACATTTCCTTTGTTTTTATCTATCTATCTATCTATCTATCTATCTATCTATCTATCTATCTATCTATCTATCTATCTCACCCTTTTTCTTTATTTTTCTCAGCTGCGTACATTTCCTTTGTTTTTATCTATCTATCTATCTATCTATCTATCTATCTATCTATCTATCTATCTATCTATCTATCTATCTCACCCTTTTTCTTTATTTTTCTCAGCTGCGTACATTTCCTTTGTTTTTATCTATCTATCTATCTATCTATCTATCTATCTATCTATCTATCCCATCCCTTTTCTTTATTTTTCTCAGCTGCGTACATTTCCTTTGTTTTTATCTATCTATCTATCTATCTATCTATCTATCTATCTATCTATCTATCTATCTATCTATCTATCTCACCCTTTTTCTTTATTTTTCTCAGCTGCGTACATTTCCTTTGTTTTTATCTATCTATCTATCTATCTATCTATCTATCTATCTATCTATCTATCCCATCCCTTTTCTTTATTTTTCTCAGCTGCGTACATTTCCTTTGTTTTTATCTATCTATCTATCTATCTATCTATCTATCTATCTATCTATCTATCTATCTATCTCACCCTTTTTCTTTATTTTTCTCAGCTGCGTACATTTCCTTTGTTTTTATCTATCTATCTATCTATCTATCTATCTATCTATCTATCTATCTATCTATCTATCTCACCCTTTTTCTTTATTTTTCTCAGCTGCGTACATTTCCTTTGTTTTTATCTATCTATCTATCTATCTATCTATCTATCTATCTATCTATCTATCCCATCCCTTTTCTTTATTTTTCTCAGCTGCGTACATTTCCTTTGTTTTTATCTATCTATCTATCTATCTATCTATCTATCTATCTATCTATCTATCTATCTATCTCACCCTTTTTCTTTATTTTTCTCAGCTGCGTACATTTCCTTTGTTTTTATCTATCTATCTATCTATCTATCTATCTATCTATCTATCTATCTATCTATCTATCTCACCCTTTTTCTTTATTTTTCTCAGCTGCGTACATTTCCTTTGTTTTTATCTATCTATCTATCTATCTATCTATCTATCTATCTATCTATCTATCTATCTATCTATCTATCTATCTATCTATCTCACCCTTTTTCTTTATTTTTCTCAGCTGCGTACATTTCCTTTGTTTTTATCTATCTATCTATCTATCTATCTATCTATCTATCTATCTATCTATCTATCTATCTCACCCTTTTTCTTTATTTTTCTCAGCTGCGTACATTTCCTTTGTTTTTATCTATCTATCTATCTATCTATCTATCTATCTATCTATCTATCTATCTATCTATCTATCTATCTCACCCTTTTTCTTTATTTTTCTCAGCTGCGTACATTTCCTTTGTTTTTATCTATCTATCTATCTATCTATCTATCTATCTATCTATCTATCTATCCCATCCCTTTTCTTTATTTTTCTCAGCTGCGTACATTTCCTTTGTTTTTATCTATCTATCTATCTATCTATCTATCTATCTATCTATCTATCTATCTATCTATCTATCTATCTCACCCTTTTTCTTTATTTTTCTCAGCTGCGTACATTTCCTTTGTTTTTATCTATCTATCTATCTATCTATCTATCTATCTATCTATCTATCTATCCCATCCCTTTTCTTTATTTTTCTCAGCTGCGTACATTTCCTTTGTTTTTATCTATCTATCTATCTATCTATCTATCTATCTATCTATCTATCTATCTATCTATCTATCTATCTATCTCACCCTTTTTCTTTATTTTTCTCAGCTGCGTACATTTCCTTTGTTTTTATCTATCTATCTATCTATCTATCTATCTATCTATCTATCTATCTATCTATCTATCTATCTATCTATCTCACCCTTTTTCTTTATTTTTCTCAGCTGCGTACATTTCCTTTGTTTTTATCTATCTATCTATCTATCTATCTATCTATCTATCTATCTATCTATCTCACCCTTTTTCTTTATTTTTCTCAGCTGCGTACATTTCCTTTGTTTTTATCTATCTATCTATCTATCTATCTATCTATCTATCTATCTATCTATCTATCTATCTATCTCACCCTTTTTCTTTATTTTTCTCAGCTGCGTACATTTCCTTTGTTTTTATCTATCTATCTATCTATCTATCTATCTATCTATCTATCTATCTATCTATCTATCTCAGTTTGTTTATATCTATCTATCTATCTATCTATCTATCTATCTATCTATCTATCTATCTATCCCATCCCTTTTCTTTATTTTTCTCAGCTGCGTACATTTCCTTTGTCTTTATCTATGTATCTATCTATCTATCTATCTATCTATCTATCTATCTATCTATCTATCTATCTATCTCACCCTTTTTCTTTATTTTTCTCAGCTGCGTACATTTCCTTTGTTTTTATCTATCTATCTATCTATCTATCTATCTATCTATCTATCTATCTATCTATCTATCTATCTATCTATCTATCTATCTCACCCTTTTTCTTTATTTTTCTCAGCTGCGTACATTTCCTTTGTTTTTATCTATCTATCTATCTATCTATCTATCTATCTATCTATCTATCTCACCCTTTTTCTTTATTTTTCTCAGCTGCGTACATTTCCTTTGTTTTTATCTATCTATCTATCTATCTATCTATCTATCTATCTATCTATCTATCTATCTATCTATCTCACCCTTTTTCTTTATTTTTCTCAGCTGCGTACATTTCCTTTGTTTTTATCTATCTATCTATCTATCTATCTATCTATCTATCTATCTATCTATCTATCTATCTCACCCTTTTTCTTTATTTTTCTCAGCTGCGTACATTTCCTTTGTTTTTATCTATCTATCTATCTATCTATCTATCTATCTATCTATCTATCTATCTCACCCTTTTTCTTTATTTTTCTCAGCTGCGTACATTTCCTTTGTTTTTATCTATCTATCTATCTATCTATCTATCTATCTATCTATCTATCTATCTATCTATCTATCTATCTATCTATCCCATCCCTTTTCTTTATTTTTCTCAGCTGCGTACATTTCCTTTGTTTTTATCTATCTATCTATCTATCTATCTATCTATCTATCTATCTATCTATCTATCCCATCCCTTTTCTTTATTTTTCTCAGCTGCGTACATTCCTTTGTTTTTATCTATCTATCTATCTATCTATCTATCTATCTATCTATCTATCTATCTATCTATCTATCTATCTATCTATCTCACCCTTTTTCTTTATTTTTCTCAGCTGCGTACATTTCCTTTGTTTTTATCTATCTATCTATCTATCTATCTATCTATCTATCTATCTATCTATCTATCTATCTATCCCATCCCTTTTCTTTATTTTTCTCAGCTGCGTACATTTCCTTTGTTTTTATCTATCTATCTATCTATCTATCTATCTATCTATCTATCTCACCCTTTTTCTTTATTTTTCTCAGCTGCGTACATTTCCTTTGTTTTTATCTATCTATCTATCTATCTATCTATCTATCTATCTATCTATCTATCTATCTCACCCTTTTTCTTTATTTTTCTCAGCTGCGTACATTTCCTTTGTTTTTATCTATCTATCTATCTATCTATCTATCTATCTATCTATCTATCTATCTCACCCTTTTTCTTTATTTTTCTCAGCTGCGTACATTTCCTTTGTTTTTATCTATCTATCTATCTATCTATCTATCTATCTATCTATCTATCTATCTATCTATCTCACCCTTTTTCTTTATTTTTCTCAGCTGCGTACATTTCCTTTGTTTTTATCTATCTATCTATCTATCTATCTATCTATCTATCTATCTATCTCACCCTTTTTCTTTATTTTTCTCAGCTGCGTACATTTCCTTTGTTTTTATCTATCTATCTATCTATCTATCTATCTATCTATCTATCTATCTATCTATCTATCTATCTATCTATCTATCTCACCCTTTTTCTTTATTTTTCTCAGCTGCGTACATTTCCTTTGTTTTTATCTATCTATCTATCTATCTATCTATCTATCTATCTATCTATCTATCTATCTCACCCTTTTTCTTTATTTTTCTCAGCTGCGTACATTTCCTTTGTTTTTATCTATCTATCTATCTATCTATCTATCTATCTATCTATCTATCTATCTATCTATCTATCTATCTATCTCACCCTTTTTCTTTATTTTTCTCAGCTGCGTACATTTCCTTTGTTTTTATCTATCTATCTATCTATCTATCTATCTATCTATCTATCTATCTCACCCTTTTTCTTTATTTTTCTCAGCTGCGTACATTTCCTTTGTTTTTATCTATCTATCTATCTATCTATCTATCTATCTATCTATCTATCTATCTATCTCACCCTTTTTCTTTATTTTTCTCAGCTGCGTACATTTCCTTTGTTTTTATCTATCTATCTATCTATCTATCTATCTATCTATCTATCTATCTATCTATCTATCTATCTATCCCATCCCTTTTCTTTATTTTTCTCAGCTGCGTACATTTCCTTTGTTTTTATCTATCTATCTATCTATCTATCTATCTATCTATCTATCTATCTATCTATCTATCTCACCCTTTTTCTTTATTTTTCTCAGCTGCGTACATTTCCTTTGTTTTTATCTATCTATCTATCTATCTATCTATCTATCTATCTATCTATCTATCTATCTCACCCTTTTTCTTTATTTTTCTCAGCTGCGTACATTTCCTTTGTTTTTATCTATCTATCTATCTATCTATCTATCTATCTATCTATCTATCTATCTATCTATCTATCTATCTATCTATCTATCCCATCCCTTTTCTTTATTTTTCTCAGCTGCGTACATTTCCTTTGTTTTTATCTATCTATCTATCTATCTATCTATCTATCTATCTATCTATCTATCTATCTATCTATCCCATCCCTTTTCTTTATTTTTCTCAGCTGCGTACATTTCCTTTGTTTTTATCTATCTATCTATCTATCTATCTATTTTATCTATCTATCTATCTATCTATCTATCTATCTATCTATCTATCTATCTCACCCTTTTTCTTTATTTTTCTCAGCTGCGTACATTTCCTTTGTTTTTATCTATCTATCTATCTATCTATCTATCTATCTATCTATCTATCTATCTATCTATCTATCTATCTATCTCACCCTTTTTCTTTATTTTTCTCAGCTGCGTACATTTCCTTTGTTTTTATCTATCTATCTATCTATCTATCTATCTATCTATCTATCTATCTATCTCACCCTTTTTCTTTATTTTTCTCAGCTGCGTACATTTCCTTTGTTTTTATCTATCTATCTATCTATCTATCTATCTATCTATCTATCTATCTATCTATCTATCTATCTATCTATCTATCTATCTCACCCTTTTTCTTTATTTTTCTCAGCTGCGTACATTTCCTTTGTTTTTATCTATCTATCTATCTATCTATCTATCTATCTATCTATCTATCTATCTATCTATCTATCTATCTATCTATCTATCTACCCCATCCCTTTTCTTTATTTTTCTCAGCTGCATACATTTCCTTTGTTTTTATCTATCTATCTATCTATCTATCTATCTATCTATCTATCTATCTATCTACCCCATCCCTTTTCTTTATTTTTCTCAGCTGCATACATTTCCTTTGTTTTTATCTATCTATCTATCTATCTATCTATCTATCTATCTATCTATCTATCTATCTATCTATCTATCTACCTATCTATCTATCTCACCCTTTTTCTTTATTTTTCTCAGCTGCGTACATTTCCTTTGTTTTTATCTATCTATCTATCTATCTATCTATCTATCTATCTATCTATCTATCTATCTATCTATCTATCTATCTATCTCACCCTTTTTCTTTATTTTTCTCAGCTGCGTACATTTCCTTTGTTTTTATCTATCTATCTATCTATCTATCTATCTATCTATCTATCTATCTATCTATCTATCTATCTATATATCTCACCCTTTTTCTTTATTTTTCTCAGCTGCGTACATTTCCTTTGTTTTTATCTATCTATTTATCTATCTATCTATCTATCTATCTATCTATCTATCTATCTATCTATCTATCTATCTATCTACCCCATCCCTTTTCTTTATTTTTCTCAGCTGCGTACATTTCCTTTGTTTTTATCTATCTGTCTATCTATCTATCTATCTATCTATCTATCTATCTATCTATCTATCTATCTATCTCACCCTTTTTCTTTATTTTTCTCAGCTGCGTACATTTCCTTTGTTTTTATCTATCTATCTATCTATCTATCTATCTATCTATCTATCTATCTATCTATCTCACCCTTTTTCTTTATTTTTCTCAGCTGCGTACATTTCCTTTGTTTTTATCTATCTATCTATCTATCTATCTATCTATCTATCTATCTATCTATCTATCTATCTATCTCACCCTTTTTCTTTATTTTTCTCAGCTGCGTACATTTCCTTTGTTTTTATCTATCTATCTATCTATCTATCTATCTATCTATCTATCTCACCCTTTTTCTTTATTTTTCTCAGCTGCGTACATTTCCTTTGTTTTTATCTATCTATCTATCTATCTATCTATCTATCTATCTATCTCACCCTTTTTCTTTATTTTTCTCAGCTGCGTACATTTCCTTTGTTTTTATCTATCTATCTATCTATCTATCTATCTATCTATCTATCTATCTATCTATCTCACCCTTTTTCTTTATTTTTCTCAGCTGCGTACATTTCCTTTGTTTTTATCTATCTATCTATCTATCTATCTATCTATCTATCTATCTATCTCACCCTTTTTCTTTATTTTTCTCAGCTGCGTACATTTCCTTTGTTTTTATCTATCTATCTATCTATCTATCTATCTATCTATCTCACCCTTTTTCTTTATTTTTCTCAGCTGCGTACATTTCCTTTGTTTTTATCTATCTATCTATCTATCTATCTATCTATCTATCTATCTATCTATCTATCTATCTATCTATCTATCTATCTATCTCACCCTTTTTCTTTATTTTTCGCAGCTGCGTACATTTCCTTTGTTTTTATCTATCTATCTATCTATCTATCTATCTATCTATCTATCTATCTATCTATCTATCTATCTATCTATCCCATCCCTTTTCTTTATTTTTCTCAGCTGCGTACATTTCCTTTGTTTTTATCTATCTATCTATCTATCTATCTATCTATCTATCTATCTATCTATCTATCTATCTATCTCACCCTTTTTCTTTATTTTTCTCAGCTGCGTACATTTCCTTTGTTTTTATCTATCTATCTATCTATCTATCTATCTATCTATCTATCTATCTATCTATCTATCTATCTATCTATCTATCTATCTATCTCACCCTTTTTCTTTATTTTTCTCAGCTGCGTACATTTCCTTTGTTTTTATCTATCTATCTATCTATCTATCTATCTATCTATCTATCTATCTATCTATCTATCTATCTATCTATCTCACCCTTTTTCTTTATTTTTCTCAGCTGCGTACATTTCCTTTGTTTTTATCTATCTATCTATCTATCTATCTATCTATCTATCTATCTATCTATCTATCTACCCCATCCCTTTTCTTTATTTTTCTCAGCTGCATACATTTCCTTTGTTTTTATCTATCTATCTATCTATCTATCTATCTATCTATCTATCTATCTATCTATCTATCTATCCCATCCCTTTTCTTTATTTTTCTCAGCTGCATACATTTCCTTTGTTTTTATCTATCTATCTATCTATCTATCTATCTATCTATCTATCTATCTATCTATCTATCTATCTATCTATCTCACCCTTTTTCTTTATTTTTCTCAGCTGCGTACATTTCCTTTGTTTTTATCTATCTATCTATCTATCTATCTATCTATCTATCTATCTATCTATCTATCTATCTCACCCTTTTTCTTTATTTTTCTCAGCTGCGTACATTTCCTTTGTTTTTATCTATCTATCTATCTATCTATCTATCTATCTATCTATCTATCTATCTATCTATCTATCTATCTATCTATCTATCTATCTATCTATCTATCTTGGCCAGTTCATAATATTGTTATTATTCAGGCATTAATGAATCACGAGAGTTTTTTATTTTTACTTAGTACTATGCTGTTACTGCTCGCCTGTTTCTACCACACACACACACACGCACACGCTCGCACACACACACACACGCACACGCACACGCTCGCACACACACACACACACACACGCACACACACACAAAAACAACAAAAAAATAAAAAAAGGAATATATATTATCATACGTATCCCACATAGAAAACAAGAATTACATACATAAAGTAATATTTACGTTTCTTTCAGTTAGACTTGGGATCGTTTAAATTTTTGCATCTTCGAAATGATGCATAATCAATTATTGTATTCAGAAAGCCGTCAATTATACTAACGCTACTAAACAATTCAAATGTAGGTGTATTCTGATTAAGCAAGGAAAATCAAAGAAAACATAAGTAAAAATAGCAGAATATCTATATTTCCTTCTCTGACGAAGTTTTAATTCAAGTGAATGAAACGTGTCAGATTTATAAACGTTTCGTATTTGTTTTTATCCTATCATTATGTTGGATTCTGATTCGTATTTGATCCGTATTTGAGCCCAATTTATAGGTATATATATACATAGATATGGAGAAAGAGAGAGAGAGAGATACAGATAGAAAGAGAGATAGAGAAAGAGAAAAAAGAGAGAGATAAAGAGATAGAGAAAGAGAGACAGAAAAAGCGAGAGAGAAAAAGGGAGAAAT
>OZ038500.1:81979233-82026733 GCA_964036315.1 Acanthosepion esculentum
CATTAGATTCTTTGGTACGGAAAAATTGCAATCATTGACGCTTGTCAACACTTTCTAAAGACAAACAACGGATGTGAGAGATGTTCGGCAGAGAGTAATAAATTTCAACAATGACCACAGCGCGCTAAGATAAATTCTGGTCATCCCTTCACAGCTGTCAACCCCCAAAATGAACGTGCTTGTTCAAAGCCAGTGACAAATGTACAGCCAGTGTTGGTGATTATGTGACGCAGCGTAGATAAATATTTGCTTTACCAACGGTGTCATTGGGCTCCTATTCTGTGGCAATTTATGTGGAAATATATAGAAAACATTACGTTTGGAGTAAAATGTATGTGTGCGCATGCGTATAAAAGCGAAAGTACAGGTCAAACCAAACAAAAACCGTCAGGTGATCAAAAAAAAAAAATTAATAAAAAAGAAAAACCAAAATACAATAACAAAAACAAGGAAAAGCGGCCGATTTGACATCAGTCGGAGATTCTAGCCCCAAGGCTACCGGAAGCCGGCGAATTTTTACGTATTTATTTTTTCATAAGCACGCCAGTGACTCAGAGAACTCAATCCGGCTGGAGAGTCTTGCATTATCAGCAGAAATAGTCACTGTTTACAAATTCGCACTTTCACCCCGCAGTCATCGACCGAATTAATTATTTTTCATCCACAGACAGATTGTTTCTCTGAATCAAAGCTCATCAGTGTGAATAGACAACCGATTGCTTCAGGTCGGGACCGAAACCCGACCTATTTGGCATCAGTCGGAGATTGTAACCCCTAGAGAGAAAGGCGAATTTTTGCGTATTTATTTTTTCATATACACGCCAGTGACCTAGAGAACTCAATCCGGCTGGAGAGTCTTGCATATATATATATATATATATATATATATATATATATATATATTATATATATATATATACGTGTCCATAAAGTTCGTGTGCACTTTAAAAAAAATATAACTTTATTTGTATTTGCGATAGAAATAATTTGTAAAAAGGATTAGAAAGAATTAAATCTATATTTTTAAGGTTTTATTGAAATTTTATTTAAGTTTCCACATGTCCTCCATCATTAGCAATACAAAGGGTAATATGATTTTGCAGTTCATGGAAAACATTTGCCAACTGATTTACAGTAATGCCTGAAATTACATTAGTTATTTTAGCTATACTTAAAACTAGGTACATTAAACTTTATAAGATTTTTTACAGATTATTTCTATCGCAAATACAAATAAAGTTATAAATTTTTAAAGTGCACATGAACTTTATGGACAACCTGTATATATATATATATATATATATATATATATATATATATATATATATATATATATATATAATGACTTATTCATGAACAAATTAGACGAGCTATTACTAATATAAACATAAATAAAATTCTAAAATACATCATCAAATAACTTTAAACCTATCAAATTACTATATTGTTATCGAATGCATTCCAACTATAATCAGGAGGGAAAAATTCTAAAAAGATACATAAAAACTAAGTCCCTCACTGATCAAATAAAAAAAATAAAATTAATTATATACTATACTAAATTCAATACAACCAAACTAGTTATTCAAAACAATTCTTCTCTGTCAACTAGCATCTTACAAAGGGCAAACAATGTATATCAATTTAAATGTACTTTAGGAGATTGTATTATGTATTATATAAAATGTTAGTACGTATGTTGGATTTACTACGACGATACACACAAAAAGGCTTACGTACCATTTGAATAAACATAGTTCAATCTCGTAGCATTTAAAGGAACAATCATGCCCACACTCACACTTTAGACAGATACTAGTTGAAAATACCTCTATGTTACATTAAAATAATAATAAGCAAAAACTAAAAATTTTTGAAGCCCTTTATACAAGAGACTTAAAGCCCAAAATAAATAAAGTCAATTATGAATATAGCAACAAAGATCTTAAATATTTGTAGCAGCAAAAGTTATATATATATATGTATGTGTGTGCATATATATATATGTGTGTGTGTGTGTGCGTATCTGTGTATATGTAAAATGTGTGTATATATATATATATATATATATATATATTCAATTTTTTATATATATTATTTATATATTATATATGCGCGGTAGTTATTGGAAAGCGCTTAATATCAGTAATAGAGCCATCATATTTAGTTGGATTGATGTGAGTTTGTGACCCTGGGTTTCGCACTATTTGCGATTATCTGACAAAAATCTGACAATCGCAAATAGCGAGAAACCCAGGGTCACAAACTCACATCAATCCAACTAAATATATATATATATATATATATATATATATATATATATATATATATATACACTTACACACATCATACTCACTCACTCACTACCTAAGAACCAAATAACACACACACACACACACACACACACACACACACACACACACACACACACACACTTAACAGAGACACCCCCTTTCCAGGAACCAATAAAACTGTCAAAATGACCAAGGGAATTCAAAGCAGCATGAATCCATCCAGCTCTTATCTCAAATAACAACTTAAAAGAGACTGTTTGATCAACACAAAGACTGACCAAAATTCATGTTAAAAAAATAAAAAAACAAATGAAAACTACAGACAAAAGTACATTTTCTCCATCAAGATATTCATTTCTGTAGTTCACTGCTATCAGCAAGCAGAAAATTATTTTTCTCCTGATGATGGCCATGTTGGCCGAAACTAGTCGAGGAATCTAAATGAAATAATAATAAAAACGAAGGAATATTAATATACAACCCAGTGTGTCTGAAGATTTTTATTTTTTAATATTTTTTATTGTCCAATATATATATATATATATATATATATATATATATATATATATATATATATATATATATATATATATATTCAATTTAGTGTATAGGGACAGTAGATCATTATTTAAATATATATTGTTAATTATATCAGACAACGGATGTCTATTGTTTGATCACGAGCCGTTCTAAGATTTGTCCACCTACCATGAGATAAAAACACGATATATTTCAAAATGGATGAACGGAGAACGATTATCCAGGATGCAGTTGATACAAACAGGCATTGGTCTCAAGGAAGAATGGATGTTTATTTTCTAAGCTAGCTTAGAGGACGCACATGGTTGAAAGTAAGGGGTACCTAATGAGGATCGAACTCACTACCCTGTCGCAATTGTTCTAGAGACGAAAGGTTGCTAGCCATTAGGCTACGTCAAAGTGTCCAAAAGAAGAATGAATGGATTGTATGCACATTTTTAAAAAAAGATGATTGGAAGAAATCGAACAAAAAATTAAAAAATTTGTAGAGTTTCTCCACAAATTTAATCAGGATATGCAAGATCTTTTTTTTTTATCTAAAATTTCAAAAATACAATGAATAATTAAACAGACACACCTTGGATGTTTAATTTTATAAAACGTGTTTGACTGAATTCTTGATACGTAAATATACGTAATATATAGGTAGATATGTAATTTATTTATCATTTAATTATTTTAAAATATATTTCTTTGTGTATATATATGCGTCTAATCATGTATTTGGAAGAGAGAAAGAAGATTGAAACTATGTAGGTGAGAGAACGAGAAAGCAGGTGAATGTTGCTATAAAGGCAGGTGAGATAATCAAAGAGAGTGAGGATTATGGTGAAGTTCTGTCGAGTGAGAAGTAAAGAATTGGTAAAGACCGCATTCATAGAAAATCTAATAAGATTGGAAATCGTTCACCGCTCAGGTGAATCAGAAAATGCTCTGATGTATTTTCACACCTTTATTATGTGTTTGATATTCTCTTCAGACTGACACCTTCCAGGTGAGAAAAGATATTCTTGGAATCGGTGATTAAGTTTTTGCTCCAACTACTGGAAGATAAGTGATTTGGATAAAAAGTTTGTAGAATAAAGAGGGAGAAAGAGATGTTGGACGAGAATGGACGAGAATAGACGAGATTGAGAAGAGATAAACAAAAATTAGGGATGAAATAAGAAGGAAGATTAAACAGGAAAAAAAATTAAAAAAATCTAAGAGTATAAAAGAGGAAGTAACGCATGCGTTAAAAGAAAATTATAAGAAGGAAGGAAAGAGAAAATAAGAAAGTATGAATAAAAAGAAAGAAAAATACAAGAAAGAAAGAAAGAAATGACATTTTGAGAACAGTGAGGAATATGAAATGAAAGAAAGTCATCAAAAAAAAAAGAAGAAAATAAAGGTATAAGAATTGAAAGAAAGGAAGAAGGAAAGAAAACCGGGGAAAATGAATCGAAGAAAGAAAAAATGAAAGAAAGAAACGTATTAGAATAAAACACGAAAAAGTAAGCAAGCAAACAAAAAAGAAAGAAAGAAAGAATTATAAGAACGAAGCAAAAAGACAGAAAGAAATTAGTATGAATGAGAAAGAAAAGTATAAGAAAGAAATTAACTTATACGAAGAGAGAAAAATGAAAGAAAGTTACGAGAAAGAAAGAAAGAAAGATAGAAAGAAATAAAGAAAGAAAAAAAGAAAAATGGAACAAAATTATAAGAACGGAATAAAAAGAAATAAAGAAAGTATAAGGAAAAAGAACGAAAAAAATAGAAAGAAATCGAATTATACGAAGAGAGGAAAATGAAAGAAAATGATAAGAATGAAAGAAAGAAAATAAAAGTAAACGAACGAATCAAGCGGAAAGAAAGAAAGAAAAAACACGTGATGAAAGTCAGCGAACAAACAAGAAAGAAATGAAGAGAGAAATAATGAATCAAAACGAAATAGAGAATTAGAGCGACGGAAGAATGAAAAAGAAAGAAAAAGATAGGAATAAGTGTAAAAGGAAGGAACCTAAAATAAAAAGTTAAAACGAAATTCTTAGCGAGAAGAAATAACTCGATGAACTCGTGAAGTCAATCAAGCAAAATGATATTGAAATCAAGTGCAAGTAGAGAGAAAACTCGGAACGAAAACGATGTATTTGATTGGTTGTTGCAAAAGAAAAAAGACGGAAGCATTATTGTAAGAAAGATACTTAAACGTCTGTAAGGAAATAGCGGTCAAAGTGATATTGAAAAAGAAAAAAAAAAGAGAAATAAAAAATATATTGAATGTGGCCTACCATGTTACATATTACCGACAAAAAAAAATAAATTGAGCATTTATAGAATGTGGTAAGGAAATCGTTTAGCGCGAAAGGTTTTACACCTTCATGTCAATGCGTTTTTTAAAATTATTTCACCACAAGCAAAGCGATTAAGCCACTAAGATGCAAAGGGGTTACTGAGAGTGAAAGAAAACGAGAAAACCCTATTAAGAAGAAAGGACAATAAAAGTAGAGAATTCAAGGAGACAGAAGCAGACTCAAGCAACGTAATAAAGCTGCTAAGACGTCACACTGTCTATGAGAAAAACATTATTAAGGAGAGAGGACAATAAAAGAACGGATATCAAGGAGACAGAGGATAACGCTTGACACTGCATTTAAATTAGTTGACAGGAAAGCAAAAATTCACAAGAAAGTTCCACTGCCGAGAAGTGCGAGAAAAACTATTACAATAGAAATTATGGTTGCACATAGATATTTCAACAATAAAATGAAGAAACTTTGTAGCCAAGCTAGTATCACGCTTAAATTTCTCAAGGTCGACTTACTATATATATATATATATATATATATATATATATATATATACATATATATATATATATATATATATATCTGTGTGTGTATACATGTATATATACATATATATATATGTGTATTTAGGCAGCAATCCTTCTTTCACGCACATTTCATTGAACACGACAGACAAGGTGCTTTTATTTAGTTTGTTATACAATTTCTCATACGATCTAATATTTTCATTTCTTTTCAGATGATAAATTATATAAAAACTGTCCGAATGTTCTTTTTTTCCGAGCGCTTTCGGCTATACATTTAGCCATTTTGAAGGATTAAATATTTTAACTGTTTAATAAGAAATAGTTTGTTGTATGTATGTTTTATAAAATGTTTTCATTTTTCAAATCACGGTCAAGATATTGTGTCCATGTTCATAGTTAATACTATTAAGTGTTGGGTTGTTTGTTTTTATTAATAAGGCTTCCATTATTTTCAGTCTTTTTTGCATGTAGAAGATGCCATTATATTAGTGTTGTCAACGAATAATGTCCGGTAGGTCTCCATGAATATTTAAATGAAATCTAATTGAGCTATGATCAGAAAGGTGTAGAGTGAGTCTCCGTGTCAAACATGTTGTAGTGTGGCCTATATAATTATTTACGAATTTTGATTGATCAGGAATACAATTCCTTAATGGGCATATTGATAAACAAAGTAGGACCAAGGATAGGGCCCGGGGGTGGTTATCTGCTTTGGTACGAACGGACCTAGAAGAGTAGCCGTTCAGGACAGCTTTCATTTTGCGATTAGATAAGAAAAACTGAATCAGTTCAAAAATTCGTCCGGAGACACCATAACTTTTCAACTTGTGAATAAGCCCGGTATGAGAACCCTTGTTAACGCTTTCGAGATGTCCAAAGCAACAACCTGAGCGTCACTATTCTTATCTAAAGCTTGATAATCTCTTTTCTCAATAATCATTAATACATAAGCAGTTGATCTAGAGAAACGTAAGCCATATTGCTTATCTGAAAGAAGAGTCTGCGATGTGAGATGCTTAACCAGTTCAGCGTTGATTAGGGCCTCTAGTAGTTTATCAAAGAGTGGTAGAAGCCTAATAGGCCGATAGATGGAAGGGTCAGACGGTACACCCGAGTTTTTAAAACCTGGAACAACAGATAAGGATTTCTAGCAAGCAGGAAAGCAGAATACAGCGAGACAGAAGCCGATTCGGGGGCACATTTTTTAAGCTATTACAGCGATAACATCAGGTCCACATGCTTTGTGGGGATGCAGATCAGAGATGATAGCAGTAACCATGGATCGGGTTATATACATATTGCTCAATAGAGACTCAGTTCTAAGCGGAAGGTCTGACAAGGATTCTCCTGAGGGGTCAGGAGTTGAGCTTAGAGAGAATTTACGGGCGAAATATTCTGATTTATCAGCAAATGCTAACACCTCAAATCGATTGAAGAGGGGAGGAATGGAAAACTGGCTTTTATTTAATACACTATTACAGAGCCGCCAGTAATCACGATAACCAAAAGTTTTTAGATGTCTCATTCTATCAGCAAACAAAGACTTAGCTACTTCGAGTACACGTTTACATATATTACGTGCAGCCACGAATAGGCGTCTCTTGTGATCAGAACTGTCATGCCGGTATAGCCGGAAAAAAAGCGATTCTTGTGGTCTATAGTCATTGTGAACCGTGGAAAAGATTGAGCTTTCAACTTGTATTTCCGAGAAGGAACAAAAGCATTTATACCTGTTTTGACCCAAGAAGAAACCTCACTGGCACAATTTTCAGCAGAAAGGCCAAGAATATCGATCCCTGGAGCGTCTCGAAGAAAGACACGAAGCAAATCCAAAGCAGCATGCTCGCAACGGAAGTAGGTCCTGTGAATAGGCAGATACTGTCTAATAGATGACTGGAATGATATATCAATAGATACTGCAGCATGATCAGTGTTGCCCAGAGGACAATGTTACGAAGCTCGACAAGAGCTAGAGATGAGGTACAGAACAAATCAAGTAAGGAAGCATATAAGAAAATGGCTTATATATATATATATATATATATATATATATATATATATATATATATATATAAATAAAAATAAAAATAGACCACTTTAAGGTTTAAACATTGAACCTTAAAGTGGTCTGTTTTTATTTTTATTTATATATATATATATATATATATATATATATATATATATATATATATATATATATATATATAGTTTCTTTGTCGTCTGTAATGAATTTTTCTTGCATTAGGTGATGAAAGAAATTAGATATTACATACTATTTTTGGGGTTCTAAGGGAATTTTCCTGTTTCATAAAACTTTGCTTAGATTTTAGAAACGCTCTTATATATATATATATATATATATATATATATATATATATATATATATATATATATAGTTATTTAGTTTACGAAAAACTAGGTAATCCGTATGGGTAGACACAAGGAGGTTAAAATCCAGAGAGCTCAATGTAAATCAGAGCTAATAATTTAAATAAAAATAAAAACAGACCACTTTAAGGTTTAAACATGGAACATTAAATTGGTCTGTTTTTATTTTTATTTAAATATATATATATATATATATATATATATATATATATATATATATATATATATATATATATATATATATATAGTTTCTTTGTCGTCTGTAATGAATTTTTCTAGCATTAAGTGATGAAAGAAATTAGATATTACATACAATTTTTGGGGTTCTAAGGGAATTTTCCTGTTTCATAAAACTTTGCTTAGATTTTGGAAACGCTCTTTCTACGGATTAAACATTTCTCTATATTAATAACTATAGTAATAATAATAACGAAAATATATAACGATTAATAATACACGTAAAATTTTTATATTTTATAGTTTTTAAATCCGAACAGCGTTTTTGTAAAAAAACCAGAGCAACGATATAGAAATGAAGAAAACATTAAAGGACTTAGTAAGATTATTTACATTAAATAAGCAAATTTTAAACGATTTTTGTCTTGTTTGGCATGCGTTTATCTGACCTGCTTTAATCTGTTGTGAAATAACTAAGCTGGCTGCATTCAAATAAACAAGAAAAACTTTAAAAAAAAATATCTTTCGAACATTTTCTTTACTTCTCGAATAAAACTGACACAAACGTATTCAATCGGATTCAAGACAGTAGGACGTGATAAAAGGATTTGCATTGCCCCTTTCGGGTTGTGATGTTGTTGACTATTTCTTACTGTATGAACTGGAGCATCATGTTACATAAAAATAGTTTAGTTCGGATTTTGCTTAACGGCCCTTCAACCACTATAGGGTTATTTAAGGGTTGATAAAGGTGTTAAATTGCCCAACACATATCCCTTCCTACCAAATGGATATGCATTTTATGAAATTATTATTCCGCAGGCACTTTAACAACAAAATGGTACACACCGTCATTAAAAATCGACAAAGCGCCATCAGTAAAATTTGATCGTATACTGTTAGCAGTTTAAGAAAAAAATGTTTGGTAGACAATCTCCTGGTCCAACTATTTGAGGATTGAACAAGTGTGGACTCATTTGAAATGAACTTTGTGTCGAATTTCCAAAAAATCTATCCAGCATTTAAATCCCTTCACATTTTCTCCGGTGGCCGGTTGAAGAAGTGGTCTTTTCTTTCCGGTTCTATTTTTGATGGGCTTATCCAGACACACACCTTCCATATCTGTTGGCATGAAGCGAAAATTTATAGTCAACATATTAATAACCCATTTTTCTCTGCTTAATTTTCATTCAATTAGGTAAATTCGTGTTTCGCTCTTAGAAATTGATAAAGATAGAACCTTTCTTCATTTAATTTGGGTACAATATGTTGCATAAGCTGCTTAAGAACAGGCCCTATTTTATTTATTTATTTTTTGTGGTTTCCTGTCTCAACGCACTATAAAATCTCTATAGTGGCCCGGCTAAGCTCCATGTCTCAACAAAAAGGTGTTATATTGTCCAATACATATCCATTCTTACCAACTGGATATACATTTTATGAAACTAGTATTGTTAAGTTCCGTTTCAACATCTCTCACTTTAAAGGAATACTAAACATAATGAACTTATTAAGTGGTCAGTTCTCCTTGACCATATCATGGGTTGATCCAAGCTATGTCTGTTAAACTTGGTCGATGAAACTGATCGATGGGTGTACCAGCATGAAGTTACAAGTCATCGTGACCGAAGATTCAAGCATATTTGTCTCGATCAAAACTGTTGATCACGCTCTCACCTAGAAACTGGAACTGAAGTGGAATGGTTATGTTGAATCTATTGCTATATTTACTGCTAGGAAGGTTGGTTTACTGGGTCGTGTCGGCCAGTCAGAATCGATCTTGTACATTTATAAATCTACCGCTCGTCCGTCCATTGCATATTGCTGTCATATATGGCGTGGTGTTCCTATTATATATCTCGATATTTTTTAATAAAATTCAAAATCCTGACCTGACATCTCGACTTCACTCACTTTCCTACCGACGCGAGACGACTTCCCTTTATCTTTTCTCCAAATATTTTCATGGAAATTGTTCTGGTGAGCTTCCCTCCTTAGCACTTCGACTGCATGAATTTAAGCGTTTTACTAGATTGGCAATTAGGTCTCACCGTTTTAATGTTGAACTAGCTAGATACAGCCTTCTATTTTAAATTTTTTTTCCACAATTCTCGCTCGTGGAACTTCCCTTCCGTTTTCTTATTTTCCTGCCAGCTACAATCTTTAAAGGTTTAAATGCAACGTCAATTACCATCATCTGTTTCTTGAACCCTATTCCTTTATTGTTATGGTCACGTGATCGAGAGGTTAGAACGTTCGATTTCTGATCATTCGAATCACACCATGATCGATTTGTCGGGAAGGTGACTTCTTGATGTTATCGGTCTGGAGGAAGCAATCCCAGCGTGGGGCACCTTTGGAACGTGCCTGAAAACTATACCACGGTTTGACCCAATCCTTGTGAGTGAAACTGGAAGCCGTCGGTGGTTGTGCTAACACGAGGTCACAAGTCATCGTGACCGAGAGTTTGAGTAGGCTAGCCTTGTTCAGACTGCTGATCACACTAGATAACACTCTTTCCCAGAGACTGCAGCTAAGGTCCGCTCAGCATAGTTGCAGTAGAAACCACAGGTGAGCTCTGTGGGTGTTGAACAAACACAAATGTGCTTAAGAAGCCGCCCGAGTAGATGCTATGTATGTAATATGCATATGGGCGCATGGACGAGTGGTTAGAATGTTCACTTTCTGACCATGAGACCCGGGTTCGAAGTAAGCCTTGTAAATAAAATTGGGTAACCGTCGATAACAGTGACAAGTCATCGTGACCGAGGGTTCGAGAGTGCTGGCTTTGTTCAGATTGTTGATTACGCTAGATAACACACTCTCTCCCAGAAACTGCAGCTAAGGTCCGCTCAGCATAGGGATTGGATAGCCACCCCTGGTAGACTGGAACCCTCGGATACGACTGGCTGAGCTATTTACATATTCATTTATTGCCCATTTCTCCGCTTCTTCTGTCTATATCTTCTCATTCTGTTTTATTCCCTGTAACCCCTTGCGTCCTAGTAGCATTGTCGCCATTTTTTGGTGTGAAACGACTAAAAAATGTAGTATAGACTATAGATCGGATCTGTGGGTGGGGAAGAAACACAAGCTGTGCCTACAGATATGCTAGGTGTCTACAACAGGGATTGGCAAGCCTTTGGAACAGATATGTTTACTCGAAAAAGCAAGTAACCATTGATTAATATTATTTCTCATTCTTTTTTAAAAAATTATTTTTCATTCCAAAGTTTGGTAAATAAATCTTTATCAACTTTATTTATTGAGATTAAAGTATTTTCACCGTTATTTTTATAGTTTATATTTGACTGAAATTCCTCAACCAACTAAACTTCCACATTTGAGATTTTAATTCTCACTCTCGGAACAGAAATTATCTTCCATTTGGAATGACACTCATTTTCTCTCTCCTTCTCTCATCCTGTCACTCCGTCTATCTGTCTGCCTCTCTCTCTCTATCTCTCTATCTCTCTCTCTCTCTCTCTCTCTCTCTCTCTCTCTCTCTATATATATATATATATATATATATATATATATATATATATGTATGAGTTTATATTTGACTGAAATTCCTCAACCAGCTAAAATTCCTCATTTGAGATTTTTAATTCTCACTCTCGGAACAGAAATTATCTTCCATTTGGAATGACACACATTTGCTCTCTCCTTCTCTCATCCTGTCTCTGTCACTCCGTCTGTCTGTCTGTTGGTCTGTCTGTCTGTTGGTCTGTCTGTCTGTCTGTTTATCTCTCTCTCTCTCTCTCTCTCTCTCTCTCTCTCTCTCTATATATATATATATATATATATATATATATATATATGTATATACAGGGTGTCTCAAAAAATGTACTCACCCTTTCCCTTGGTGCGCGTTATCAGCGTTGTCTGGACAATAATGGTCATCAATTTGAACATTTGCCAACATGATTCTTCAATTACATTTTTCTTCTGTATTTGAAGCTATTCCATTTCACTCTATGTTCATAAATAAAGGTTTTCTCGTCATTCAAAATGTGAGTACATTTTTTTGGGACACCCTGTATATTAAATATATATATATATATATATATATATATATATATATATATATATATATATATATATATATATGAATAAAAAGCGACAAGAGGAAAACTATTCTTAACTGACGCGTTTCGTTCTCTGGAGACCTTTATCATTGCAAATTGTTGAGTCTTGACTCATTATTGAATCTCGACTAATGCATGGAATAATAATGCAACACAAAATGTACTTAGAACAAGAATGTATTATAACAAAAAAGTGTACACAATATTTACATATAGTATTTCTGTATATTTCTGGGAAGACCGTTCCTGGAGAATGTGTTGACTAAGTCGCAGTCGGGCAGAGTCTCTAGCTGGATCTCTGTATTCGCTCCCTGTCTTCCGGTACCAACCATTATTTATATAGTCGGTAGTCACCTATGCAGATTAGGTGGATCCTACCACAACACAAATGTAAGATTTATTTTATTGCATGTATTTATATACAAATGCAAGGAAGACACTTGTTTCTGAAGGCTTTTAAATTTAAATTGCTCAGTGGATAAAAGGGTTGGTTGAAGTAATCCTGTGAGTTAACCCAAAGAGTTGTGAGTTCAATATCTGGCCACAGCAGAGGTGAACAAAAATTTGGAGAGTTGAGTTACTAAAGAGAAATAACTGAAGCTAAGATATTGAGAAAAGGCATGGTTCGTAGAACTAGAACAATCTACCCTCGTGGGCGTAATAAAGGGTTCGGTTTGAAATTCCAAATCACCTGAAGAAGGTCGGGGGGTATAACGGTCGAAACACTGTGAATATGACAACAAAGATGAGGATAACAGTCCAAACAATGTAAATAATATTTTCCTCGTCTTTTTTTTCTTCATTTATAGACAAACTCTATGTGTCGGTGTGAAAATAAATCATATATATATATATATATATATATATATATATATATATATATATATATATATATATATATATATGGTGTCCATAAAGTTCGTGTGCACTTTAAAAAAATTATATATTTATTTGTATTTGCAATAGAAATAATTTGTGAAAAGGGTTAGAATGCTATATTGTTTAAGGTTTTATTGAAATTTTATTTAAGTTTCCACATGTCCTCCATCATTAGCAATACAAAGGGTAATACGATTTTGCAGTTCACGGAAAACATTTGCCAACTGATTTACAGTAATGCCTGGAATCAAATTAGTTATTTTAGCTATACATTAAACTAGGTACATTAAACTTTATAAAATTTTTTACAGATTGCTTTTTAAGGGGAAAAATACTCGCTTTGTTTGTTTAATATATATACAGGGTGTCCATAAAGTTCGTGTGCACTTTAAAACTTTATTTGTATTTGCAATAGAAATAATCTATATATATATATAGGTATATATGATTTTTAATAGTAATAGTCAGTGTTTACAAACCCACACTTCGTCCCACAGAGAGCTCAATTTTTCAGGAGCCTCTCTCTCTCTCTCTCTCTCTCTATATATATATATATATATATATATATATATATATATGATTCTTATTTCCAACCTTATTTTTAAACTTAAATGCTAATCTAGTGTGTGTGTGTGTGTGTGTGTGTGTGTGTGTGTGTGTGTGTGTGTGTTGCGTGTAAATGGATGTCCAATTTGCCGGTTCTGACATCTTTTCTTGATCAAAAATGTATTGTCAATCGGCATCTTCGGATGTCTTGATCTTGATCCCCGACCTTCTCATTATCCTTTCCTCAAACACCCTTCTTTACTCTTACTTTCGCTCTCAGTAACCCCTTGCGTGCTAGTGGTACTATCACCTTGCTTAATGCTTAAAAATTAAATAAGTAAATAAAATAACATCTATATTTTGTTCCTGAGAATGACTGTCCGAGGAAGAGGCGAAAATTTGAGAGCAGACGATAAGACCGATTGAAAAATAGACTTGAAACAACCATTCATTCAATTGTACGTACGACCGGATAGTGAGTTAGATCATCACCGGGTGTCCCATACTTTAGGCCTTGTGCCACATGTAACCAACGCTTAGAAAACCATTGTATGAAAACATGAGAAAGTACGTAAAGAATTAAACAAAGTCTTGTCTGTCGTTTTCAATTTGTGATCGTCTTTTGTTTTTAAAACTTTTTACCTGACAAGATATGACCGTTACATAGAGCTGGCATTCTGCTGACGAAGCAAATATAGAATGTTAATTTACGTTTAACTTGATAAATAAATCTCCATAATTATACACTGGTGAATAGAATATCATTTGTTTAATATTCAGAATGTATTCGACATGATCAAGAGAATGTAGAGTAACATAGTTTTGAATCTTGTAAGTACAATGTGAATGGAAATTTACTTAAATAATGGCAACGTTGTTTTTTATATTCTTTGTAAATTAGTCGTGTCAGTAATAACCGAATTGCAACATCTTTCCGAAATACTGCAGCAAGAAGAGAGCTTTTGATTTCCTGACATGCAATCCTAACCTCGAGCGTCGAACTCTGTCCACGGCCGTTGATATTAAATAGTTCGTTTCATTTATGTCAAATTTAATTTCTCTTTTCTTCCATATAATATTTTGGAATAAATTTCACTTATTCACTCTCTCACTTCTTTCATTTGTTTTCATTTATTCTTCTTCCAATATTTTCTTTCTTTTTTCTTTCTTTCTTTCTTTCTTTCTTTCTTTCTTTCTTTCTTTCTTTCTTTCTTTCTTTCTTTCTTTCTTTCGTTTTAATTTCTTTCTTTCTTTCGCTTTTCTTCTTTCTTCACCTAATATTTCTTTCTTTCTTTCTTTCTTTCTTTCTTTCTTTCTTTCGTTTTAATATCTTTCTTTCGTTTTCAGTCTTCCCTCTCTAAATATTTTCTTTCCTTTTTACTTTAATTTCTTTCTTTTGTTTTCTTTCTTCTTCACCTAATATTATTCTTTCTTTCATTCTTTTTAATATCTGTCTTTAGTTTTAATTCCTTCAACTCTCAATATTTTCTTTCTTTTAATTTCTTTCTTTCTTTTTTCTTTCTTTCTTTCTTTCTTTCTTTCTTTCGTTTTAATTACTTTTTTCTTTCATTTTAATATCTTTCTTTCTGTCGCTTTCATTCATTTTTCTCCCAATGTTTTCTTTCTTTCCTTCGTTTAATTTTCCTTCTTTCTTTCGTTTTCACTTCTTTTTCCAATAATTTCTTTCTTTTTTATCCACTCTTCTGTTGTTTGTCTTCCTTTCTTTTTTGATTCGTCCTTAGTTTTTTTCATTCTTTCGTTTCAGTTCATTCTTCACACGCTTCACATCGTTCTAATAAATTCTTTCTTTCTTTCTTTCTTTCTTTCTTTCTTTCTTTCTTTCTTTCTTTCGTTTTAATATCTTCAGTTTTAATTTCTTTTTTCGTTCATTTTAATATCTTTGTTTCTTTCGCTTTCATTCATTCTTCTTCCAATATTTTCTTTCTTTCTTTCTTTCTTTCTTTCGTTTTAATATCTTTCTTTCTGTCGCTTTCATTCTTTTTTCTCCCAATATTTTCTTTCTTTCCTTCGTTTCAATTTCCTTCTTTCTTTCGTTTTCACTTCTTTTTCCAATAATTTCTTTCTTTTTTATCCATGTTTGTCTTCTTTTGTTTTCCTTTCTTTTTTGATTCGTCCTTAGTTTTCTTTCATTCTTTCGTTTCAGTTCATTCTTCACACGCTTCACATCGTTCTAATAAATTCTTTCTTTCTTTCTTTCTTTTTGTTTTAATTCATTCTTTTAGAATTTCCTTCTTTCTTTTTTCTCTTTCTTGTTAATATTTTCTTCTTTTGTTTTAATTTCTTGCTTTCTTTCTTGCTTTCTTTGTCATTATTTTTTTTCTCTTTTCTCCTCTTTTGTTATTTAGTAAGCTTGCTCTCCCAATTTCTTCGATTTTTCCCATAACACAAAATGATCGACTAAATGATTTGTTGCATTTAGTCGCCTTATTAAAAGCCTTTGGGACATACAAAACTTTATAGAGTCTCAGTGGTGTATTAATGACGTCATTCAATGACGTCATCGGCGCAAGTTTAGGCGAAGGTCAAATCAGCCTCCATTTTCAAGTATAAATGAAATTCGATCGGAATGAACTCGTCCTCAACCACCTTTTCCTATTCCCCTCTATTTTTGACCTCCCCCTATCTCTATCTTTTATCTAGTCTTTTTTTAAGTCATTTTTCTGTTTTCTCTCTTTCTTCCTTTTCTTTTTCAAAATCGTCTGCATTCAATCATATTCCCCCCCCTTTTCACAATATTCTTCATCTTTTACTTCCTTTTCTTCATATTTTCTCCTTTCTTTGTTTTCTCTTTATCTCTTTTCTTTCTTTTCTTTTCTCTCCCTCTCCCTTTAATTCTTTCCACTTCCTCGTTTTCTTCTTATTCCACGCTTCTCTCTAAATGCTGATTCCATTTATCTTGTTCATTTTTTTTTTTAATATTCTCCTATCAATACATTTTGTCTGGAATTTCGAGACGGATTATTGTCATCATTCTATTACATTTTTCTTTCCGGCAACTATCTTAGTTGCGTCTTTTCGACAAATAATTTTCGGCCGATTGGAATTTCTGCTTTTCCCAGATAATTGCTCCATCCAGTAAATTTTATTTTTCCTTCTGTCCATCACTGATCCATTAATGCACCCAATTACGTGAATAGGAAACAGATAGATATGACCAATCATAGATCGATAGATAGAGAGAAAGAAATACACACACAGACACACACATACCCCCCGATACACACACAGACACACACATACCCCCCGATACACACACAGGCACACGCATACATTTATATATGTATATATATATTAATATATTTATTGTTATATGTTATTTATATAGACACAAATATTTAAGTAAACGCTTCTACGAAGGAAGCTTCTGGTTAACAAGGTCGAATTACTGCTTTTAAAACCTGACGCTTCCATCGTAGCTAAATGGTATAGCACGCCAGGCTATTATATGGCGGTTCCGTATAGGATACAGGTTCGATTCCTATCGTAGGATACATATTTTCTATGAAATTTTTCGGGCATTCAGGTCGGTAAATTCTGTTAATATTGTTTATTATAAACAAGGTATTCACATATATATATATATGTGTGTGTTTGTGATAACATAGATTGTGTTTTGCCAAGGAAAACGGTCGACAAAGCTATTTCTATGGGATAACGTTTTTAAGGAAAGCGGATGTTATAATTGTAATGCCCAATATTAAAAGAGGGTGGGAGGGATAGAGATGCAGATCAATTAATTACTCTGTATCTCTATACCTCTCACCCTCTTTTAATATTGAGCATTACAGGGTGGGGAAGAGAAAAGACAGAGAAATACAAACACACATACACGCTCATCTCTTCTCTCTCTCTCTCTCTCTCACACACACACACACCCATATATATATGTAGAGAGAGAAAGAGATAGATAGAGAGAGAGAGAGAGAGAGAGAGAGTAAGTAAAGGACGGAGAAAAGGAAAGAGAGAGTATTACAAACATACACGCACACACACACACACATATATTAATTTGTTTTGTTGAAATATATTCAGAGAGAGAAAGAGAGAGAGAGAGAGAAAGAGGGGGGAGAGCGAGAGAGAGAAAGAGCAATAATATAAATAAAGCCATGTTTATTCATCGCTCCTCACGAGACTTCACGAGATTTCATTGTAGAATTCTATAATCAAGTCTCCTGACGTGTTGATAATATCTACTTATAGTTCAAGTTATTCATGAGATAAGTGATCATTTAATTTTTCTCACTCTCTCTTAAGATAAACGGAGAGTCTACTTAAATATGGGTAACCACTAAAAATAACGTGTAAAGTGATATAAATTTGTCGGATTGTAATAAATAAAAGAAATCCATGACTTCTGATACGATAATGAGAAGATATGAACATTCGAGAATCTAGAACGAGAAGGATTGTACTGAAAGGCGGCGTTCAGGCCTGTAGACAATAAAAAATATACTGTTTAAAATAAACGGAGAGTTTACTCAAATATGAGTATTCACTAAAAACAACGTTTCAAAGAACTGTTTGTTTTCAAATAGTGCGCATTACTTATAAAAAGAACTAATCGTCCCTTAAAGAAAATGTACTCTCTGGCAGAGTGTCCCGATTTGTATGAGAAAAACGTTTAAAAAATCAGGGCATCTACTCAAACAGGAGTATCCACAAAAAGGAAATGATATCGGATAAAAAGATTAGGTGACTTCTCAGAAACTTCATTGCTCTACCGTCGCCATACTTCTTATACTTTCTGATGATATTTCCTACTGTACTTAGTGCTAGATTCATTTCTTTGCTAATTTTTCGGTAACCTTGTCCTCCTTTGTGATGTTCAATGATTCTATCTCGCATATCTCTGGATAATTCATTAGTTTTTGCGATTTTAAATTCTTGAATTGCAGAATGCACATCAAAGAGTCAAATGATTAGTAGCACTATCTTGTAAACAATTCTGTGCTTCTCTGATTGGTCAGAGATAACATTCCAATACTATCAAAAATTTGAATATTTAAAGTCTTTTAAAATACAAAGTTTCGATTGGAAATTTGAAAAAATTGTCATGCATCCAATACTTTTGCATAGGGTAATTTTGAACTTTGATAAAAAAATGGATTCAACCATGAGTTTTTAATTTTCCTTCCACATACAACTAAAAGAACTTTACGAGATATTACTTACCAAATATCAGGCAAAATGGCGAATATAAACTAGAGTTATAATAGAAAATAACATGTATCCAATACTTATGCGTGTCACTGTATATATATATATATATATATATATATATATATATATATATATACGGGGTGTCCATAAGGTTCGTGTGCACTTTAAAAAATTTATAACTTTATTTGTATTTGCGATAGAAATAATTTGTAAAAAGGATTAGAAAGAAGTAAATCTATATTTTTTAAGGTTTTATTGAAATTTTATTTAAGTTTCCACATGTCCTCCATCATTAGCAATACAAAGGGTAATACGATTTTGCAGTTCACGGAAAACATTTGCCAACTGATTGACAGTGATGCCTGAAATCACATTAGTTATTTTAGCTATACTTAAAACTAGGTACATTAAACTTTATAACATTTTTTACAGATTATTTCTATCGTAAATACAAATAAAGTTATAAATTTTTTAAAGTGCACACGAACTTTATGGACACCCTGTATATATATATATATATATATATATATATATATATATATATATATATAAATGTATGTATAATGACTTATTGATGAACAAATTAGACGAGCTATTACTAAAATAAACATAAATAAAAATTATACAATACATCATCAAATAACTTTAAACCTATCAAATTACTGTATTGTTATCAAATGTGTGTGTGTGTGTGTATGTGTGTATGTATATATATGTATGTGTGTATGTATATATATGTATGTGTGTATGTATATATATGTATGTGTGTATGTATATATATGTGTGTGTGTATGTATATAGGTACCTCTATTAATTGGATATACGCCAGGTTTAAAAGGAATTTTAAAAAGAAAAAAGCTTTCCTGGAGCTTTAAATGAAAGCTAAAGGATTAAATTTACTATAACCGGTAAGCAAAATACTTTGCTGCATTTCTGTCTGAAATACACCAAAGTATTTTGCTCATAATTTGCTTATATTGACTGGAATAGAGTTGCATCTTTTCAGTAAAATCAATAACGTCCGCCATATTTTAGATATTTGTAAACCAAACTTAATTTTTCATTTTAAACATGTTGCAAAAATAAAATATATATTTCTGAAACGTTATTTGTGGATAATAAGGAAATTTAAAGTTAAGTTAATCTGATTGGAAACAAATATTATTTACTTATAGCTAAAAGTGTTGTATACAATCATTTCCTTACCATGGGGTCTTTATTTTCTGACGGCTTAATCGATTTATTGACGGAGGACTGACCACCGAAACTGATCATAATTATCTATGGTGTAGTAGACAACAATTTTCATTAGGGTTTTGCATTTTTCTTTCTTGTTAGGGTAGAGGGGACAACCTTTAAAATACGTGACCTTTTAAGAATAGATTTATCGGTTTGTACATCCATACTTCAGAGATTTTGCATCTACATACATATATAAAAACAAATCGAAATACTTTAAAAAATAGTCTTTAGATTGTAATAAGCTTTAAAATATGATTAGTAAATAAAGTTTTACTTAACAATATTCACTAAGAATTAACTCATCGAAATTGAAGTCAAAAAATTTATTTGAATAAATAAATAAATTTAAATTGTAAAAATTGTTAAAAATCAAAACAAATCTTGTAAAAATTCGTTTTTCATCGAAATGTTTTTTCTTCTAACAATATTGTCTTTAATATATATTATTTATAAAAACCATTAAATGCTTCTTTAATTAAATAATGTCTTACTTTTATTGTGTTTTTTATTTTTCGATTCAGCATCTATTTTTGGTAAGACCGGGCCTGATTTTGAAACAAACCAAAAAAAATGTGTAATTTAAATTCTTTAAAAATTCTGCTTTTAACTAATATAGTCACTAAAAATTATCTCGATGCATTTCTCCATCTTTCATAGAATTAAGTAAGGGGATAAGCACATGTAAAATAAAAAAATAAAAAATTTACCAAGATTTTCTAATAAAAAATTTCAAAAATAATTTCATTCGTTTGTGAATAAGTTCTGCAAATTTAATTAAAATCCGACAAGTTTTGAATTTTGCATGAATTTTCAAATTAATGTGTCTGTCACTACTCCACCGTGTATATGACAAACTTACTATTCTTTCAAAATTTTAACCAATTAACATTTTTTTCATTTGCTTAAATAATTCGTTATAGGTTCAAGAAATCTAATTAAACAGTCGCAGAAACGAAACCCCAAGAACTCTTACAGTAGTTAGTTTTTTTACAATGATGTTCATCCTTCACAAGGCCTGTGGGCCACACAATGTAGAGGGTTGCAGAGTAAGAGGCACAGCTTAACTGGATATATGTAGAAGATAATAGTTAACCCTCGACTTGAAGCAACACATATGTGATTCTACGCTGAGAATTCCATGGATTATACATGTGAACAACAAGGAAATTTTTAGATAAAATGGAAACAGAAAGGAGACTTATACTTAACATCAGGAAAAGACAGTGGAAATTTCAAGGACACATAATAAGGAAATAGTGCTTGCAGAATTTGCTACTGACAGGGCAGATTGAAGACAAGAAGGTGAAGTGAAGTCAACGCGTAAATTACCTGGTCAGCTTCAGTAAAGATGGCGGAACAAGCTGTAGGAGAGAAAACCAAAAGACAAATTTTATTAAGAGCTACGGTCCTTGAGGAATTTGTCACATAGCAGAAGAACTTCCGAGTCCCTTTTACGATACACCTCTAAAATATATTTGTTATAAATGTAACAAATATATATATATATATATATATATATATATATATATATATGTGTGTATATATATATATATATATATATATATATATATATATATATATATATATATATATATATATATGTGTGTGTGTGTGTGTGTGTGTATATATATATATATTTATGTGTGTATATATATCTAAATATGTCTGAGCGCTTATGTATTATAACCTGAGTATGTTCGAATGATTTCGCGTGAGAGGCGACTACCATGTTGAAATGAAACTATAAAAATGTATACATTTTTGTCTAGGGCTCTGAACATTCTTTTTAACATAATTTCAATGAAAATATAAATTAAATAGCATATATATCTTTTATTTTTATTTTTATATTTTTTCTCCTCGGTAATTCTACAATTTAAAACTTAATAGAGATTTGATTTAGATTTCTAAATAGGTAATTTTTAATTTTTTACTTTTAATCTTAATTTCAAATTTTATAAATCTTTTAATATCTATGATAACCTTGCGTAGTTGTCAAATTTTTCGAATTACCCTATACTTGTATTTTGATTGGTCATTCTAGCTTATGTAACAGCGTTTACTCCTAGCTAAGGATCGTTAATTAATTTGAAACTTTTAAAACCATTTATTCTATATTCTACATCATCACTTGATAAGACACCAGAAGTGTTGAAACAAAATGGCTATTTTTGTAGTGATTTTATAACATATTTATGTTATAATATTTGAATAAATGATTATATATATATATATATATATATATATATATATATATATATATAAACAAAATTAACAGCCATCATCAGTCTTCGACCTGTCTATGGTTGGTTGTTACTCCATTGACAATCCCTTTTCACACTGTTCTGTCCAGTATTGCTGTCTCCAGATCCCCAGTATCCAACCCTGAGTCCCGAGCTATGGTGTCTGGGAAAGTCAGTTTTCGTGCGAAAACACTTCCAGAAGGATGCCATAGGAGTAAGGATGAGACGATTTCCCTGTCCGCTCGATGCCAGTGGCTGGCAAACTATAATTGTTTTTGTTTGAGCTTGAGAGGGATTGATCGCAGTTCTCCTTAAATTGTGTTAAGCGTTGCCTGGGATCTCCATCTGATGTTCTGGATTCTTCAAGGTAAATATATATCATGAACGCACTACAATTTCAAGAACAAATGATAAATGTATTACGATATAGCTTTGAGTCATGTGGCTTTCGGAATAAAAGGTGGCAAAAACTCTGTGGTAATAAATTAGACTTCAGAGCCACGCATGCGTACATGTACATCTGCGCAACAGAAAATAAGGAAGTACACTGAACAACAACAGGTACTTAAAGGGATTGCCCATTCATCAACGTCTAAAATTATCTAAGCACAGCTTAAGAAGTTCTTTAATATAGCAGATTACAGTAATATTTAATTGGAGTGATCGATTTCTAAAGATACTTTTTTAAAGACTTTTTGCGCTTCCTGTCATGGAGAGGCGTGTTGGCTGGAATCAATTTTTCCACAATGTCTTTTTAGCGATTAAATTTGTTGAATGATGCTAGTTAACTAAAAGCTCTCTTTTGTGTGGCGTTTATCAGTTTCTACACGATATCATTGCAAATAAAACGGATTTTTATATCGGCCTGTTTATAAATGCCAGTTTTATGTCTTCTTAAATGAAATATATACAGATTTTATGAATCACTTCTTAAAATGTATTTTCACATTCTCGGAAAGATATTGTCGCAGTTAGCTCCTCCTCAGTTCTTTAATCCTTCAACAGGGGTCTCTCTCTGCCCTGGCTATAAATACTAGCTGACCCTCTCTCTCTCTCTCTCTCTCTCTCTCTCTCTCTCTCTCTCTCTCTCTCTCTCGACTTAGGCCTTGGGCCTTTACCTCGCGCGGAGACGAGGTAAAATCTTTCTTTTTCCACTTACACCAATATGTGAGCTCTCACAGATACAGCGTCTCCCAAATTCTGGGAACGCGCTAAGAACAATACACGTACGTACGAACACTTACAACACACACACATAATTTCTCCATACAAACTCTATGTAACAGTCCATGTCTTTGTTTAACTTGTTTTGTTATTAATATATATTTGTTTACCCATGTATATCGGTCTTGTTTGTTTTCTTTGTCTTCTTTGGACTTAATTAAAGTCCGACATCCTCATGTAGCTGGACCCACCAGGAGAAAAGTTTAACCTTCTGATATCTCTTCACATCTTCACCCTCACGGTTCGCTACAATATATTAAAACTATCGATGTGGCTAGCATTAAATTTTTATCAACGTGTATTTTTCGTCCACGCAAAATTGAAAATAAAATACATTACATTATTTTTTCTCTATTCATGAAAAGTCGAGACGAAGATCACGTATCACTGCCAGTATTCGCCCTGGGTATGACGATAAACTACATCCGGCAGTATGGTGTCTGATCGGAAGGTTTTAAGGAGTGTGGATTTAATTGCTTTTGTTCCCATGTCGCCACTGACCCGGATTGGTAGCATCTGTTGGTGTCCCAGCTATGGGTAAATGGTTACTCCCAAAATTGGGGTCAAAACACTATGAAAGTGTAAAAATGGATTTTTATAGTAAAAATATCAGCAATACAGTTAAAAGAAATTGCCAGCAATATATTTGATTGTCGACCTCTTTACAAAAATACGCCAATGAAACCTGTTCTAAAAAATAATTTCTTACAAAGAAATATTTTTGCGTCCTGGGTATGATGATAAACTACATGCCACGTCTAGAGTATGACGATAAACTACATCCGCGTCCTGGGTATGCTGATAAACTACATGCCACGTCTTGGGTATGACGATAAACTACATCAGCAGCAAGGCGTCTGATAATACATTTTTGAAAAAATATTACCAGCTATACGTTTTTGAAAAATAATATGACCAGCTATACATTAAAAAAAAAATTACCAGCTATACATTTTTGAAGAAATATTATCATCAGCTATACATTTTGGAAAAATAATATTACCAGCTATACATTTTTGAGGAAAAAATATTAACAGAAATAGATGTTTGACAAAACAAAAATATTACAAAAAAAAAAAAAGTAAAAAGGTTGCCGGCATTAAATGACCCATTGAGGTTGATGTGCCGTAAAACAAACCAAACCAAACCAAAGAAATATTCTATTCATACGAACCTATCCTAAAAAACTTGTCGGCATTAAATAACCCGTTGAGGTGTTGATGTCATGAAACAAAATAAACTAAAAGTGTCAGCATCAGGGAAGGTGTTTAATTAATTTCTTTTATGTACTCTACATCTTATTAAACCTTCTTATTTATCTTTAAAACAGGTGAACTCTGATAGTTAATTAAATTAAAAGAATTATTTATTAAATGACCTGTTAGTAATCTTTACAGACGATTAGCTTTGTTTTTTTTCTCTCAAAAACTTTTCCTTCAGACTTATAAAATATCTTTATCTATTTCAGTTCTTTCCCTTCCTATGGTAGACCTTTAGCGCAATTTTAGCACTCAACACATTTATTGAAAAGCCATATGTAAAAAAAGCAAGGGACGTTTTAAAAATGATTAATTTTTGATGTGTATTTAGTTTCATCTAAAATTTTAGGTGGCAATGTAGCTGAAAGTAAATAGTAGACAAAATGAATAATAATAGTTGGAAATGGTTAATCAGGAGATGAAAATCAATGCTTGTCATAATTAATAATGAAGGTGAAAATGTTTCATCTAATAAAAAAATGAAGATGAAAGTAAATTCGATAATAAAAGTTATTATTAATGGTTGAAAATGCATCATTAAGATGAATTGATCAAACATTTAATCACAATAGTATGATCTGCCCGAATTTTTGAAATGAGATTATTTACCTTTTTTTTTATTTGTACTATGATCCTCATCTTTCTTATTGTTATTAAGACGTTTCGGCTGTTGTGTCCCCCAGTCTTCCTCAGGTGTATCCTATAGGGAATTACGAACTGGACCCTATATTTAATCTACTGGGGTATATTGTTCTCGTTTCACTGCCCATGCCTAGGGATATCTGGTCTAGTTCCTACGTGACAATAGCCTAGTGGATTAAAGTGTTGGTTCAAGAATTTGGTGATATTGTAATTGTGAGTTCAATCCTTGTCCCGGGTAGGGATTGGATTCAGTGGAAACAGGGCGAACAATAACTGAGTAGTATTAAAAATAAGAACGAAATGAGATAATTTTACAGATGGGCAGTGGAACGAGAACCGTCGACAAATAAATAAAGGGTTCAGTTCTGAATTCCCTGTAGGCTTTTAAAAAAAATCATTTCGCCCCCAGCCAGGCGGTAATGCTACTAGAACGCAGGGGGTTACAAGAAGTGAAAATGAGAGAAAAGACTGAGAATAGGGAAGATTGAGGAGAGGACAAATGATGAACGGGGGTTCAAGAAGACAGAAGATGGCGATGCCGTTGCATGTGCCTTTCTGAAGATTGTAGTTATCAGGGAAGCAAGGAAACGGAAGGGACTTCCACAGGTGGGAAGAAAATAAATAATGATAGCGTAATAAGGAATAATGTAAGTAATGGTAGAGTAATAATGGATAATGTAAATAAAGATAGAATAGTAATAAATAATGTAAATAATAATGGCATAATAATAAATAATGTAAATAATGATAGCATAATAATAAATAATGTAAGTAATGGTAGAGTAATAAAAGATAATGTAAATAAAGATAGAATAGTAATAAATAATGTAAATAATAATAGCATGATAATAAATAATGTAAATAATGATAGCATAATAATAAATAATGTAAATAATGATAGCATAATAATAAATAATGTAAGTAATGGTAGAGTAATAATGGATAATGTAAATAAAGATAGAATAGTAATAAATAATGTAAATAATAATAGCATAATAATAAATAATGTAAGTAATGGTAGAGTAATAATGGATAATGTAAATAAAGATAGAATAGTAATAAATAATGTAAATAATAATAGCATAATAATAAATAATGTAAGTAATGATAGAGTAATAATGGATAATGTAAATAAAGATAGAATAGTAATAAATAATGTAAATAATAATAGCATAATAATAAATAATGTAAATAATGATAGCATAATAATAAATAATGTAAGTAATGGTAGAGTAATAATGGATAATGTAAATAAAGATAGAATAGTAATAAATAATGTAAATAATAATAGCATAATAATAAATAATGTAAGTAATGATAGCGTAATAATGGATAATGTAAATAAAGATAGAATAGTAATTAATAATGTAAATAATAATAGCATAATAATAAATAATGTAATAATAGATTAATAATAAATAATGCAAACAATGATCGCGTAATAATAAATAATATAAATAATGATAGCGCAATAATAAATAATGTAAGTAATGATAGCGTAATATTATCATTGTGCAGAGTAATAAAAATATAAGACCGTATCTAGAATTCGTATCATTATACTTTCTTCAGCTCTGGGTTCGTCAGTTAAAGTTGGCCTTTTGTTTTGGGGTCGCGTCCTTCTTCCAAACATGGATCCTCACTCTTGTATACGATGCCCAGTCGAGATAGAGCCAGTTTTCTCTAATGGGTGTTTATATATCTTCCTGCCCCTACGCGCATATCCTTGTGTCAGTTTGGCCCATCATTTTTAGCGGCACCGGGTCAATCGCGTACCTCCACGCCCGGTCATCCTCATATGAACCCTGAACGTAGCTTCCCTGAAAAACACTGGGTGCAGAGTCTGTTCTGGAGTTGTCTGCGGTGGGCCAAGTACATATTACAATTGAGTACGTTTCATCTTATAAAAAAACTAGTCACCAAAAAATTTAGTAACAAACTGCCTACAATGTATGACTAAACTGAATGAATTTTGTTAACTGGTAAGATTAGTAATTTAAATATAAAAAAGGTCAAGGAGTAAAGTGCTGAGAATCATTTAAAAGCCATTGACTGTTCTGATGCTCAAGACGTAATCTGTCTACTCAGGCGTCTAAGCATTACAATTTGAGACGAAGCTGCTTAAAAGTTTTCTCAAGGCCACATTCCCCTCTCTGATCAGTGTCGTAGACTAGAGAAATCGTTTAATCACATGAAATATGTTTATCAATTCCGTGTCTTTATCGAGAATTCAACAGACAAGGGAGTTCTTGGCAAAATGCCACTGGAGATCGCTTTCGTTATTAGCATCCGTACTGTGTTGCGTCTATGGACGAGCAGCTGCTGATGAGCGGTGTTTTTACGAATGTCGATTTTCTTCGGTATTTACCCGAAGCCTCCCCACAAGGCGGGATGTGGCACAAGGCCGGTTTTTAACGTGGGGCGTTCCGAACCCGTAGGCTCGAGCAAAAATTTCCCATAGACCCTGTATAAAAAGGGGGCGGGTTTTATCTACCTCCCCAGACGAGACTATGCACTTCAGCAGAGCCTCGTCTGGGTTCCTCTCCGCCCGGAGGCAGAGAGGTCGACAAGAAGTTCTGTTCAACTTCCAAATGCATATTTTCTTCATGTTTATTCTCGAAGACGTTCTGTACCTAAAATGTCAGCCAGAATAAATAAGATTTTAACAGACTATTGCCACTACGTGTGTTAATATCGAACCAATGAAGAAAAGGTTTTCTATTTTTATTGTAAAACCAGAGTAATCTCGAGATATGTATGTTTTGATAACGGTTTCCTATTTAATATTATACTATTGTTCACGCAATACAAGGCTCAAGAGCCACTCAAAATAGAGGGTTCCTGAATGAGGTTGTTGTAAGGGCGTAAAGAGACGAAGTAAGAAGTGCATGTTATGGGTATATGTATGATGGATAACAGATGATACTAGAATGTAGTGATCTGGGAATCATCCTCACAGGAGACTGTCCTGCAAAGTAAAAATTCTGGGGATGAAGTCTCCATCTTGCCAATTGAATGCGAAATAAAGGAGCATAGGGCGACCATGTATTCGTGTCTTGGCGGATCCTAGCTGTGAAGGTTTGAACTGGTGGCACTAAGGTATGTAGTTCGTCTGATTTTCTATGTCTTATTTGGAAAATGGTGGAGTAGTTTCCTGTTGCATTCTCCAGACTTTTGTATTCGTAATAGTCCTTCTTCTAGATTGTCTGCGACCTAAGGCTGGTAAACTCTATCTACCCTTCTTTTATACCCATATACTTTTGTAAAATACAAGTGCCGTCTAAAATAGTCATGCCGGTGGTTATTTTCCACCGTTCGACAAAAAGACGTGGGGAAAGTCTTTATTCGTGGAGCAAAATAATCACTGCGTAGATTCAGTTATATGCACGACGACAGACAGTGAGACAAAGAGAGAGAGAGAGAGAGAGAGAGAGAGAGAGAGAGAGAGAGAAGAGAGAAAGAGAGAGAGAGAGAAGAGAGAGAGAGAGAGAGCGAATCCACTGTTGTGGGGTTTTATATATCTGCCTGTCATACGGTTTTTCCTACGCGTACAAGCCAGGGTCAGCAGGGTGTATCAAGTATTAACGTGTTGCGGCAGCCACTGACATCAGATGAATCGCGAATCTCCATGTACACGCCTCCATGCATTGAACTCGTCCTTCGAAAGCTTAGATAGATAGACTGCATTGGTATGTATCACAAGCTGACCGAAGATTCATATCAATATATCTAACACTAAATAAGGAATGTAGTTCGTCTGAACATTTGCAATGGAAATAGCAACAGTGTAGTAACAGGCTAGCAAACGTTTTGTCCGGGGGAAAGGGGCTGTCGTGTGGAAAACAATTTATCGCCTACAAGGCCTGGTAAAAGCTTTTTAATTCTGTCAATACTGGAGAATGAAGATTGGGTAACTCCAGACCAGTTACGGCAGCAATACGACATTTTCCGTCTTGTAAAGAAAGAGCATGCCAGTCAGTTCAGTTACTATCTGGAGCGGCCAACGGTACCGACCATTTCTTCAGCATTTTTAGCAAGGGATAAGGATGTTTCAATACGGCATGATGGGTCTTAGCGATAAATGTCTGAATTGGTAGAACTAAGGAATGTAACTTGTAAGTAGATTTTCCATGAATATATATAACTTTAGATTGACGAGGGATTTTGAGACATTCCGTTGTTATTAAAATGCCGAATGATTTTTTCTTTCCTCATACCGCCCTTAATTCGTTTCCTAATAATTTCTATGTATCAGATGTCTTTCCGCATTAAAAAAAAACGTATTTTGGCACACAACATATATAAACACAAGTACATTGCTAATTAAACGCTCACGCAATAAAGTAACTTAAATGTTCAATATATATATATATATATATATATATATATATATATATATATATATATATATATATATATATATAGGTGACTATACTCGTGTCGAAAAACCTTCGAATTCTTGATTTAACAATAGCCAAATCAATCTCGAAGGGAAAAAAAGCTTTTAAAAAAGAAAGAGCCAGGAACATGAAAGTCTGTCGAAAATAATCGCACAGATACAGGTTCAAGGCCCAAAGAAAAAAAACCGATACGAGTAAACAACTAACTAACTAAAGAACTCAATACAAACGTAGAGCAGACCTAGTCAAACCTAATGAGCCAGATAAACCTACCAAGGTTTCTCTTAGGCAGATCGTCAGGGTCAGCTGATATATATATATATATATATATATATTAAATAGCTCAATAGATCTCATTTAAATATTCATGGAGACCTACCGGGCACTATTCGTAACATACCTGTTGACAACACAAATATAATACCATCATCTATATGCAAAAAAAAGGCTAAAAATAATGGAAGCCTTATTAATAAAAGCAAAAAAAAAAACACTTAATAATATTAACTATGAACATAATAATATTAACTATGAACATGGACACAATATCTTGACCGTGTTTTGAAAAATGAAAACATTATATAAATACATACATCCAACAAACTATTTCTTATTTAACAGTTAAAATATTTAATCCTTGAAAATGGCTTAATATATAGTGTTATAAAAACCTCGGAGAATTCCAATATGATATCTTTAATCATTTCTAGGATAAAACGGTTCAAAGCTTAATCTAACAATTAGACAATTTTGCTGTTACACGATTTGGACAAATTTGCTGTTACATCCGGTATATATGACTGTTTAAACAATGTAGCGTCTCTGTTTTTTTTTAAACAGTCATACATGCAAGTCGTCTAGCGGCTTGCGCATACAAGAAAACGTAAAGAACACGTGCCCCTTATGAAGTTTTCTCGAGTGTCTAAGCTGGAAGACAAATTAAATACAGTTTAAAATAACTGAGCGTCTAACACAAATACAGGGATCTGCTAAAATAACGTCTGAACTAATTAAAATGTGTCAGATTAATAAAACACATTAATTCTTTAGATCTCTCTCTCTCTCTCTCTCTCTCTCTCTCTATATATATATATATATATATATATATGTATATATATACATATATATATATACTATTTACATTGTTCGGACTATCATCCTTATCTTTGTTGCCATTTTTATCACAACGAAAATTGCAATATGAGCACTGGTAAAAAAATATTTGCCGGAGACATTAGGTATACCCAGAAATTCATACACAGATGTCCTCAAGGACACATGGCACAGTAGATAAAGGCGTTAGTTATATCCAGCTTTCTTCAGGTGGTTGGAATGTCGAACTGAAGCCTTTATTTCGCTCGCTGGGGTGCCATGTCTAATGGATGTCAGTTATCAGTTATCTTGTGTTAATTTCCCTATCCAATTTTCCACCGCCTTAATCAGGTATTGAATACACACAGTTTGGGTCCCGTCAATGGATCTAACTATTTGCTGCTACAATTGTTATCATTATCACCCGCTCCCCCAGCTATTACTACCGCCACACAATTACCACTACCGCATTAGTCCACAATTAATACCCCACCACAATTACCATTGCCGCATTAGTCCACAATTACTACAGCACCACAATTACCATTATATGCACACACACACACACACATATATATATATTATATGAAATGGATTAAATCCGATAAATATTTTAATATATTTTCTGTTTATACGTTTTTTATGGATACACTTATTTGAATAAATGCATTGTTTTTTTTTAATTAAAAAGTATTAATTACATTTAACGGCTTGAATGATCGAGAAATTTCGTAGAAAATACGTGTCCTTCCACAGGAATCGAATCTGTATCTTATACTCTTGTAGTTAATTTAAATGTTTTTATGTAATTGGTTTAATATTTTCTTTTAACGTAATTGTATATTCATGTAATTCAATTTTGTCAATACAGCTAGTGGTCATGTGTTATATATATATATATATATATATATATATATATATATATATATATATATATTTGTGTAATCATTTTTTTTTATTGAGTCCATCATAATTGTTGCGGGATAAATATTTCAGGAGACATGTTTCTCCCTAAATAAGATAACACCCCGTAACAACTTGCAATGTTATGAGAGCCCTCGTGATCAATCCACAACTGTATCCGTGTTACAGGTAAAAAATGGCACTAACACTCAGAGTTCGTATCACTTTCCTTAAACTCTGTAGTGTTTGGATCCTCAGAGTTTTGAATGGCACGAGGTTTTTTATTATGATAACCAAGGTCCCCGAAAGAAAGAATTCCGGAAGTATGAGCTTTGTGAGAGCTGCTTGCCACTCAGTTCATCTACTTTCCGGAAATGGTTTAATTAATCCACTGACGAAAGAAATTTACTTAGAAAATGAATAATCTGCAATAGAAATATGAACATGGTTTCTCAGAATCCACAGGAATTCTTTGACTCGCCCTGTATCTAAGCAAAAATTATACATGAACGAATTGAAAGAAAATCAAGCTATTTCAACATGGCGTTATTTGATTGGATGAAAAATCTAGCCGGTTATTTCCAGTTATTCAGGAGGCACGGTGGAGTAATGGATATCGGCTTGGATTGAGGAATCGGAGATTCGAATTCTAGTCGAATCCATTACATTCACTTACGTGCTAATACCCGTGGGAAAGGTGTAAATCCTCTTCTTCTCCATCCGTCTCAGGGTAAATAGCAGGACAGACTGAGTTCTATAGCCTTGGATGGCAACTGGTCTAGGAGAAGGACAACTCTGAATTCAAACCCGGAGTAGAGCCCCGAAGGGGGATGGACGGCACTTTGTGCTACCTTCCGGCAACTCCTGCAGCCGCGTTGGTACCAAACTGTATTGGTTTATCCTCTCCTTTGGACTCTGCTAGCAAAACCGAGAGGGGGAACTAGACATCTGGGCAGCCTCAGTTCTCCATATATCCAGCCCAGGCTCGTAGCACACCGCGCTACTCCATCGTCTCTTGAGACGGACGGACGACGATGATTTCCAGTTATTCGTTCAACCCAACTATGTCGTGACTATACATTCTTTCTTTCTTTTTGTGCCGTGTCCTTTCATGACTTAGGCAATCATGGTCCTTCACTAACCCTTGTAGCTCTCAATAAGTTTCTTTCCTCTACCATCACCCCCAGACCACACTCTGTCATCCACTTGCTTAAGCCCGCCAGGTATGTCATGCGTTGCTTTCCCTTGTCTTTCTTTCCTCTATTCGACCTGTGAGTATCAGATTCTCCAGGCCCTCCTTTCTCATTACGTGTCCCATAAATTTCAGCTGCTTTTTGCTGACGTTAATTATAAGCCTCATCCTTGTTTGCATCCTCTCTAAGACCTCAACGTTGCGCACACTCTCGGTCCATGATCTCCTCAGCATCCTTCTGTAGAACCACATCACCGTCGCTTCTTCAACTTTGAGGAGACCGTCAAGCATTCGTTACCGTAAAGGAGGACAGATGTCACGTTAACGTTGTTTAATTGGTTGAGTAATAATAGTATCATACTTAACCAGCCTCTTTCGTTTTATTGACCATATTTTATACTATAAATTGCAGCAATCAACACCCACCCACCAACCTTAATCGAAAATGTTGCGTGTTATCGACACAAAATAAATTCCCACTGAATTCTTGGTGGTATCTTCTAATTCAGTAGAGATAGTCAGTCAGTTTTTACACTATTGAATGTGTTTGAAAAATGGGAGGATATTGATTGCTAAAAAAGCAAGTATCGATCAGTTAAGTGTAAAGTCAAAATGTCTTGTTGAGTTGGATAAGGAATTGAAATAGCGAAGGCGAAATCAATTTCACATTGGAACTTTTTTCGTTTTCACTATTGAAACAGTTTTTTTATTCTTGTTTAAATAACGAACAACGATACGCGGGTGTAAATCGAATTGCAAGCAGATAGAAAGCTAGATCACTAGCTACCTAGCTAGATTGATAGGAACAGACTAAGATACATAGATAGACATAAAGATAAGGAAGGAAGAGACACATGAGTTACATGCAGATAGATTAAAATAAATATCTTGTTATTCTTGAGTATTAGTTATTTAAACTCAAAATTAAATTATATCATCTAGATATGTGTGTGAAAAATCTATACATAAATAAAGTATAGTGTACGAAAGGTAAATTGTCGCCATTTTATATTTTTAATTTCGCGCATGCGCGTTGTTTGTTTTTATTTCGTCGATTACATAGTCTATTGGGGTTAGTTGGTCACCGTCTGTAAGAAAAAGAGCACCATAACACAATTCACACCGTCAGAAATCGGGGAACTGCATGCTGAACTACTTAACATTCGCACCGGAAGTTCCAATACAAACATTTCAGAGTGTTTGGGTGTCAATCTGAGAAGAGTGCAGACGACTCAGAAAGAGTTGGATGAGTCTAATGGCAATTACGAAGGTGTTTGGAGTGATCACACATGATGGTGACGTTATGCCTCCATTCATCTTCCTCAGGGCTTCAGACTCAGCAAGGAGGACAACCTCAAATTGCCTTGAGGGGGTAGTGCTGCTCTGAGTCAAGAGAGAAAACCTATGTCTGGCAACAAGACACTGCAGCATGCCACACAAGCAGGAGAAACCAGTCATGGCTATCAGACAATTTCTGCGATCACATCTCCCTTTATATCTGGCGACATAACTCCCTAGATTGCAACCTCCTTGATTATTATGTGTGGGGTGCAGTTGAGCAAGAGACCAACAAAACTTCTTGTAACACCGAAGATGAAAAGATTATGGTAGCATACACCAACTTAAACAAGAAGACCGTCCAGAAGGTTTGCAGGAGATTCCGAAGTTGTCTGGAGACCGTGGTTGAAGCCAATGACGATTTTATTAAATAACTTTACTCTTTTTGTGTCACAAGATATTGTTGTGTAATTTTGGTAAATTTATCTCTTAAAATGAGATTTCAGTGTTATTTTTATTTGTGCGAAATTTAGGCACTGAGTGTCGCCACTGAGTGTTGAACTCTGTGTCCACACTGCTTATATTTACATACGCAGTATCCTTGATATTGACCATTATTTCCTATAAATATAGCGTACGATAAAACTATATTTTCATAATTCATATATATATATATATATATATATATATATATATATATATATATATATATATATGTATTTTAAGACATTTTTATGTTTATACATTCTTTTTTTTATAGATACAAATATTTAAGTAAATGCTCTCTTTAAAATAAACAGTATTAAACAACATTTACCGACCTGAAATGTTGTTTAATACTGTTTGTGAAAAACAGAGCATTTACTTAAATATATGTATCTATAAAAAAAAGAATGTATAAACATAAAAATAATTGTCGGATTTTGTCCATGTCATAATGTGTGGCGTCAATTGTTTATATTTGGATACGCCATGAGCAGTTATGAATGTACGTGAGAGATTCATGTAAGATTAAAGTTTAAAGACAGTAAAATCGACCCTTGCTAACAGAACGCTCCTCTGTGGCCAAAACGGTTAAGGCACGTCAGGATATATGACGGTTCTGTATAGGATACAGTTTCGATTCCTGTCGGAGGACGAATATTTTCTATGAAGATTTCTCGGACATTCAGGCCGGTAAATGTTATTTAATACTGTTTATTATAAATCAGAGCATTTACTTAAATACTATAAAAAGAATGTTAAACATAAAAATGTCTTTCAATATATATATATATATATATATATATATATATATATATATATATATATATATATAAAATATATCGTAACGGCCCGAGTTCAGTTCTCAGTAGTATGTATCCCCAAAATAGGACGAAACGCCCGCCCAGTGGCTTTCTGCATTCTATTGAGTTTTCTAGCTCTAGACATGATGAATTATTAGGAACAAATATATATATATATATATATATATATATATATATATATATATATATATATATATAATAACAATAAAAATAATAATAATAATAATAATAATAATAATAATAATAATAAGAGTCCCTCCTGTCGGGTTCGATGTATGAGTATTTGACAACTTAATTGATTCAGTTATGAAATTTTGTGCGATAATCTTAAGTGGCACTATTGATTTACAAAGGAGACCGCAAATGGAGCAAGAGTAAGGATTGTGGGATGAGATCACTGTTAGATTGGCTGACCTCTTAGATCTTGCTCTCGCTTCTTGAAGACAATTCAGTCATGTTGATTGAAAACTGATGAGTCCACTAAATCACGTTGATCTTCAATCTACCCGCTCCAAAGCTAAGCGCTCGAGGGTATTATGAGATTGACAGCTGACAGGTTGCTCTTCAGCTTGTCTTTGTATCTTGTGTGTGTGTGTGTGTGTGTGTGTGTGTGTGTGTGTGTTTGTCATTATTTTCTCTTTTAGTTGTTATTGCTGCTGAAAGTTTTCTAGTTATATGATTCCTGATATTTGCTATAGTACATGGTTCGTGATTCTTTAGATCCAGTCCACGAGGTTCCGAATAATATAGTCCTCGTTAATAGCGACCTCCTTTATTCGATTGACGTCATTTTAACCACTGATCTGAGAAAGATATTGGACTCGTTTAATCAACACTTCAAGTATACGGATACATATTTTCTTTTGCGTTAAATTTCACCGGCAAAACAAGGAAGCCTCTAAACTGTGATATTTCATTTCGTTTCTCGTTTGTTTACAAGATTCCATATTCTTTATCGCCTCCTTTTCGATTATCGACTTCTTTCAGCTATCTCTCATAACTCCATCCAACTGAACAGCGGTTGTTTATTGATTAAATGGTGTTCTGACCTTGGAACGATGGCGGCCAAACCAAACGTAATTCCGTTGATACTCAAAGATTATTTTGCAGCATTAAATAAGGACCCTAACCCAACTGTTGCCCTTGAAAGCCTTATCTGCAACTAATTAGGAAAACACGAACCGCCATGATAGAATAATTATGTCATGCAGTTATGACGTCAATAGACGAATGATTTCCTGAGAAAAGATTTAAGATTTTAAAAATTACCGATGGCAGATATTGTTACTTCATAAGCAGTAGTTATGGTAAGGCATTCCTGACGTCATATTGGCACTTACCAGATATTTGATCATTTGGCAAGTTCCGCTTTTTAATGATGGCCGTAGTTTCAAAGTAATATGCATGAACATCCTTGAAACCTAGTGCCCCATATATAATAAGCTACTGTTAAATTATCTTCAATATAACAACAACAACAACAACAACAACAATAATAATAATAATAATAATAATAATAATAATAATAATAATAATAATAATAATAATAATCACAATGATAAATGAGGCGAATGAATACATAACTACTTCGTGAAAAATGTCATGATGCTGTTTCTTACATTAGGTCTCTGGCCGGGAGCCGGAAAGAAATAAGTATACACCAGAAACAAAGGAATAATAATAATAATAATAATAATAATAATAATAATAATAATAATAATAATAATAAAATACTTAAAAAAAGAGAGCAAAGACAAATGCAACCGACCAGATACAGAAACAATGGCAAGATAAACCGCTTCAGGGCCAATACTCTGTCCGTACCTAACAAGTTGACGTAGACAAAACCCGTACCCATAAGTGGCTACGTAGTGCAGGGTTGAAAGCTGAAACTGAAGGTTTTATACTTGCTGCACAGGACCAATGCTTGTTAACTAGGAATTATCAAGCACATATACTAAAATATTGTGTTAGCCCAAAATGCAGATTCTGTGATAAATATCCAGAAACAATTGATAATCTTGATATTGGTACCCACTGAGTATAAAACACGGCATGACAGAGTGGGCGAATATCTGCACTGGAAAATCTACAACTTATACGGAAAGGAAACTGAAAGAAATTGGTATGAACACCACCCAGACCCGGTTTCGGAGATAGGACCTGTTACTGTTTTATGGGACTACACAATACACACAGACAGAACAATCAAAGCTAACCACCCAGACATTGTTATTAAAGACAGCAAACAAAAAAAGTGCCTGCTTATTGATATGGCAGTCCCCGCAGACTGCAATGTATCTTTGAAGATCTTCAAAAAGCTATCAAAATACAAGGACCTTAAAACCGAAGTCTCAAAAATGTGGCACATGGGAAGGGAACATCAACAATCCCTGTTGTAGTTGGAGCCCTCGGATTGGTTGGAAAAGATTCCAGTAGACTAATTGAAGGGATTCCTGGAAGCCCATGCCTTCAACAAATAAAAAAAATGTGTTCTCACAGGTACAGCCACGCCTTACGAAGGGCTTTATCTATGTAAAATAGTTTTTTTTGCTTTGTTTTTGGTCAGTGGGAAATGTGGTGATGCCATTTCTAACCTTAAGTCTCCTGGCGGGACTCGGAACGAAATGTGTATACAACAGAAATCAAAGGAAATAAAATAATAATAATACTAATGAAAAAATAGTAGTAGTAGTAGTAGCAGTTCGGACTCCGAGGGGATATGACGTGTTGTTCGAGGCTCCGTAGAAACGTAAAATGTATAACGGATTTAAGGGAAATATTATATTTTAACATAGTTTTTTTTTTAAATGAATTTTATGTAATTTTTTATTTCCTTTCTGAAGTTAATTTAATTTTTGTCGCAATTTTGTGTTTATTTTGTTTTATTTCATTAATATTTCAGGAATATATACTTCAACCTAAATATAACTCAACGTAAATTTCCAACTGATTTTAATTTAAATCTATTTGACTATAAATCATACAAATCCTTACTATTAAAAAGAAAGAAAAAAGTATATTGAAAGCGATTATATTCCGTAAAAGATGTATTTGGTGCGTATGTATATAGATATTAATTTGCCCATTGCCGCAAATTATATTCTAAATTAATGATATTTTAATTTTAAAGACATCTTATTAAGTTATTATACCATTCAAAAATGACTGATGAGTTATTGTTACCATTGCCATTGTAGTTGGCACCATTGCTGTTTCAAGGAATTTTTTAATCCGTTTTTCTTAACGGCGTCTCTGTTTGAATTAGGAAAGCATTTCCTCCTCGTAGCAGCCATTGAAGGAAATGGCTGAAAGTTACAAAACGGATACTGCAGATAGGAAGAAGAAATGAAGCAAAATAAAATAATAGTAATAATGATAATAATAATTGTAGTAATAGTAATGATGATGATAATGGTATATTTATATATATATGTATATATGTATATGCACTTGTATATATATATATATATATATATATATATATATATATATATATATATATATATATATATATATATATATATATACATATAATCCTCATGTATAGGTAGCGTTTTCATGGTAAGCGTAATGTAGGCCGTCCTTGGTTACGCTTCAAGGACGGACTTAAATACAATTTAAATGCTGAAAACATCCCTATAGAGGATATCGAACTCACTGTTGAAAACCGAGCAAGCTGGGGAAACACTCGCCACCAACGTATAACTAACTTTGAAAAGAATCGTCTCAATCATCTTATTCAGAGAATTAAGAATCAACACTAAATCTTGAGCCATTATATCAGCCCATATGACGGTCAACCCTTCAACATGTCCCTCATGTGGAAAACTGATAAGAAAGACACTCATACGTCGAGAACGACGGAAGAGTCCATCATATGTGTGTGTGTGTGTATATATATATATATATATATATATATATATATATATATATATATATATATATATATATATAGATAATATCAGTGGTCAGTGTATATATATATATATATATATATATATATATATATAATATTAGTGGTCAGTATACACACACACACACACACACATATATATATATCTATATATATCTCTCTATATATAAAGAAATATAGTCTTAAGGTGTGGTATATTTATCGGATAAAGTGCTCAATATCAGAGCTAGAGCGTGTGTAAATATAAAAGTGAAGATTAAAGTCAACACTTAGAGTCGACAGTTTGTTTCATGCTAGACGCAATCGTCAGGCCACGAGGCATCTAGCATGAAAGCAGATTGGCACCTCTAAGTGCTGACTTCAATGTTCACTTTTGTATTTATATATATATATATATATATATATATATATATATATATATATATATATGCGTATACAGTGATTAATATAAAGCTACAAATTAAATTTTAGATTAATAATTATTTTAATTATAGAGACACGTTACTAAGTTATAGTATTTGTTAATATACCTGGTATATAATCAGTAGCTATTAGTTTTATTCATTTTTGACACAAATCTTAACTTTTTTACCTGATTCGGGCAGAGCAGTGAACAGTAATAAGACTCTTATTACTCCCGAGATTAGCCATGACCCTTTGGGTCACTGAAGCTTCAACTTAAGAAAACATTGAAATTGATTTCAACACTGAAAGAAAAAAAATGGAAAAGAAGCAAATTATCCGTTTGAAGTTATTTGAAATAAGAATACTTATTATATAAAATCGAAGTTTTTAATCTTATTCACTTAGAATTTTTTTAGTCAGATTAACTTAAAAGTATTTTTTAATATGCCAAGAAATATTTGAAAAACATATTCAGTTGAAAATTTTTTTTTTTAAAATATGGCAAAAAATATTTTCTTTTGTTTCAGTATTTAAAATATTGTTTGTTTAATGAAACCTGAAATCACGCAATAACAGAGAGATAGAAAGATATATATATATATATAGAGAGAGAGAGTAATGTGGTAAAAGAGAGAGGTGGTAAGAGAGAGAGAGAGGTGGTAAGAGAGAGAGAGAGAGGTGGTAAGAGAGAGAGAGGTGGTAAGAGAGAGGTGGTAAGAGAGAGAGAGAAAGAGAAAGAGAGAGAGAGAGAGAGAGAGAGGTGGAAAGAAACTTAAATCATTATGCGCCCGATGGCCGACTTAAGCACGATTCACAAGCATTTAGTATTAGATAGATAGATAGATAGATAGATAATAGGAAGAAGAAAGAGAAACAAAGAGGAATGCAATAGTAGTAGTGATGCTAGTGGTGGTAATGGTGATGATGGTGATGGAGGTAATTGTGTTTATAATGACTTCTCGGTTATTTTTAATGTGTTTATTTATTTATTTATTAGTAATTTATATACAATATTTATTTGATAAGCTATTAAATACAAACACTTATAATAAACTTTTCTTTAAATGTTATTAGTAACTATATATTAATTGTATCTATGGATAAAACATAATCGTGTAATAATAGGAATATGGAAATTTGAATATAGTTTCATATAATTGAATATAAGAGAAAAAAATCAAAGAAAATTGCATTGAAATTTGAAGTTAAGTCGGAGTCTGGTGAAGCGCGTCGTGTCTCCTTGGGATACAAACGCTTAGATTTTACCATTGTTGTTCATAATAGCAATTGTAAAAAAATAAATAAATAAAATAATTAAATAAAAATAACCGGAAGAGTCCTGGCCCCATGAACGTGATGTCCCACCATGGTGTGGATATGCTCTTGCACCCACGAAATAGCCCCCATGTAAGTACGAACTAACTATAATGCTGACACAACGAAAAATATTGATAAGCCGCATCAGTTGTCACCCGGGTCAACAAGGACCGCGATCCCTCAGTGAGGAACCAGACTAGAATCGAAAAGTCTGCAATTGGAACAAACTCTACCCAACGAGAACTAGAGGAAAACCATACCGGAGACAGTCTTCACAGAAGCACTCTATATTCATTAAAAGAAAATACCACCAAAAGAACAATAAATAAATAGTCTAAGGAAGAGTATATTGAAGTAATGATAGCCTTTTACACTGCTACGATAAATCCTACAACGACAACAACGACCAAAGTTGCCTATAATATATGGCAAGAAAAACACCCCTCAAACAGACTAAACATTGATGTCAACAAAATAGCCAATCTCAGGCGTGACATCATCAGAAAAAAAAGAATACTTGAAATAGAATCCGAAAGCATCCGAGAAAACATCATAACTAGATTAAACGTTAACATCTATGGGCTAAATGCCAACAACCAAGAGGAGATATATGCAGAGGAACAAATAGAAACCAGTTGTAATAATCCTTCTGGAGTACACAAGATAATGACGAATATAAGAGAGAAACAGAAATGACAAAAAATATCCGATATAAATCGGAGAATGTAAAGAAAATGTCTTTCGAGGAAAGGCTGACAATTCCAAAATTAAGAAAGAACCGTCAAGTGGCGTAAACCATCAACCTTACAAACCAAGCAATTAGAAAATAAGGGATGAAATGGAAAGAACGATGAACCTGACAGAAATTAATCAGATTATATACGCAGCCTCGGCAACGATCTCAGAAACAATAGGTGAAAACGTAAAAACCCGATGTAAACGAAAAAGAAAAATGCCAGAAACCGAAATAAATAAACTACGAGGACAATTGTTATTTCTAAGTGAAGTAAACAAGGAAAGAAAAAGTAAATCAAAGAAAGAAAAAGGAGACAACTGAAACGAAGCCTTGACATAAAGAATAAAACTAACTTACCAAAAATTAAAGAGACGCTGAAACAAAAAATTCAAGCGAAGGTACAGAGAATTAGGCTCTGTCTATATTTCTGAGATGAGGTATTATGTACATTATTTACATTATTCGAACTATTGTCCTCATCTTTGCCGCCATATTTATTACAACGTTTCGGTTGTTGTACGCTCCGGCCTTCTTCAGGTGGTTGGAATGTCGAACTGAACCCTTTATTTCGCTCACTGGCGTACACTGTTCTAGTCCAACGTGCGATGTTTAATGGATATCAGTTATCAGTTATCTCCTGTTAATTTCCCTCTGAAAGTTCTCCACTGCCTTAACTGGATATTGAACTCACACTCTTTGGGTCCTGTCACTGGATCTAACCAACGCCTTTATCCACTGTACCATTCCAAGATCTTCAAAGAAGATGCCAAGAAACTATATCGAGAACTTGGAAAAAATAAAATAGACGCACCTAATATCAAGGAAGTCGAGGAGTTCTGGTGTAAGACGTGAGAAGACTGCAAAATGCATAATGGCAGAGCTAGATGTATAAAGCAACAACAGGAAAACGCACACATATAGAGTGCCAAAAATGGTCGGATATCAATATTACTGAAATAACCACTGCCATCTACAAAACTAAAAACCAGAAAGCACCAGGAATAGATCGAATAGCCAATTTTAGGATAAAAACCCTATTTAGCATCCACCAAGACCTCGCACGGGCTTACAATGACATAATCATAAACCCAGAAAAATGCCCCAAATGGTTCGCGTGGAGGTTAACATACCTATTCCTCAAAACAAAAGTGACACAGAAACAAAGAACTATAGACCCATTACCTGCCTACCAACAATGTACAAGATCCTCACTTATATCATAATCGAGAGTACATACAAATTCCTTGAGAAAAACAATTTACTCCCAGCAGATAAGAATGATGTAAAAAGAGGAAGTTACGGGTGCAAGGACCAACTAATTATCAATAATTTCTTATCGACTGCAGAAAAAGAGTTCGACAGTATTCCACACTCATGGATAAAGAAGAGCCTAAAAATATACAGTATGGCCCAGAACTGTGAAATTCATAACAGAAAGCATGAGAAGTCTACACTAAATCTAAACCATACAAACGGGTCATTAACATCGAGACGAATCCATATCAAAAGTGGGATCTTCCAAAGAGATTCATTATTACCACTACTCTTCTGCCTTGCATTAGCGCCACTCAGCTGCCTACTGAACAACAGTAGCCACGGATACAAGGTACACAATGGCAAACTGAATCACCTATTCTATACTGTTGATCTTAAAACGTTTGTTGATGACAACCAGCAGAAAAAACAAAACTACTCAACCTCGTCAAAACCATCAGCGAATACACTAGGATGTAGTTCGGAATCAATAAATATGCCAAAGACACATTCAAAGGCGATAAACTAACGAAAGTTATCGATTTAGACTTTGATGTCAACAGCAAGATTAAGGGACTAGAACAAGATGGTATTTACAAATACTTAGGAATTAATGAAGAAGACGGAATACAACATTCAATTATGAAGAAAAAGTTCCAAAATGAATATTATAGGAGAGTGTGTCTGATACTAGAAAGCGATCATAATGGTGGGGGGGGGGGCAATAAAATGAATGCTACTAGAACTTAGCTGTACACGTAGTAACATACAGCTTCAACATTATTAAATGGAAGTTGAATGACATTAAAAAATTGGACGCCATGACCAGAAAAATCAGTATCCAAATGAGGATGCGTCACTTGAAATCAGATGTTGATAGGACGTACATATCAAGAGCTTGAGGAGGCCAAAGTCTAATCCAAATGGAAGTGACTCAAAAACTACAACAATTGGATTATAAGCCTACCTCATAAAAATCAATGACCCTCTCGTACAAACAGTAAAGCACCAAATCCACACCATCAACAAAGAAGCTGCACTCTTCAAGAAACAGCTTAATATACCTGATATCCTACCAACAAAAAACGAAGCGAATACTATTTATGCCAAACGAGTAAAGCAGAAAGCAAAACAACTTCGCCAAATGGAATTGCAACAAAACTGGTAGGACAAAGCGTTGCATGGCAAATACATAAAAAGAACGAAAGAAGCAGATGTGGACCAAGAAAAACACATCAGAAACGCACTAGTGTCTGAGAAGCTCCGGTTGAAAGCTGAGACAGAAGTACTAATTATTGCAGCTCAGGACCAAAGCCTCGCAACCAGATCCTATCACTGTCACATAATCAAGGATTGAGCTGACCCGAAATGCAGGATCTACGGAAAATATGATGTAATTTACATACGTTTCTGTGATCTAGAAAACATAATTGTAGGCAGGATTGTTAGGCCAACAGCTATTAAATTTGAATTTCACAACTTTAAACTTTTGAAACTACTTTTAAAATAAATTGGGCTAAATTGGAGTGCTACTTAGAAGTTAAGTGACGCTGGGCTTTGATATGAAACCCAACTGTAGTTCAATCTGGTAGGATTTTTATAATAATCAGTCATTCAGTTATGTGCCATGCGTGATACACAAACAAGCGTAAATGGAAGATGAAAAGAAATCATCTTAGAAAGAAAGTGCGACTGAACAAAAGAAAGAAAAACGTTAATGAAAATGAAAAATGGAAAGAAAAATGTTAGAAAGAAAAGAAGAACGAACGACCGAAAGAAAGAAATAGAAAACAAGAAGCGGGAATGAAAAAAAGGAAGACATATTAGAAAGAAAGACAGAAAGAAAGAAAGAAAGAAAGAAAGAAAGAAAGTAACGAGAATGAAAACCGAAAAATATATATTAGAAAGAAAGAAAAAAAAAAGATAGAAAGTGAGAAAGAAAGAAAGTACGAAAGAAAAAATAAAGTAGCGGGAACGAAAACCGAAAAATACATATTAGAAAGAAAGAAAGAAAGAAAGAAAGAGAAAGAAAGAAAGAAAGAAAGTAGACTGAATGAAAACCGAAAAATACATATTAGAAAGAAAGAAAGAAAGAAAGAAAGGAAGGAAGAAAGAAAGAAAGAAAGAAAGAAAGGAAGGCAGAAAGAAAGAAAGAAAGAGAAAGAAAGAAAGAAAGTAGACTGAATGAAAACCGAAAAATACATATTAGAAAGAAAGAAAGAAAGGAAGAAAGAAAGAAAGAAAGAAAGAAAGGAAGGAAGAAAGAAAGAAAGAAAGAGAAAGAAAGAAAGAAAGTAGACTGAATAAAAAACCGAAAAATACATATTAGAAAGAAAGAAAGAAAGGAAGAAAGAAAGAAAGAAAGAAAGAAAGGAAGGAAGAAAGAAAGAAAGAAAGAGAAAGAAAGAAAGAAAGTAGACTGAATGAAAACCGAAAAATACATATTAGAAAGAAAGAAAGAAAGGAAGAAAGAAAGAAAGAAAGAAAGAAAGGAAGGAAGAAAGAAAGAAAGAAAGAGAAAGAAAGAAAGAAAGTAGACTGAATGAAAACCGAAAAATACATATTAGAAAGAAAGAAAGAAAGGAAGAAAGGAAGAAAGAAAGAAAGAAAGGAAGGAAGAAAGAAAGAAAGAAAGAGAAAGAAAGAAAGAAAGTAGACTGAATGAAAACCGAAAAATACATATTAGAAAGAAAGAAAGAAAGAAAGAAAGGAAGGAAGAAAGAAAGAAAGAAAGAAAGAAAGGAAGGCAGAAAGAAAGAAAGAAAGAGAAAGAAAGAAAGAAAGTAGACTGAATGAAAACCGAAAAATACATATTAGAAAGAAAGAAAGAAAGGAAGAAAGAAAGAAAGAAAGAAAGAAAGGAAGGAAGAAAGAAAGAAAGAAAGAGAAAGAAAGAAAGAAAGTAGACTGAATGAAAACCGAAAAATACATATTAGAAAGAAAGAAAGAAAGGAAGAAAGAAAGAAAGAAAGAAAGAAAGGAAGGAAGAAAGAAAGAAAGAAAGAGAAAGAAAGAAAGAAAGTAGACTGAATGAAAACCGAAAAATACATATTAGAAAGAAAGAAAGAAAGGAAGAAAGGAAGAAAGAAAGAAAGAAAGGAAGGAAGAAAGAAAGAAAGAAAGAGAAAGAAAGAAAGAAAGTAGACTGAATGAAAACCGAAAAATACATATTAGAAAGAAAGAAAGAAAGAAAGGAAGGAAGAAAGAAAGAAAGAAAGAAAGAAAGGAAGGCAGAAAGAAAGAAAGAAAGAGAAAGAAAGAAAGAAAGTAGACTGAATGAAAACCGAAAAATACATATTAGAAAGAAAGAAAGAAAGGAAGAAAGAAAGAAAGAAAGAAAGAAAGGAAGGAAGAAAGAAAGAAAGAAAGAGAAAGAAAGAAAGAAAGTAGACTGAATGAAAACCGAAAAATACATATTAGAAAGAAAGAAAGAAAGGAAGAAAGAAAGAAAGAAAGAAAGAAAGGAAGGAAGAAAGAAAGAAAGAAAGAGAAAGAAAGAAAGAAAGTAGACTGAATGAAAACCGAAAAATACATATTAGAAAGAAAGAAAGAAAGGAAGAAAGGAAGAAAGAAAGAAAGAAAGGAAGGAAGAAAGAAAGAAAGAAAGAGAAAGAAAGAAAGAAAGTAGACTGAATGAAAACCGAAAAATACATATTAGAAAGAAAGAAAGAAAGAAAGAAAGGAAGGAAGAAAGAAAGAAAGAAAGAAAGAAAGGAAGGCAGAAAGAAAGAAAGAAAGAGAAAGAAAGAAAGAAAGTAGACTGAATGAAAACCGAAAAATACATATTAGAAAGAAAGAAAGAAAGGAAGAAAGAAAGAAAGAAAGAAAGGAAGGAAGAAAGAAAGAAAGAAAGAGAAAGAAAGAAAGAAAGTAGACTGAATAAAAAACCGAAAAATACATATTAGAAAGAAAGAAAGAAAGGAAGAAAGAAAGAAAGAAAGAAAGAAAGGAAGGAAGAAAGAAAGAAAGAAAGAGAAAGAAAGAAAGAAAGTAGACTGAATGAAAACCGAAAAATACATATTAGAAAGAAAGAAAGAAAGGAAGAAAGAAAGAAAGAAAGAAAGAAAGGAAGGAAGAAAGAAAGAAAGAAAGAGAAAGAAAGAAAGAAAGTAGACTGAATGAAAACCGAAAAATACATATTAGAAAGAAAGAAAGAAAGGAAGAAAGGAAGAAAGAAAG
>OZ038500.1:82031733-82056733 GCA_964036315.1 Acanthosepion esculentum
GAAGAAAGGAAGGAAGAAAGAAAGAAAGAAAGAAAGAAAGAAAGGAAGGAAGAAAGAAAGAAAGAAAGAAAGGAAGGAAGAAAGGAAGGAAGAAAGAAAGAAAGAAAGAAAGAAAGGAAGGAAGAAAGAAAGAAAGAAAGAAAGGAAGGAAGAAAGAAAGAAAGAAAGAAAGAAAGGAAGAAAGAAAGAAAGGAAGAAAGAAAGAAAGAAAGGAAGGAAGAAAGAAAGAAAGAAAGAAGGGAAGGAAGAAAGAAAGAAAGAAAGAGAAAGAAAGAAATAAAGTAGACTGAATGAAAACCGAAAAATACATATTAGAAAGAAAGAAAGAAAGAAAGAAAGGAAGGAAGAAAGAAAGAAAGAAAGAAAGGAAGGAAGAAAGGAAGGAAGAAAGAAAGAAAGAAAGAAAGAAAGGAAGGAAGAAAGAAAGAAAGAAAGAAAGGAAGGAAGAAAGGAAGGAAGGAAGAAAGAAAGAAAGAAAGAAAGAAAGAAAGAAAGTAGACTGAATGAAAACTGAAAAAATATCTGTTAGAAAGAAAGAAAGTAGCGGGAATGAAAACTGAAAAAATTCCTAAATAGAATGAATGAAAGAAAGAAAGAAATTAGAATGAAAACCGAAAAATATGTATCAGAAAGCAAGTAGCTGGAATGAAAACTAAAAAAAAAAATACATATTAGAAAGAAAGAAAGAGAAAGGAAAAAAGAATGTAGACTGAATAAAAACAGAAAAAATATTTATAAGAAAGAAAGTAGCGAGAATGAAAACTGAAAAAAAAATGCATATTAGAAAGGAAGAAAGGAAGAAAGAAAGAAAGAAAGAGAGAAAAGAAGAAAGAAAGAAAGAAAGTAGACTGAACGAAAAACGAAAAATGTATGTTAGAAAGAAAGAAAGAAAAATAGAAATAAATAAATAAAGAAAGAAGAAAAAAGTAGCTGGGTTGCAAAACCGAAAAAAATCTTATTAGGAAGAAAGACAGAAAGAAAGAAAGAAAAAGAAAGTCTCGGTAATGAAAACTGAAAAAAATATACAGATTAGACAGAAAGAAAGAAAAGAAAGAAAGAAATCGTAAAGACGAAAGCAATAACTGATGCACATAAACATATTCTACTCGGGTGAAAAGTTCATAGGCTAACCAAAATCCTCTCATGGAATGTGACCAAATGAGGTTTGTTTGTTTTTTAACATAGCCCCTCCCATCTGCACTGCACAGAGTTCTTCCATCGGTGTTGCAGTGCATGGATTCCATCCATGAAGAAGCTTTCATTTTATTTTTCAAAAAGTCATCCACAGCAGATATGACGTCATCATTACTGCGATACTGGTTTCAAGCCAAGTATTTTCATGTTGGGGAACTGTTGATAATTTGATGGGGCCCAGTTAAGAGAACGGGTAATGTGATCAACCATTTCAAAACCACAGTTACGGACATCAGGCATTAAAGCCAAAACATTGTGTGCTGGGTGCATTGTCCTGATGAAACAACACACCATTCGTCAGTTTTCCTGGGTGTCGGTTTTGATAGCCTTTCGTAACTGCCTCAACAAGTTGGCATGCTAGACTCCATTGATGATGTGACCCTTTTGAAGATAGTTAATAAATACAATGCCTTTTGCATGTAAAAAGAAACTAAGGCTATCTTCTCCGCTTCTGGTGAAACGACATTGGGCTTTATGGAGCGGTGGAAGATTGCTTTTACTGCTTAGATTGTCTTTGGCTCAAAATGAGGAAACGAACACACATCCTGGGATTGGAAACGTTCAAATATTCCATTTGGATCTGCCTGAAACAATGTCAGATTTAAACGCGATGTGTTCAGCCTGTACTATTTTGATCAGGTGTCAGAAGATGTGGCACCCAGCGAGAAGAAACCTTCGTCCTGCCAAGATCATTGTGGAGAATATTTTCAACTCTCTCACGGGATATTCTGTTTTATAGTCCATCGCCTGTCAGCCATCAGCATGTGGTGAACACGATCAATGTTTCCCTTGAAACGGTGGCAGTTGCAGGAGGTTCAGACCTTGTGTCTTCAGCAAGACTCTCACCTGCCCTCATAATTTCAGTTTCCCACTTTTGCATTGTTTATAAATCTGGAGGTGATATCCCCTAATGTAGCAACGATGTTAACATGATTATTTTGGAAGCTAAACGCTTTTTCTGCGGGTGCTTGATAATACTACGCAGCCAAATTTTGTCCATTTTCCAGATAAGTCGCTAGAAGATGCATTTGAAGTCTTTTTTGAATAGTCAGATGTCATTTTACCTAGAAATAAAAAATGCACTTATTAATAGAAATAGTAAAAATTAATGTATGCAATTTTAGTATCACTGCTTCATAGTCAGCCTATGAACATTTCAGCCCACCTGTAAAGAAACAAAATAGTTATTAATAAGAAGATTTGAAATTAATCTATACAAGATTTCACAGATCTAGCATCAATCTTTCATCGCCTATGAACTTTTCAGCCCACTCTCGTACCTGGAAATAAACAAAATAGTTATTAATAAGATTTGAAATGAATCTATGCAAGATTTTACAGCTCTGGTATAACAGCTTTCAAAGACAGCCTATGAATATTTCAGCCTACCTCTAAAGAAACAAAATAGATATTAATAAGAATTGAAATTAATCTATGCACGATTCCAAAGCTTTAATATCACTCGTTCATATTCAGCCGACGAACATTTCAGCCCACCCGAACATTTCAGCCCACCCGAACATTTCAGCCCACCCGAACATTTCAGCCCACCCGAACATATTTTTTTTTGTTATTAAAGGAAGAGAAATTAATTCGCAAAAATAAAAAGCGATGAATCAATATCGATTCTCTTAATTCTGATTGCACGTGAAGACCTTCTTGGGTTGCTTTCCTCATACGCTTCACAACTATTGAATGGCACGCAGAAAGAAAATGAATTAATTTTAAAACAAAGCATTCATCTTTTCTCTACCTGTTATTAATCGAGATGAAACATAAATTTAAATATAGCAGAGTTTAAAATGTATTTACATCGGAAGGTCAGAGAAGACGAAAGCATCGAGATATACACGTATATATGATAGAAATTGTAAGGAGGATTTGATAATTATAATTAAGTAATTCATTGAGTCTGAAAGAAACCTCAACAGAATGCAGAAAGCACTGGACGGCCGTTTCGTCCTATATTTGAAACCCTGACAGTTAGGTTGTCAAGCAAACACCATACCAACTGTTCCAACGGACCTCGGTGACGACGAGATAGCAAATCAGACTCAATATAGCGCCGCTCGCTCACATATTCTGTGGTGGAACTCAACTGAAGTTCTCTGTAACCATAGGACTGTGCCCCCCCCCCCCGGAGCCACGACTAATATCACTAAGCCGCTCAAACTGAAGCATTAGAAGCCGGATCAAGCAATGATATACATATGATAGAAATATATATATATATGTAGGCATTCAAGTCGTCTGGAGATCGCGTGAGTGTAAAACTCGAGTTACGACTATTAGTACAGGATACAGGGGGTTCAATCCATACATCTGGAGGGGCAATTTGTTATCTGCACCAGAGTATGCATACAGACATGAAGTTTCAGAAAAAAATGTTGGACCTGTCAGAATTACTTCAGAGTGCGTATTTTGCAGACCAGAAGACACATACCCCCAAAATCCGCTAAAATGGGCTTAAATCCTCCAACATCAGATTAATCGAACCGAATTTGGCATACATTGATCTGGAATGTGTTTAAGGGCAATGTTCATGACATTATAAAGCTATATTAAAGTGCGAAAATAGAATGTACAAATTTTTGCATATTGGAGGGTACTTTACAGACTGTGGGATCAGGTTGAGATCATAGGCTGTTATGGTGAAACACACCTAGTCTATAGATAATAGACTCTCCCACCTAATATAAGTAGGAGTCAGTGAGGGTCGACTGGGAGTCGAATACGAAAGTAGTCAGCTACCACAACTAGATTACTCTGCGTAATACTTATTATAACAAGTTCCTAACGTTTTTGTACGTTGAACCTATTTAGGACCGAATTTAGTCCAAATACAGTTTCCACTGCGGAAAGTAACTCTACAGCATAGGCAAAGAACACCATTGAAAAATTCGTAAACTTAAGGAATCAGCACATATGCTAGGCCACAAAAATCTCCTGAGCCGACCAAACATAGAAATGAATACAATATGGGAACCAGTAATAAGGAGTGCCAGAGAAAAGCGATAATAACAACAAAAATTGCAATATGAGCACCGGTAAAAATGGTGGCTGAAAACATTAGGTTTATAATACCCAGAAATTCATACAAAGATGTCCTGAAGGACACATGACACAGTGGATAAAGGCGTTAGTTAGATCCAGTGACAGGACTCAAAGAGAAAAACTTCTCGGACATTCAGGTCGGTAAATGTTATTTAATACTGTTTATTACAAACAAAGCATTTACTTAAATATTTGTATCTATAAAAAGAATATATAAACATAAAAATGTCTTTAAATACACATCATAGTTTTTTTAAGCTTTGTTCAAATATTAAAAGGTATGTCAAATTAAACACATTGTGGCAAAGATAATAAAATCAGATTAATTATGCGCGAAAGAGGACAGCAGAAACGACGACAGTTTTGTTTAAATCTGGTCTGTAAATTACTATCTAATATGCAAAAAAAGAGTATATTCTCTTTTTTTTCACTTTAATATATTTTTATCATACCATGAGCATTGCATTTTAACACATTCCAGACCAATATAAGCCCAATTTGGATCGGTTGATCTGATGTTGTTTTTTTTAAGCCCATTTTAGATTTTTGGGTATGTGGCTTCTGGTCTGCAAAATACACTCATAAGTAATTCTGACAGGTCCAACATTTCTTTTCTGAAAGTTGAGGTATGCATGCATGCTCTGGTATAGGTAACAAATTGCCCCTCCAGATGTATTGGTTGACCCCCCCCGCCTCTGGAGCCTGTACTATATTCTTTCATAGGATTTAACGTTGGTAAGCGTTTTTATCCTCGGTCGAGGCAATCTGTTTGTAAAATATTCTTGGTTTGTATCTTGGGCTGTACTTTTAACAGCGACTACCGTAAACTTTAAACTTACTAAATCAAAAACGAAGGATTGATGGATATATGGTTATATAGACTTTTGTCCTTGTTTCGCTGTGAGGACTCCACCCTCCAAAAAATGTGTGTGTATGTATGTGTGTGTGCGTTAAATAACATGTTAATATATATTAATAATATATTGTTAAATATTATGGATAAGCTTTTGTATTAATTTTTTTTCAAATTTCTGAACAGTTTGTTTTGTTTTATCGGTAAATTAGCCAAAATTCATATTATTGATATTGATTTTTTTCTTCCGAAGTAATTTTAAATGATAGTCAATGTGTGTGCTTTGAAATTTGAAAGATTTACTAAAAACTTGACAGAAAGAAATTGTTAATATTATTTAACGAAACATGTTTCAGAGAATTCTTGCTGTCAAAATCCCTTATACCATATATATCTCTATCTATAAAAGGCAGGATGTGTGTGCGTGTGTAACGAATGCACGGCCGCAATTTTCGACAGATTTGCACCAAAATTTACATGCACATGCTCCAAGTTAGTGCAAAGGCCAAGACCGACTTTGCATTTCTCAGCTCCCATCGATAGTGGAAATAATCGATTTTTTCATGCTTCTACGGTAGTTTTCATGTAGTCTGTGGCCATTTTCTACTGACCAGAGTGAGAGCCTATAGCTGACTGCCACGAATAGGCAGGAAGATTCTATTGGCCAGCGTGAGAGCCAACAGCTGACTGGCACGAATGTTAACTAGCATGCTAGCATACAAAAAAAAATCGATAGCTGCATTCGTCACAAGTGGGAAAAATTTTAATCTACATGGCACTTTACTCCAATTGGCTCATTCACTTGCTTAAACTCAACGTTGATTCTGATTCCGCTAAACTGCGTTGGGTGTGAAAAAGTATTTGTTGTTAACATTCTTTTTTCATTCGTTTTTTTCCAGTTACGAGTCCTTTTTTAAAGTTGATCGTTTTGTTTTCATTTTGTTTAGTTCTTTTTTCGTAACAGATTTAATGTTTAGTATAGAGCTTAGAAAAAATTCGCAGTGTGAAATAGGCAAGAAGTAAGGCATGTAGCAACATCAGCACGGAAAAGGGCACTCCTTTAAAGGCAAGGAAGGGCAAAAATATTTTAAGTCAAATGATAGCGATTGCTGTATGAGTCGTACGATTTTTGAATCAAGCACGGGCAACGCCGGGCCATGTACTAGTATATATATATATATATATATATATATATATATATATATATATATATATATATATATGTGTGTGTGTGTGTGTGTGTGTGTGTGTGTGTGTGTGTGTGTGTGTGTGTGATTGTAATACTTTTACAGAATACATACAATCCTCTATAAAAATGTAGACGGTATAATGGCTTTATAGGTTCTTATTATTGTCCTAACAGACGGGTGTTGTGGGATCGCATAGCCGGCCATTAATATCCATTTGACACGAACAGAAATTAATTTTTAATAACGCTGGCAGTAATTTTATTTTCCTTACCAAAACCATTTCCACAATTAGATTTTAAAATTACTATTAAATTTAGCTCCAGATCATTGCAGGCCGAATAATATTTATTTATATATTTTGGTAACTAAGGTTTAGATCTTAATTATTTAATTTAATTATTTAACAACATTTCAAAACCAGTTCCTATGCTGAACACCAGGATATGGTGTTCAGCATACGTGTTATGTGTTAGAAACTTCGGAAAATGTCGGAAACACTCGGCAAAGTCCGGTGAATTGCAGATATTCTCCCCGCTAACGGCGTGTTTAACAACCGTGACCAAAAATATATTTAAATCACATATAAAATCGAATTCAATTTTCATAAAAGTTATACAATTGGAAAGAAAATAAAAATGAACAATTTTCTGGTTATTATTTTCGCCCAGTATGGAGAAACGGGCATATTGGTGTCGGATCATTTTGCAGTTATTAAAACATCTTTCTATGAATAATCAATAGAAATGAAGTTTGAACGCTAGCTATACTGAATTAAAAAATTTACGGATTTTTCATCTATTAACTGAAATTCAATAAACCACTCCATATTATTACGTCATTGATTGAATTTATTTGTTGGAAAGGCTTTCGTATAAGAAATCATCGAATCTGTCTATTTTTCTGTGATGAGGTTTTATAAATCTTTAAATAAATCTTTACACTGTTTACATTGTTCGGACTGTTGTTCTCATCTTTATTGTTATATTCACGATGTTTCGGTCGTTATACGTTCCGGTCTTCTTCAGGTGATATACGATAAAATTTCGAACGGAAACCTTTATTTAATCCACAGGGGATGGCGCGTGGAACTAGAACAACCTACCCCCACCCCCGTTGACTAAATAAAGCATTCAGTTGGAAATTCTAACGTATATCACCTGAAGAAGGCCGGAGCGTATAACGGCCGAAACGTCGTGAATATGACAATAAAGATGAGAACATCAGTCCAAACAATGTAAATAGCGTAAATAATTCATGAATTATTTAGATTTTTTTTAATGAAAATATACACTGACAGATAAAATACCTCATGACGGTGAAGAGGTTTAGAATTTTTAAAGTGATAATTCTTCATAGGTTAATTAAAATTATTTTATTTTCAAATAAAAAACTTATATTATGCATTGTTAAAAATTATTTAATCCTCAAGCAAGGCGATAATTCTATTGAAACGCAAGGGTTTGCTGGGAGTGAAAGAGAATGAAAAGACTTTATTGAACAGAAAGGGCAATAAAAGAACGTGACTCAGGAAGACAGAAGATGGTGATTGGCTTTACATTGATATTTTGGAAGACTGTAGGGGGCAGGGAAGCCAGAAACCTGAACATTGTTGCACAGAAAAGTTGTGAGAAAAGAAACTATAAAACAGAACATTTGGTTGCATCTAGTGAAACGGCGAGACCCAGTTTCAAGGGAGGCAGCACGTTTAAATTCATGCAATCGAATCACCAAGGCGGAAACTTAGAACAATGGCTATGAAATATTTGTCCAAGGAAGAAACTGACGGTAAGAAAGTGACTGAGGTTGAGATGCCAGGTCAAGATTGATTACATTACAGACCCTTCTTTAAATTTGGCCAAGAATCTCAAGATATATAGTAGGAGCATCAGAGCAGACATGACAGCAAAATTTAATAAACTAAATCCTCAGATACTTTAAAATCGTAATTTTTGCTGGTTAGATTATGGCGTCGGGTAGCCTTTTATTTTTATTTGTTATATTGTACTTTTGATTCAGGTATTTAAATTCACTCTAAATCTTGTTATATTGTACTTTTGATTCAGGTATTTAAATTCACTCTAAATCTTGTTACATTGTACTTTTGATTCAGGTATTTATATTCACTATAAATCTTGTTACATTTTACTTTTGATTCAGGTATTTAAATTCACTCTAAATCTTGTTACATTGTACTTTTCATTTAGGTATTTAAATTCACTCTAAATCTTGTTACATTGTACTTTTGATTCAGGTATTTATATTCACTATAAATCTTGCTACATTGTACTTTTGATTCAGGTATTTAAATTCACTCTAAATCTTGTTACATTGTACTTTTCATTTAGGTATTTAAATTCACTCTAAATATTGTTATATTGTACTTTTGATTCAGGTATTTAAATCCACTTTAAATCTTTTGGAGATTAAAAAAACTGAATATGCTTTTGAAGAATTTAAATATCATCAAAATAGATGTTTTATAATATTCACTTTTTTTTATAATTATTCACATTATTTAAAATTCAGATTACTGTCTGCATCTTTGTTAGTATCGAAACGTTTCAGCTGTCAAACGTATAAAACTGCAGAAGCGTCAGCAACAAATGCAGATTAAGTTTAGGATTGTCCCACGCAAAATTAACCTAGTGGTTACACTGTTGGTTCGTGAATTTGTTCATATTGTAATTATGTGTTTAATCATTGGATCGTTTAGACTTAGTAGAAACAAGACTCGCAATAACTGAGCTGTACTAGATAGGAACAAGACGAGATATCCCTAGACATGGACACCGGAACGAGAACATGCTAATCCCCCGTAGATCAGATAAAGGGCTTAGTTCAAAATTCCCTGAAGTTTACTCGAATCAGTGGAGACATGAGGACGATCACAGTGGCCAGTGGTTTGAACGTTCTAATGATAAAAACGAAGATGGAGACTTCAATCCGAATGTAAATGATAACTTCTCACCCCTTATATAATTATTTTAAGAAATAAAGTAATTATTCAACTAACATGATCCATTGTAATTTTTACAGATGTTTTCAACGCGATTGTATATATCGATACTCTACAGAAGCGTCGTTGGGTAATAATTAGCTAATTTCCCCTTACATATTCAGGCCTGTTTTCTATGTCTGTCTACATCTCAAGGACACATGGTACAGTGGATATCAACGTTGGTTATATCCAGTGACTAGACCCAAAGCGTTGTGAGTTCAATACCAGGCAACAGTAGTGGTGAACCAAAAAAACTTGGAGAGTTGAGTTAAAGGGAAATAACTAATATATCCGGAAGAGGCATGGCATGTGGAAGTAGAACAATCTACTCCGGTGGGCGAAATGAAGGGTTCGGTTAAAGATTCCAGTCATCTAAAGAAGACCCAAACCTTGTGAAGATAAGTATAACAGTTCGAATAATACAAGAAATCTAGATTTCTAGTATTACAGTGGTAGATAATTGTAAATTTATATACTTTTAGTTACCCTTACCAGAGGTTTGTATTGGGTGTCTTCAGCTGCTATCTGTAAAATTCCGTGATAATGCTATTCGTTTTACTAAGTATCGGAACACAATAATTAAGGTAGTTCGAATCACAGACCTTGCAGAACGACACAAAGATGCTAATTATCATTTTTTTCAACAGGCAATATAAATCAAAGGTCACCACATTTAGTTATCATCACCATGATCATCATCATCATCCTCAACATGATCGATCCCATAACTAGGTGTGGTCGTAGGCACGCTGCTCGGCAGAGCAGCTGGCCAGATTCCGTATCTGGGTTGAAAGCCGGAGAGGTATTCAATCATTCAATCAATAAACCGGCCGGATCCCATCCCTCTTAAGGTCGAACCGTAGCCTATATTCTCCGACTTGAAGGCTCGCCTTAGTTACGCACACATCGCCGTTTCTTCCTTCAGGCAATGCTCTGAGTGCTGACTCCAGTCTAGGAAGCTCTCCGTTCAGTGATACCTTGTTATCACTGCACTGGCGGCGTACATAGCTAGTCGTCATCATTCTGCAAGATGGTCTCTGACCAAACATGAAGATACATCTGCCCATTAACCATTCCTGTTCTTAATTCAGCTGGGTGTCTAGTCATCCTTCTCACCTGGTGGGTTAACCTGTTTAGTTGTCGATAACCCAAACTTTCACCAGGTATTACTGGGTTATATTTTACATGTAGCACTCATAGAATGACCTGATATAACGTAATACTCGTAGACTAACCTAACATTTTGCTCAATCTTGAGGTAAATGAATACATTGCCATTAACAATAACATAGGTTTATTTTTCTTGATTTAATCGAAGGTTATATGATTTGTGCTAAACTTGTAATTTCTTTGCGATGTCAAATAAACAAGACTTGTTTCTTTTATGTTAATTGTTATTGTACAAAAAATATTGAAAATTCACGATGCTTATTGAAGATCGACTCCAATTTTCGTGGTGCTTCTCTTTTCAGGACCCAGATAAAAATTATTGTATTAATTATTACAGAATATATGACTAACTGAATTTTCAAATTGGAATATTTTACACTTACTCAATTCTGTCAACTGAAAACCCAAATATTCAAAACTAGCAGCATGGTCCGGCGTTGCCCGTGCTTGATTAAAAAATCGTACGACTCATACAGCAATCGCTATCACTTGACTTAAAATATTTTTGCCCTACCTTGCCTTTAAAGGAGTGCCCTTTGCCGTGTTGATGTTGCTACATGCCTTACTTCTTGACTATTTCACACTGCAAATTTTTTCTAAGCTCTATACATTAAATCTATTACAAAAAAGAACTAAACAAAATGAACACAAAACGATCAGTTTTAAAAAAGGACTCGTAACTGGAAAAACCGAATGAAAAAAGAATATTAACAACAAATATTTTTCACACCCAACCCAGTTCTGCGGAATCAGAATCAACGTTCAGTTTAAGCAACCGAATGAGTCAACTGGAGTAAAGTGCCATACAGATTTAAATTTTTCCCACTTGTCACGAATGCAGCTATCAATTTTTTTTGCATGCTAGCATGCTAGGTAACATTCGTGTCAGTCAGCTGTTGGCTCTCACGCTGGCCAATAGAAGGTTCTTGCCTATTCGTGGCAACCAGCTATAGGCTCTCACTCTGGCCAGTAGAAAATGACCGCAAACTACATGAAAACTGCCGTAGAAGCATGAAAATATCGATTATTTCCACTATCGATGGGACTTGGGAAATGCAAAGTCGGTCTTGGCCTTTTCACTAACTTGAAACATGTGCATGCAAATTTTGGTGCAAATCCGTCGGAAATTGCGGCCATGCATTCGTCACACTCACACACACATCCTACCTTTTATAGATAGAGATTTAACTACACACACACACACACACACACACACACACACACACACACACACACACACACACACATACATACATATATATATATATATATATATATATATATATATACATGTACATATATATAATGGACTCTCCTGTTGTTTTTGAAATGTGAGTGTCAAGCAAATCAGTTCCTAGGAACCGACAACCCGAACACCACCACATATGACTTGATTACTTTGTGCAGAACCAACCACACATTTTGAAAGGCCGAATACAGAGAACTGGTGCGCCGTGTGCCACAAGGTCCCCAAACGACCCTAAGCACGTTTTGAATTCAGAGTTGTCCTTCTCCTAGACCAGTTGCCATCCGACGCTATAGAACCCAGTCTGTCTTGCTATCTACCCATAGCTAGAGGGAGAAGAAGAGGATTCATATCTTTCCTAGGGCTATTAACACTTACTCACGTGCTAATGTATATATATATATATATATATATATATATATATATATATATATATATATATGATTAATACAAATAAAATTAGTCACTTATCTGATAGATGTTATATTTACCTCCTTAAATCCAGAACTTTCGTAAAGAAACTTTTTGTATTTGTTAGTTCAACTTGTCTGGAGTTTTCAGCAATTGGCTACAGATTTTCAAATTTTTCGTTATTTTTAAGTTTTACATAATTAATTTATGCGCTAATTTGGATTCTATTATTAAGTTAGGTTAATTTATTGGTGAGTTTGTGTGTTTTTTCTGTGTACGTCTGCGTATGTGTGTGTGCTTTTCTACTTAATTAATGGAAAAAATTATTTTAATGTTTATTTATTTTATATAAATCATATTATTTTATTGACTTATGTCAAACAACAAAAAACAGCATTAATATTTTAACATTAAAGGGATGAGGCACACGAGCGTAAGAAAAAAAAACTTGCGAATCGCTGCTATTCGACTGCGTGGAAAAGGGCTGGCCATGTCATATGTTACCTACTGAGGTCGAGCGCCGTGGATTTCTTGGGCAATAAATCATTTACTTCTTTTTGAAGGTGGGCATCACTGGCCTCAATCTGAAGAGTGCTTCATATCATCCCAAGCTCAAAAGACATCGAGTTGGATCTGGTCAAGATTGTAAATAAACAATGTTAAATAAAACCATGGTCGCAACACAATGCTACTTCCAACGTGAAACGCATCTGTTTACCTTCCATTCTACGTCTTGGATGACGGTCGCTACGAGCGCGTTGTGTATTAGTTAACGATCAAAAGCAAACGCTTTTAGCACAACATTGAAAATCTCAGTTGCATTTGTAAAAAGAAATCACAAGAGTCTGACACGTCCACAAAAACAACACCCTATCCGGTGGCAAAAGCTGCTGGTGGCACCAGGGGTGGCAGTACCACCTTAGCCACCGAAATTGTGTTACCTCTCCTGGTCGGTGGCTGACGATGCCAAGGTATCGCACGACTGAAAAAATTATATCAGCAATACAATTTTGAAGGAAAAATATTACCAGCAATACATTTTTGAAGGAAAAAATATTAAGCAATGCATTTTTGAAGAAAAATTATTACCAGCAATACATTTTTGAAGGATAAAATATTAGCAGCAATACAATTCTTGTTGGCATTAAATAACCCATTGAGGTGTTGATATGCCATAAATCAGAACCAACCAAATCCATCAAACTTTTTTCATTTTAATCACAGCGCAGATAGCAGTAATTTCTATAGCTATACTTGTGTTTTACATTACATCCTAATCGAATCCAATAAAGTGAAATCGCTTGTATAATAGCAAGTCGTTATTTTTTAAATTTTATTTTTTATCATTCTTTAATCTGATGAAAATCTCACCAAAGCATCCCTGACATTACACTAGCATGGCTAAGATGATTTGTAACTTTAATATCGCTATGATTTCTGTAGGAAGGCAATTTTCTTTGACTGCCGGCATTCAAAGATTGAGACAGACTTAGATTTGAAACTTCTACAATACAGCTATCCACACATCTGTCACGACTGATCATAATAGATGCAGATAATTGGTCACAATTATTTTTTGCTTCAGAAATTTTGTTTCTAAGATCTCCGAATACGATAAAAAAAGCCTATAAGATCATACGTTTAGCAATGAGTGGAGATTGCTAATATGAACAAAAATACCGAATATATAACTAAAAAAAAAAGAAATTTCTCAAAGAGTAAAATATTAGCCTGACTTTTCCCTTAAACGACGATATTAGAAAGGAATTGAGAAAAATGATTTTAGCATCTTCAACTGCCTAAAAATACACTGTTCACCGTGATATATACATAGCAACTTATTTCCTTACAGGAATATTTTATTTTCGAGCTGATATAAAAGAAAAACCTGTCGGAAGCGAGTTGAAGACATCAGAGAAGCAGACGTATCTTTTATCTCTAAAACAGAAATCTCTAAACCTTGATAAAAGGAGACTCGTCTCTTTGAGAATATGCCATTTTGCTTTTCATCTAAGATAGATAATTCCGAATATACTGAGAGCTGACAATAAAGAATTAATGCGAAGTCGGAAGCAATAAAAATTGTTCTTTATGCCAGACCATCGATACTGGATGACAATAATAGCTACATTTTCCGGAATAGATGAAGTTTTTTTTTATATTTTACCGGTGAATTTATTTATTATCTTTAATACAAATACAGTGCTGTTCGATAAAAGTGACTCACCTAATTTTAATTTTATTTTGTTATTTTTATTTTGTTATTTTTATTTTTTTATTTTATTTTTTATTTTCAATTTTTATTTTTTTATTTTTTTTTATAAAACAAAAAAAAATAATGACAAGCAAAATAATTTAACCCAAATAAATAAATAAATAAATAAACAAATAAAGGACTTCCGGCAAAATAACCGCCAAAACAGACTACCCACAATGCACCACTGACCCGTATATATAAATAGCCGAGAAAAATAACAGCACTCGTTGCCTGACGATTGCGCCTAGCATGAAACAGGCTGTCGCCTCTAAGTGTTGACTTCACTGTTCATTTATATATATATATATATATATATATATATATATATATATACATATACATTAGCACGTGAGTAAGTGTTAATAGCCTTAGGAAAGATATGAATCCTCTTCTTCTCCCTCTAGCTATGGGTAGATAGCAAGACAGACTGGGTTCTATAGCGTCGGATGGCAACTGGTCTAGGAGAAGGACAACTGTGAATTCAAAACGTGCTGAGGGTCGTTTGGGGACCTTGTGCCACACGGCGCACCAGTTCTCTGTATTCGGCCTTTCAAAATGTGTGGTTGGTTCTGCACAAAGTAATCAAGTCATATGTGGTGGTGTTTGGGTTGTCGGTTCCTAGGAACTGATTTGCTTGACACTCACATTTCAAAAACAACAGGAGAGTCCATTATATATATGTACATGTATATATATATATATATATATATATATATATATATATATATATATATATGCATGTGTGTGTGTGTGTGTGTCTAGTTGACAATAATGACGAAAAGGACCAAAGTGTAGACGGTGAGGGTAAAACTGAGGCAGTGAAGAAAGAGGTATGGCGGCATGGCATCCGACTCTCGGGGCTTCCGCAGGCGATGGAAAATTGATGTGCACAGTATTGAATACTTATATGAAGTAAGAATAGAGCCCCATGTGTATTTCGTTTGAGCCAGCCAATTCCTAGAAGCCAGATATATTCAAGTGGCCCTGGTTGGTAACTCATGTCACGAGGGTGGTGGGGGTTTTCCTTTCTAGTATCAGATTGGAAATTACTCTGGAGGCTTTCATATTAATGCCATGCATGGTGCTAAACCCGCTCAGAAATATTTAGATTTTCACCTAAATATAACTGTTTTATCATAACAATGGTTAAATATGGCTTTGACGAGTGAAGCCCGTGGATTTTGGTGAAGGCCATTTTTTTTTCGAACTGCTCCAGATAATAAAACAGAAATCTCATCACCTGAAGACTTTCGGCAGCAGCAAGAACTGAAATGGATATCACATGAAATTCGAACAGAAAATAATGACATAATCAAGATGTTGACATTTGACATTCACGAATCCTGTGACCCATCAGGGTCTAAGGGGCACCACATATACTTCAGCTGCAATAGAAGTGGCGTGTCTCTATCCTGAAAGGAGTCCAACCCTATCCAAGCCGGTATGAATTTAGAGTTTTCCTTCTTCTAGACCGGTTGTCGCCCAAGAACCCAGTCTGCCCTGCTATTTATCGATAGCTGGGGAGAAAAAGAAGTGGATTCATAACTTACCCATAAGTATCAACACGTAAGTGGATGTAATGGATCCGACGGGAATTCGAACTCAGCTCTCCTATTTCAAAGTCCAAGCGCTATCCATTACTCCACAGTGTCTCCATGACATTCGAGACCACTAGAAAGTAAACCTCTCATATTGGGAAGTTCGATAACAGCTACTGGATTTGAGAAACATATTTTCCTAAAAACTTGTTTTAAGAGAAAGTTTTTATAAATTCCAACCCAGAGTAGCACTGGATGTTCGGTCATTGTATGACGAATAGTTCTTTATAAGCAAACGGCAAATATTGCCATTATCATGTTAATGCTATCAATAGGTTTTAAAGAGAAATGCGAAAATTATAATTCGACGCGTGTGGCTTAATGTTATATTAGGTCGTCTTAATATTATAGCGTGCTAAATATATGCTCTCAAATACCCGGCGCGCCTTTTACATAAAAAAAAGATCAGCGTTTCAAGTCTGCTCTGCAATTTAGGTTTTATAGAGTGACGATCGATATATAATTATATAACCGCTATGCTTATTGAGATTAATCAAATGGCTGTAATTTCATGAGTCCGTAGAAAAGGTTTTATTAATGGCTTTTAGGATTCCTGTGAATGAAAGCTTTACTGAAAAGTATTTTTTAGACATTAGAAACTTGCACGGGGCCGATTGTAAATGTCTAGATTATATATTACGTTGTCACATATGAATATCTATCTATCTATCTATCTATCTATCTATCTATCTATCTGAGCCTGTTCATATTTATCCACCTAACTCAGCCTGTCCATATCTATCTAAATCTATTAATATTTATCTTTATATATATATATATATATATATATATATATATATATATATATATATATATATATATATATATATATATATATATATATCTTCCTATTCATACCTATCCTTCACATTCTGTTCATATCTATCTATCTATCTATCTATCTATCTATCTATCTATCTATCTATCTATCTAAGGCTGTTCATCTCTCTCTCTCTCTCTCTCTCTCTATCTATCTGTCTATTTCTGGCCATATCTATCTATCTATCTATCTATCTATCTATCTATCTATCTATCTATCTCAGCCTATTCATATTTATCCACTTAACTCAGCCTGTTCATATCTATCTAAATCTATTAATATATATATATATATATATATATATATATATATATATATATATATATATATATATATTTCTATTCATATCTATCTATCTATCTATCTATCTATCTATCTATCTATCTATCTAGCTAGCTAGCTAGCTAGCTAGCTATCACTGTCTGAACAAATTCATATCTGGTTGCTCATCAATATTGTAACGCTAGCCGTTTCTTTATAAAGATCCATTCAGTATTCATTGCCTGAGCCGCCGGAGCCACTCTCGGTTGAAATTTATCAAATCTTTCCATTAAAGCAGTTTTCTAAGAAAATAGGTTGATTTTTTATTCCATCATCTCTTCGATTTACATCTGGCATCAGTTTTACTTCCTGCTGCTGTTGAAGGTCCTCCAGTAACGTGTTTTCTGAAAAATATGAGAAAAAATATAAAACATTCTCCCCCTTCACCCTGTTGTCTTCTACTTCCTATTGTTTGATTAGTTTCTATTTAACTAATGTTTCACTTACAGAACATCTATTCTTGTCCATATAATATAGCTCTACCTAAATCACTAAAAAAGGATTCTGAAAAAATCCCTTTTCATGTACTACTTCTTTTAAATAACCCTCTTTTCTTTGTGATGTTTAATTAAAGAAAGTTTGGTTGCTTTCATACTGGTATTCTTAATAATCTACATTTTTTCTCTCTCTTTTTACCGACACAGTATTAACCTCTTCAACCATTTTATTTTATGTCCATATTTTTTTCTTCATTTTAATTTTTTCAAATGTCTTTTTTGGGATATATTTAAACGCATTTTCTTTGTCAATGTTTTCAATTTATTTTTTCAGCTTTTTAAAATTTTCCAAAATTGTATTGCCGTCCCTCCATAACTTGATAATATCTTTCTAATTAATTTTAGATTATAACTTTCTTATAGTTTAGAGCAATCGCTGTATCGCTGAAGCTAATATATATAATAATAATAATGAATTCTCTCCCGTCGGTTTCGATGTATGAGGATCTGACAGATTAATTGATTCAGTTATGAAATTTTGTGCGATAATCTTAAATGTCACTTAAAACCATCTAGTGATTTACAAATGAGGCCACATATGGAACAAGAGTGAAGATTGTGCGATGAGATCACTGTTAGATTTGCTGACCTTTTAGATCTTGCTCTCGCTTCTTGAAGATGATTCAGACAAGCAGATTGAAAACTGCTGAGTCCACTAAAACACGTTGATCTCCATTCTACCCGCTAAGCACTCAAGGGTGTTATGTGGTATATTGACAACTGACAAGTTGCTTTTCAGCTTGTCTTTGTATCTTAGCCATGGGCGTCCTACATTCCTGTAGCCCTGATCTAACTGGCTGTACATTAGGATCTTAGGTATCCTGTCATCAGACATTCTCAAAACATGACCAATCCACCGCAACTCAGAAAGTATGAGAAAAATCTTGATTCCTACAATATTACACCTGTTAAACAGTTCTACATTAGATGTCTTGAAGGTTAACTCCACAGATGACACGCAGACAGCTTTTATGGAAAACATCCAGCTGGCGTATATGGTACCTGTATGGAGTCCACGACTCTGAGCCGTACAAAAGGATGGCAATTACAACAGCTCTGTAAACCCGAATTTTCGTATCTAGTCGAATACCCCGCTCATTCCACAAGCGATGGCGAAGTTTGCCGAAAGCACTGGTAGCTTTAGCAATATATATATATATATATATATATATATATATATATATATATATATATATATGTATATATGTATACTTTCAAACTCAGGTAGCGGATTCAGGTGACCTCCTGAGTTTTAAAGTGTCTGTGTGTGTGTATATATATATATATATATATATATATATATATATATATATATATATATATATATATATATATAAAGACCCCATTTTGAAATGGGAGATATTACAGCTATATCATATAATATCATATATATGGCAGTAAAGGTTGGATAATCTCCTAACAGCGACAGAAATGTGGTTTTACAAATGGATGCTGAGGATACCATTATGTGTACTAGAAATTTCAATTGCCTTTTTCTAAATCTAATCCTTTTGAATTGTAAATACAAGTGTCCTTTTTGTTTCCATTTTCCTTAACCAGTCGTTACCAACAACAGATTTATTTCTAATCATTTCATCGCAACGAAGGTAAGAAAGCCACTAAGACGCAAGAGATTACTGAGTGTTAAAGAATATGAGAAAAAGAAAAGCAAGAGAGAGAGAAAGAGAGAGAGAGAGAGAGAGCATAATATGGAAAAACAATTAAGAAGACAAAAGATAACGATTGACATTCAAATTTGGGAAGATCGAAGTCGACTGGAAAGCAAGAAGCCGGCAGAGTGTTCCACAAGCGAGAAATATAAGAGAAGAAACTGTGGACATAGAACTTACGGTTGCATCTAGTAGTTTTTACTGCAAAGGGATGAGACCTAACTACCAATTTAGTAATGCGCGTAAATTCGTTAAGGCGAGATACTAAAGAGGATAGCTCATCGCAGCAATTACCATGAAAATATATTTTAGAAAAGGTACAGGGAAGCTACATTACGACGCCTGGATAGTGACTGAAACGGAGATGCCAGGTCAGCACCGATAACATTCTTCCTTTTATTTTATCAAGAATCTCTAAACCGAGTTGCCAGGTAGGAAACGATAACATTGCAGATTCTTCCTTTTATTTTATCAAGAATCTCTAAACCGAGATGCCAGGTCAATACCGATAACATTGCAGATTCTTCCTTTTATTTTATCAAGAATCTTTAAACCGAGATGCCAGGTCAAGACCGATAACATTGCAGATTCTTACTTTTATTTTATCAAGAATCTTTAAACCGAGATGACAGGTCAGGACCGATAACATTGCAGATTCTTACTTTTATTTTATCAAGAATCTTTAAACCGAGATGCCAGGTCAAGACCGATAACATTGCAGATTCTTCCTTTTATTGTATCAAGAATCTTTAAACCGAGATGCCAGGTCAATACCGATAACATTGCAGATTCTTCCTTTTATTTTATCAAGAATCTCTAAACCGAGATGCCAGGTCAATATCGATAACATTGCAGATTCTTCCTTTTATTTTATCAAGAATCTTTAAACCGAGATGCCAGGTCAAGACCGATAACATTGCAGATTCTTACTTTTATTTTATCAAGAATCTTTAAACCGAGATGACAGGTCAGGACCGATAACATTGCAGATTCTTACTTTTATTTTACCAAGAATCTCTAAACCGAGATGCCAGGTCAGCACCGATAATATTGCAGATTCTTCCTTTTATATTATCAAGAATTTCTTAATACATAGTAGAAACACCAGACCAAATATGGCAGCAAATGGTAGACTCTTTTCTCAATGATAATTCTGATCGGTTACGTTATTTATTTTTATATTTTTAACTGAATGTATTTATCTAGAGTTATAAAAATGTTTTATTTTCCAGGCCCGATTTAACACTTTGTGACCATGTTCATACTTGATCTGATTGAGTGTTGACTTTTTCTTAAACCAAAGCGACATAAGATAGCCATTGATACTGAATTTAAATTGTTGAAGATTGTAAGTTGGACACGAAAACAAGAAGCTGGGAGAAAGTTATACAGATGAGAAATGCGAGAGAAGAAACTATTAGCATTGAATCTGGTACTACGCTTCAAATTACAAAGAGGAGGTATCAAAGACGAAAGCCAATCCTAACATTTACCATGAAAATGTTCTTAGTAAAGCTATTACGGCAGTGTAGATTACAATATAACTACCTATGAAAGGCTGGTGAAAAGTTCTCGAATCGACAAAAAGGCTTTCCAAATGAGTTGCTGTTGGTCAGTTGGGTGAGGCTACGAAGCTTTCATCATTTACTCACACATCACTCTCTCTCACACGCTCCCTCTCTCTCCCCCTCTCTCTCTATATATATATGTATATATATATATCTATATATGTATATATCTATCTATCTATCTATCTATCTATCTATCTATCTATATATATATATGTGTATGGTATAAAATGACAATTGGAAAAATCTTATATTTTGCCGATGCGTTTCGTCTTCCGACTTTTTCAAGGCAAAAATGATCTCTGTTGTTATAGTTACATAAAAAATCCAAATTTAAAAAAGATAGACGCTTCTGTCCAAGATTTTTTTTCCATGTCGACAATACAGTAAATTCCCAGATCAATTTTTATGACAAGACTGTCTTGTCCACAGAATTCATCTGGCAATTTAACTATATATGTGACGTCCTATATATGGCTGCTGCTGATCCAGGGTCTTGTCCTGGTAGCGACGCCACTTGTGACACTGACCCTGGGTGGGTGGTGTGATCCTGCAACTAACTCTTGTCTTGGTCGCGCTTGATGTCTGGTTAGATACGGCATCAGCCTTGTCGTCCTCAGCTCGCCTCCAACGTCTGGTTACCGAAGCAACTACTTTGATCTCGGTCCAACCTACCCACGTTGTGATTTGATCTTAGGTTGACGAGATCAATCAGGCGTCGGGCCGTAGTGCGAGCCGAATCTGGGTCAAAGGTGATGCTGCACAAATGAATGTAGAAGAAAAATAAAGGAACAATTCAAGGAGTTCAAATGTTGTTAAGGAATAACAATTTACTTTCAATCTGTTTGTTGGATACAGTGGTACGTCTCTCTCTCTCTCCCAGCCGACGTCTATGGATTGTGACTCTTTTGCATTTCTTAGCGAGTTTTGGTATCTTAAGTCGTGTTTCAATAAACGGCTTTTGGTATCTTCAAACGATATTTGTTAAAACTGGCTTTGGTGGAAAATCTAAGTCGGACTTCACTGAACTCGTGCTTGGTTAGAAATCTAAGTCGAAAGGCGTGAAATTCGTGCGGTCACCTGTTGCGAGGCGTTATTCTCTAACTCTCAACTCGTAACTAACTTTTTAACTGCAACTGAAAAACTGACTGAACGCCCGGGGGCGTTCATTTATATGGACGTCGACCAAAAGCCGGTGTGGGGCCGGACGCGGTCTGGGTTCTTCAATAATTTCAAATCCCCAATAAGGATTTTCTTTGTTTTCGGACTGGAAAATTTATCACTTTCCATTTTTGGAAATCTATCGCTCTTTGTTTAGAGGGGTTCTTCCCCTTTTGTGAAGAGAATTACCCTCCTAAAACTCTTCCTTTTCATACCGGTACCTCATACCAAACCCTTCGAGGGGCGTCAACAACAATTCCATTCCTTCTCATATCTTCCCCTTCTCTGAGGAGAGGTCGGAGGAGAAATATCCCCTTAGGTGTATCCTTCCTCACATTGGTACCTCACACCAACCTCATCGTGGGCGTCAACAAGTTTCTCCTTCTTTACCATATTTTTCACCTCTGCCTATCACTTCATGCTACCCTGGTGTGGGTGCGGCTAGGCTGGTGTTAGCTTACATTGACACTCCGAGGGGAAAGAAAAGAAAGAAAAGGAATTATCTTCTCGGAATTCTTTCCCGTCATCAGTCAAAATCCTTATGAATCCCACATTGCCATAATTAAAAAAAAAAGAAAAATTCTTTTTCGTTATCGGTCAGAATACTTTTAGATCTCACAGAGTGTGATCGTTAAATTCTTTTATCTTACTTTAGACATGTGGTAATTGTCCAGCGCATTTATTACTGACTCTTTAAATATTGCAATCAACCTTTAACTGGGTGGTGGTTTTCATTTGACGAGCAAAATCTCTTTGTTTCTCTCGTCTCAACTGCCCAGGTGACCATTTCTGCCGATAGAAATCCTTGCCGTGTACAGCTTGCCGTCCATATCAATGTTTTTGTTTCGCTTAATTCGATTAATTCCGTCTTTCTTGTTAACCGAATTCCGTTGACCCTCTTTTTCCACACGCAGTTGACCGACATTCGAAATTTCGAGTGTCAGCTATGCGTGTGGTCAAGACCGTTGCTCTTATCAGAACATTAATTAATGTTGACAGATCCGAGATCTGTCTTACAACTTTCCGTTTTCTTGCGAGAAAGGAAAAACAATTATATCCCGCATCTCAAATGAAAACGAATAAAAAAAATCTTTTACCCATTCTTTGTTTGTAAAAAGAAACAAATAATGTCTCTCAGTATGTCTTTCGATCTATCTTCTGCTCGCTTTAAGTAATTCCCGTTATTAATTTCTGTGATTAATTAATTAATCAATTAACCACCATAGCTAAATAGTGCCACATATCTATCTATCTATCTATCTATCTATCTATCTATCTATCTATCTATTGGGTATACGACAAATACACTGACAAGAACGCTTAGACTCCACAGGCGTGACCATTCGTACATTGCGAGACATGTAATACAGCATTCCTCTTCGCATTCACAATATAAAAATTACTAATCGACAAAACATCTATCATACAGCATAAACACAACAAATCTAGATTACAGATACTAGAAGCAATTTATATTAAAAAATTAAAGCTGGTACTGAACAGAATCAACTATGAATACTGCAGTAATATTCTGAAATGCCTGTAAAGGAACAGTTTTTTCAAGCTTTAATGCACACGTTACCATGACATTACAACAGAGAGAAAAAATATTCCATAATAGATATTTTTCACGTTCTAATGAACGCTCAGCATATTGTCAACCTTTTTGCATTTATAAGCATAAAGAAAAAATTACGGTATTAGAAAACAACGCACATCTTTATATAAATGCTTATATTAATGAACAACATATAGTTTTGTACCACTTGCACCCCTGAAGATGATCTCGGAAAAAGATCAAAAGTACTTGGGAAATGGAAATAAAAGAAATTTAAACAGCTATAGTAAATTTCTCTCATCCTTTAACATCAATACACGGAAGGTTATTAGATTTTATTAACAATTAGCAGAAATAATGCTACCAGCAAGCAGAAAATTATGTTTCTCCTGATGATGGTCATGTTGGCCGAAACTAGTCGAGGAATCTAAATGAAATAATAATAAAAACGAAGGAATAAATGAATAAACAAATAAACGACTTCCGGTAAAATAACCGCCAAAATAGACTACCCACAATAAGCTATATAAACAAATTTTTACTACGTTAATAAAAACACCGATCAAAATAAAAAATAAATAAATATATAAGATAAAAAATAAAAATAAAAATAAATAAAAACAAGCAACATAATTTGACACAAATAAATAAATGAACAAATAAACGACTTCCGGTAAAATAACCTCCAAAATAGACTACCCACAATGCACCACTGACCCGTATATATAAATATCCGAGAAAAATAACAACACTCGTGGCCTGACGATTGCATCTAGCATGAAACAGGCTGTCGCCTCTAAGTGTTGACTTCTATGTCCATTTATATATATATATATATATATATATATATATATATATATATATATATATATATATATTGAACAATAAAAAAATATTAAAAAATTAAAATCTTCCAATACACTGGGTTGTATATTAACATTCCTTCGTTTTTATTGTTATTTCATTTAGATTCCTCGACTAGTTTCGGCCAACATGGCCATCACCAGGAGAAAAATAATTTTTGCTTGCTGGTAGCAGTGAACTACAGAAATGAATGTGTTAATGGTGAAAATGAACTTTTGTCTCTAGTTTTCATTTGTTTTTTAAATATTTTTAACAAGAATTTTGGTCAGCCCTTGTGTTGGTCAAACAGTCTCTTTGTTATTTGAGATAAGAGCTGGATGAATTCATTCTGCTCTGAATTCTCTTGTTCATTTTGAGAGTTTTATTGGTTCGTGGAAAGGGGATGTGTCTCTGTTAAGTGTGTGTGTGTTATTTGGTTCTTAGGGAGTGAGTGAGTATGATGTGTTTAAGCGTGTATATTACTATGCGTGTGTGTTATCATTTGGCTCATTAGGGAGTGAGTGAGTATGATGTGTGTAAGGGTGTATATTCGTGTGGGTGTGTGTATAAGTGTGAGTCCTCAATACCTCC
>OZ038500.1:82059233-82096733 GCA_964036315.1 Acanthosepion esculentum
GATGGACATTCCGGAAGCCGGCGGGTTTAGCAGTCTCGAACCACACCTCTTCTCTGACGCATTAAATCTCAATGTTACTTTTTATTTTTCCTCCAGCTTTATTCAAAAGAGCCACTTGTGTTTTTGCATAATTCGTTATTGCGTAATACATGCTGAATGATTCCATTCTTTAGCTTCCTCGTAATCACGCACGAACAAAAAACTGATTGTTCTCTGGTTGATAGCAGCCCTCGCTTTATTTGGATATAGGGTAGAGAGTTAAAGAGAAGTCTTCCTTAATTTGAAATCATCTGCCCACTTCTGACGGCAACAAAGAAAAAGAAAACAGAAAAGTGCCTGATTCACTCATATCATTAAAGGTCGTTTTTAAATACAAATTGCCTAATCCTCATCAGTACCTGACAACGTGTCCTTACTTGGATACGCGATTCCGCGACATGTCTTTTCTTTCGTTATTCACGTCATTCTGACCGTTTTTTTTTATTATCATACCCTCTTATTAACTTGCGCCTTTAATTTGCATAGAACTCTAGTTCTGAAGAAACAAAGGAAATGTTTAACGGCGGCAGGAGAGTGCGACACCAAAATCCGAAGGTGCGATGGGATAGAGAAAAATACTTTCCAAAAGCTAAGCAAAATATTAAGAAAGAGAAAAAGAATTTGTTAGAAACAAAGAGGTGTACTGAACTGTTACGTAATATCAATCTTCCTATATGGCAGTAAATGACGGACAATCTTCGCACAGATGAACGAGAGATTTGAAGCAACAGAAATGTTCTACAGAAGTATACTGAGAATACCATGGATCGAACATGTGACCAATGACAAAGTTTTAGAAAAATAGAAAAAGAATGACACTTATCTTTAACATTAGAAAGTGACAATTGAAATTTCGACAGCATATAATGAGGATCGAGGGCTTGGAAAATTTGATACCCGCAGGAGAGATTTGTAGGAAAACAGAGGAATACAGCGCATAAGCTAGCTAGCGAGTTTGTGTAAATGGAAGGTGGAAAAAAGCTTTAGGAGAAATAACAAAATGACAGAATTTATTCAGAGCTACAAAGGACAGGAAATTGTGGAGAGCCATGATCATATACAAGAAGAATCTGTGTGTAAGAGCTCTATGCAGGGATATGTAGTGTTTAGTTTGTGGCTTGTACGAACTGCCAGTACTTGATGGGTTATAAAACGTCGAAATCAATCGTTGATTTACAAGTCTAATTTTGAAGCTTACACTTAAAGATTGACCGGGTCGTTTATGATTTGATGTATAGTCATATAGCGTATAATTATCATATTAGGCCATTTACAGTGGTGTGCAGTAATATGAATCTGTTTTCGGGGTTCATGATTTAATTTGCTTGGCCTTGAAAAATATTGCGCCATCCGTGATTGCATCAGATTTTTATCACTCCCAGACACCATTGTCTCGACTATCGATTAGTTGTCCTACGGTTATTGTCTGCGATGGACATTACTCCAGGGAGACGTACGAAAATTGTAACACTGCACGAACACACTGACAAGCCTTACAGAGAGATCGTGGATTGTATGACGAAAGAGAAGCTCGTGATGGCCATTATAGACGTGTGGTACAGTGACCCCAAAATCAATGGGGACTGCTCCAATTTAGTGGATTCCATGCCAGATCGCATTTAAGAGCTCCTAAAAAATAAAGACGGACATATGAAGGACTAACACGTGTACTGGGTCATGTTTCATTGGAAAAATATGAAAAAAGTAAATAGTAACGGACTTATTCGTTTTGTTTCAATTAATGTGCACAAGGGTATCTCTCTCTCTCTCTCTCTCTCTCTCTCTCTCTCTATATATATATATATATATATATAAGTGCTATATATATATATATATATATAAGTGCTATATATATAGGTGCTATATATATATATATATATATATATATAAGTGCTATATATATAGGTGCTATATACATAGGTGCCATATATTATTTGGTGTATAGTCATATAGTGCATACTTATCAGGTGCTATATACATTAAAGGTGCTATATACATATGTGCTATATATAGATGCAATATATTATTTGATGAATAGTCATTTTGCGTATAACTGGTTATAATTTGGTATATAGCGGCCATTTGTATGTCTATTGGTAAATAATAATCGTTATTATTGGATATTGTTATGCTTGAATGTATAGGTAAATATTATTTTTTAAATATTGATTATATTATTTACACAATTTGTATTCGGATATGAGCGCAATTATACACACCTGACCAAAAGATTGAACTTACAATCTCTATGTCAGCAAATCCACAAACTAAGACTTTTATCCACTAGGACAATTTGCTGTAGTTAACTTCAAGCCTAACTTCGATTCTGATTAGGTTGCAACTGCTTTCTATAATATTTTGATTGCTGCTGCTGCGGTTGAAGACTTGCTGACATTTCTCTTTCCTTCTTTGTCCAGTCTTTTCACTTCGTTTCCTTTCACTATATAAATGATCAGCCATGGCATATTTCATTGTTTCCCCTCTCTCTACGGATTTTTGATGTTCCTCCAGCCGTACTTTTTGGGGGTGGATTATTTCAAGAACTGGATCTGACAGTGTGTACTTTTACTCAGTGGAAACGAGTGAGAAACAGCTGAACAGTACTAAATAAAAATAAGAACAAGACGAGATATCCCTAGACATGTTCACTGGAACGCGTACAGTCTACCCCTGTAGATTAAATAAAGTTTTCAGTTCAGAAATCTTTGTAGGTTACCCAGATTGATATATACCTGAAGAAGTCCTTTCACGTTTTATATTTGGAGTATTGTCTTTATCCCGAGACATGGGCAGTGGTTGCGAGAACGGTCTACTCCCGTAGATTAAATAAAGGGTTCAGTTCAGAATTTTCTCTATATCGATATACACCTGGGGAAGATCGGAGGACACAATGGCCGAAACGTTGTGATAGTAACAACAGAGATGAGGATAATAGTCTGAATATAAACCTTGTAAATAACGATAACACCTCATCCCAGAAATTCAGATAAAACTTTCTATTAGTTGCTTATTATATTAGAGTCTGTCTGCATTTACTTGGATAGGTAAATATTGCGGTAACTCTGTTTATGAACAGGCTGATATATATATATTTATTATTAAAAATTGTTTGCGAGAGTGATTCTTGCCATATCATTAACTTCATTATCTGCTTTTCGTATGAATGATTCGCGTAATATAAATTGAACCCGCACCACATAGTTGATATTTTAAATAACCGATCCGACGTGCGAATTCCTGATAATAACTGTGACATTACTCTATTTATTGAACAATTTAGTTCATGACACCTTTACTAAAAAAACCTACTTCTACAAAAGAATTCTCATATTACTATATTAGTACAAGAACGCACAATTTAAAAATTAAAAAAAAATTCAACCTCAGCGTCGTGACTGCACGCTCCAAAAGAATTTCTTACAGTTAACAATATCACATTTCTAAAATCACTTCTTTCGGATTACACTTTATCTTTCGATGTCCTGTTATTACCTGGATATAAAAAACTTACCTATTTCCCTACCTGAAGATGGTTGTATGAAACAATTGAAAGCTAGTAGTAAAAAAGAACTTATAATACCAGAATTTATAAACAAGGATCATAACATTCATTAACGGATTCGAGGTTAATGTATTTTATTATAAAAAATTGTTTGCGAGAGTGATTCTTGCCATATCATTAACTTCATTATCTGCTTTTCGTATGAATGATTCGCGTAATATAAATTGAACCTGCACCACGTAATTGATATATATATATATATATATATATATATATATATATATATATATATACATGAACTGTCTGTATATATATATATATATATATATATATATATATATATATATATATATATATACACACAGACAGTTCATGTCTATCTGTGAGAATTTTCAAGGATTAAATATTTTAACTGTTAAATAAGAAATAGTTTGCTGCGTGTATGTTTATAAAATGTTTTCAATTTTCAAAATACGGTCAAGATAATGTGTCCATGTTCATAGTTAATATTATTAACTATTTCTTATTTAACAGTTAAAATATTTAATCCTTGAAAATGGCCAAATGTATAGCCGAAAGCGCTCGGATAAAAAGAACATTCGGATAGTTTTCATATAATATATCATCTGAAAAGAAAAAAAATATTAGATCGGCTGAGAAATTGTATTAAAAACTAAATAAAAGCACCTTGTCTCTCGTAATGAAATAGGCATGAAAGAAGGATTACTGCCTAAATACACAAATTTATATATATATATATATATATATATATATATATATATATATATATATATATATATATATATATATATAGTTAGTTAGTTAAACCTAGAGAGCCAGACAAACCTACCAAGGTTTCATCTAAGGTTTACCTGACGATCCGCTTAGGTGAAACCATGGTAGGTTTGTCTGGCTCTCGAGGTTTAACTAGGTCTGCTCTACTTATTGTATTGAGCACTTTATTTAGTTATTTTGCGTACACGCATCGCTTTTTTTTTCTTTGGGTCTTGGAATTGCATGGACGATTTTTTTCGGCTAACGTACATGTTCTTGGTTCTTTTTCTTATACCGTTTTTTCCCTTTGGTATTGGTTTGATTATTTGCAAATCAAGACACCGAAGGTTTTCCGAACGAGTATAGTTTCTTATACTTATAAGATTACTACTACTACTACTACTAATATATATATATATATATATATATATATATATATATATATATATATGTAGAGAGAGAGAGAGAGAGAGAGAGAGAGAGAGAGAGAGAGTGAGAGAGAAAGAGAGAAAGGAGAGAGATACAGAGAGAGAGAAACAAATAAATAGATATGAACAGAGATTAAAATGAGAAATTTAATTAAGTTAGTATCGTTTAGAAAGAAATATAATTTACATTTTATTCAGTTTACATATTTTATTGTCATATTTTATATTTCAATTGAAAAATACATATTGTTGTAGTATGCAACAGATTTATTAGAGCTATTCTAATCTTCTCAAGAAAGACGAGGATGTGGTCGTAAATGCAAATTATCGCAATGAGACGAAAAGAAAATGATCAATGTTTTGAAGAAACACCTGAGTAAAACAGCCAATCAAATTGAAAATTGTTTGAATTTGATAAATATTGTGGGTGTAGATATAATTAATAGTTGTCTACGACTAAATACTTTGTTTGAAATTAAAATCTAAAACCGAACTTGATAACAAAGAAATCAAATACAGAAGATGTGGTGTTCATCTAAATGTGAACGTATAGTCCCGAAATGAAAATTGTTATTTTATTTATTTATTCATTCATTATTCCTAACCGAACAGCCATTAAGCGGGAATACAAAGGCAGAAGATATAAAAAAGTGATCTAGTAATTGGTAGAAAAATACGGAATATACAGAGAAAAAAAAATGAATAAGAAAAGGCAGAAAAGGTAATTTGTACACAAATACTGTTACATTTTGCTAATATACAGGGTGTCCATAAAGTTTGTATGCACTTTAAAAAAATTATAACTTTATTTGTATTTGCCATAGAAATAATCTGTAAAAAGTGTTATAAAGTTTAATGTACCTAGTTTTAAGTACAGCTAAAATAACTAATGTGATTTCAGGCATTACTGTAAATCAGTTGGCAAATGTTTCCCGTGAACTGCAAAATCGTATTACCCTTTGTATTGCTAATGATGGAGGACATGTGGAAACTTAAATAAAATTTCAATAAAACCTTAAAAGATATAGATTTACTTCTTTCTCATCCTTTTTACAAAATATTTCTATCGCAAATACAAGTAATGTTATACATTTTTTAAAGTGGACACGAACTTTATTGACACCCTGTATTTTTTCTAACATTTTTTATTTTCTGTTCAGAAGACGAGTGTCTGTTAGAAGAACGTAATGTCTAACATATTTTTAGACTTTTTAAAATCTAATGTGGATGAAGTCTTTCTCTCTCTTTCTAATTGAGGACGTGAATGGTTATGGTTCTCCACGTCTTCTTTTCTTTTTAGCTCTCAGCAATACGTCTTTACATTATACCCTATTCTTTGAGATTTTCCTTCCTCCATCTTCTCCGGAATATTGGAGTGTGGAACCACCTCTTAATAGCTATATATGTATATTTTTTAAGGTTTTATTGAAATTTTATTTAAGCTTCCAAATGTCCGCCATCATTAGCAATACAAAGAGTAATATGATTTTACAGTTCACGGAAAACATTTGCCAACTGATTTACAGTAATGCCGGAAATGACATTAGTTATTTTAGCGATACTTAAAACTAGGTACATTAAACTTTATAACATTTTTTACAGATTATTTCTATCGCAAATACAAATAAAGTTATAAATTTTTTAAAGTGCACACGAACTTTATGGACACCGGGTATATATATCTTTATAATATTTTTTACAGATTATTTCTAACGCAAATACAAATAAAGTTATAATTTTTTAAAGTGCACACGAACTTTATGGACACCCTGTATTCCAAATGTATTTTGATTACCTTTTGAAGAGGTCTGAAGGTGTGTGTGTGTGTGTGTGTGTGTGTGTGTGTGTAAGAGAGAGAGAGAGAGAGAGAGAGAGAGAGAGAGAGAGAGAGAGAGAGAGGATTCCACTCATTTATTACTAGGTGTGAAAAGGAATATTTCCCTTCTAGCTTAAAAGTCGCCCATTTAAGCAGCATTTATGCTAGCTCTTGTGGAGGGGTCTTGATTAGGACTTCAATTTGTTCAGGTGTTTGAGACTCCCTAAGTCTTTGCATATTCTCAGCATTCAAAGCTCTCCTGGATGCCGTTTGATCTGGGTTTTCATTTGCACGGGACTTTCTTTTCCTCGCTGCAGCCTTGGCTCTTTTGATTGCAATCTGGTTCTCTGTTGGCGAAGATTTCTTTTTGTGAGGCATACTGCTGCCGTATGCGATAGGCAACAATAAACTATAGAAGAACTCAAAATTGATTGCTGCATTTAAGCAATGCATTAATATTTAAGCTTAACCTTTTAAAGTTCAACGATACTTCTTCTGCCGTGACTTAATTTATAGATAGTTTGATGTACGTAGTTCCTTAGTCTTTGTACAAACAATTATTTTTATTTTATGGTTGACTTTCGCTGGATTTCGCAATTAATTTCTATTATTTCCAAATCCATTTCCAATTTAATATCTTACAAAAGATTTCGTTGCAAAAAATACAGTAAAAAATCGACAAAAACAATTGCAATAATGAAAACTTGGGAATCCAAAATTTCTGTAACATGAGCTATTGAAAGTTAGACAGTTGCATCCCTTTAATTGTTTTATCAGAGGAGCAAATATGGTGGAATCCGAAAACAATCGCATTAATGAAAACTTGGGAATTCAAAATTTCAGGACTGCCATTCCGGATCCGGCTCGGAATGTTTTCATTTTGCTTACGGAGTCGGCTTGATTCCACAATGGTTGGGCTACGGCCTCCAGGACTAAAGTTGAAAAAGTGTGACACAGTGACACACTGACATTCAGCAGACGATAGAACAGTTGTTGAGTTTTTTCTGATGTATAAAACGCTGAGTGTAAGGTGACAACAAATTGGAAATATAGACTTAATTTGGTCCGTAATGAATAACGCCCCGGAAAAGGGTGAAGGGAAATGTCCTTCCTATTATAGTTGGGTTTTTCAACGCGCCAACGTCGCTACGGCGTGTGACACAAGGTCGAAGTTTAAAGTGGGTTTAATGGCAATACGGTCGGAAAATTCTCTAGCGCCCTCAGCACTTTCCCATTTGGGAACGCCTCAGGCGCCTGGCAATGACTTCAGCTCCTTCCCGAAGAAGTACTGCCTGATAGATGCTTCCCCCAGGGACTTGAGCTTAATATTTTAAAAAACATTCCCGAAAAAAATCGAGGGAAGCATGTGGTGGGTTTTATTATGATCTATCCTAGAAGCCGCTCTTCGGGCGGAGTTTAGACTTTACCCATGCAAAGGGCTTTTAGGCCTTCGGTCTTTTACCTTCAGCGTTTTATACATGTAAAAGTAATATTAATTTAGAAATATTAAACTTAATTTATCTTTATTCGGCATACTCTTTCTTCGTATACACAACCGATTTCTGTAGTTTGTTTGCATTTATTTTGCGCGCAATTTTCTTTTCTTTGAAAATCATCATTTTTTATGATCTCTTCGAATAAAGTTACTCTTCAAAGTTAAAAGACATTAGGGAACCCGAACTATGTAATATTTCGAATACGTCACAGTTCGCGTGCTAGAAAAAGAGAGAAAAAAACATATGAGCAACCTACTGTGCCCTGCTTAAGTTTTAACTAACATTTAAAAAATTTTAATTTTTTTAATTAGACGAAGTTAGTTGCACTTGCGACAAAAAGCAAAAATTAAAGTTGATCATTTAATAAAGAATTATTTTTTAAAACATTTCTGTTCGATATTTAAATTTAACTTTAAATCACGTGTAACAGTAGTTACTACCTGCTACTTCAGGTTGTTTATGATTCACCGAGATCGAAAAACGGACGGACGGACGGACACACGTACACTGCGATTTATTTATATAGAAAATAAATCTGCAGTGACTTAAATATATTAGATCAGAGGTTATATTTAGTTCTAAATATTTTTCCTCAGACAAAAGACGACTTAAACTTTTCCCCTGCACGAGACAATATATTATAAGCTCCCTAACTCCTTATTTTACGGAAAATGTATGGAGAATATAATCAGCGTTGGTATGGAATGTCAAAAATGTTATAACTTTACAAAATGGTAACGCAAACTCGAAAGCCTATTAACGTATATACTCGATGAAGGCATACAGCCAATATATGAAAATTCATACATTTTTCAATAGTACGAGCTGTCATATTTGGAAGACGACCATAAATTATTTAAGAGGAAAGTTCATCGTACATTTCAAAAATTGTCCAAGTCAGTCTGTTGACTTGAATATTATAGAAAATTGTCGTGATATACCCTTGTGTGCCAGATACAAGTGCCGACTGGAATAGTCATATTTAAACTTGAAACATATTGGCTTGGAAACTTTGGTTCCTGGGACAAAAGAATCGTGCTACGGAACAAATTATTTGTAAAATAATAAGCGTACAGTACGAAATAAACACGATGCTGGTGCTGAGGAAAATGAAAGAAATAATTTAATCACGCTGCTACTTTTATTTGGTGTGTATAAGTGTACACAGATACATCGGTGTATGTGTTCTGTACGTGTGTTTTGGTACTTTCTCTTTTCATATTTATTTGTAAGAATGTTTATGGGCTCACGGGTGTTTGTATATATCTGCGAATTTTGGACAGCAGCCACGGAATAATGGAATTGGACATTCTGTCTGTAAGAATTGCCCGACAAGCAACAATTCGCAGCTAAAGGTATTTGATTTCAGTAATTGGATGGGCAGACAGCCGAAAAGTTTTTGTGCATCCGAATTTCAAGGAGATGGCGTTGCCACTGTCCCAATTTCGCTAGCTTTTTCTTCGAAATGGCTTACCAAGAAAAAAAGATTAGTCTAGAATTGTAGCCGCTCGCTGGTATTCAACTGGTAGACTGCGTGGAATTATTTGCGGCTGTCGCTCAAAAAGTTCTATGCCTCAGCCAGAAAGAAGGGCCATAGATGAACATTTTTTGTGGCAACACATGACTACTCCTTATAAAACTAGAAAATCGTACTTAGATTTCTGTCTTAGTTTCTGTGCAGCTGAGGCACATACAGATCTGAGAGGTGTGCACAAATCTAAAAATGGACAAAACAAAGGCCCGATAAGTTATAAAGTGTCTGCAAAAAAAAAAATAAAAAAATTTGACACTCAAGGAAATTCATGGAGCAGACACTTGCTGAGGGTTCCCCTTTCTATGCAACTGTGAAGAAGTGAGAGGCGGAATTTAAGTGGGTCAGGGGCAGCACAGAGGATGACGCTCGGGTAGACTGTCCAGAAAGCGTAATCACTGATGAACAAGTTGATACCATTGACCGTATGGTTTTGGGTGACAGACGTCTTACAGTGCAGCAGATAGCTAAGTACATAGGCATTAGTTTTGGTTCGGTCCGTATTGTTTTGACTGAGATCTTGGCGAGCTGTCTGCAAGATGGAGTGCTAAGAATGGAGACAAAAGAGCAGAAACTGAAAAGAGTTGATATTTCCAGGAAACTTCTGACTCACTTCCAGGCTAATCCTAAGAATATCCACTGCAGATTAGTAACTTTTTGTGATCTCAGACGCTTACTCGTTATCACTTTTGTGATGTCAACGAATGCTCGTTATCACGTTCGTAATTCTCTTTGTAGTCGAGACTTTGGAATCACAGATACTAGTAGTTACTCCTTCAAATAATAATCACACTAGTAATACTAATTCGAATAGCAACCGCTGAATAGTAATCCGTAGAGTGATCAGTATAGAGAAATAGTATAAAGGATAGTATAGAGAATCGCGATCACTTAGACGCCACACTAATTCCCATATATACCTTTCCATTACTATCACGTAGTGTACTTATTAGTAAATAGTAATCCATAGACTGATCTGTATAGAGGATAGTATAGAGAATCGCGATCACTTAGACAAAACGCTAATTCCCATATATACCTTTCCTTTACGATCACGTGGTTTACTTATTAGTAAATAGTAATGCATAGAGTGATCAGTATAGAGGATAGTATAGAGAATCGCGATCACTTAGACGCCACGCTAATTCCCATACATATATTTGCTTTACGATCACGTGGTCTACTTATTAGTGAATAGTAATCAATAGTGTGATCAGTATAGAGGATAGTATATAGTTACGATCACGTGGTCTACTTATTAAAAATGGTATCACATGAGTTTGCTCAGTGATGATCTGTGTTCAAACTTCGGTGTCGGAAACGACACTTTATCCCTATACAACATAACTGAACATGAAACCTTGGTTCACCACTTAGAAGCTGAATCAAAGATTCGAAGCAAACAGTGAAAACATTCTGGCTCACCACCCCGAAGAAGTTCAAGCAGGCAGAGTCTGTTGGCAAGGTGATGTCTTTATTTTGTGCGGGGGGGGGGGATTCTGAAGGCGTTTTCATGATAGACTGCCCGGAAATGGCGGAAACTATTAATGGACAGTACGAGGCATGAGAATTAAGACAAAGAAAGAAAGAAGCAATCAATCGAAAGAGAGAGGGAGGCTGAGGACAGGATAACGCGTCCGTTCACACTGTTATTGACTCTTAAACTTAGATGTGGCACAAGGCCGAAAGTATGGAGCACCCAGTCAGGTTTTAACTCACGACTCAGTGGTCATTGATCAAACGAAATAAACTATCTAATCTTTACACCATGAAAAGTGCGAAAATGAAGATATTATTAATAAGCATAACTTAAATGTGGTATAAGGCCGAAAGTATGGAACACTCAGTAAGGATCGAACTCACTACTCAGCCGTAGTTAATCTAGCGAAGGAAGTGTGCTTACCATTACACCACGTTGTAGTGTCTCCCAAATATAGATTATAAATAGATTCTGGGTTTCATTCGGGAATGTATTTTTTTTTAAAATATAAGGAGTTACATGGAAATTCTGAAGTCATGTGAAATGGACTTTAGAACCTATTCTAATGTAAATAGTAATTTCTTCGACTCATTAGCTTGTAATTCTATCTGCAAAACAGCCTTATTTTAATAACAGGCACTTAAAAATGTTGCATCGATTTTTCAGAAGAAGTCCAAGCAGGCAGCCTCTGTTCGCAAAAGTGATGGCTTCTTTTCTTTATTTTTGAAGCGTAATCATGATAGACTGCCTGGAAAATGGACAGTATTATGCATGCGAATAAAGACAAATGAAAAAAGCAATCAAGTCGAAACTCCGAGAAAGCTGAGGGCAGGAGACCGCGTCCGTTCACACGGCTCAGGTTGCAGAGCTGAAGCAGCCAACTGTGGCTTTGAATTGCTATCCCATCACCCCTTACTCATCAAGCTTAGCTCCCTGCTTCCTAAGATCAAATCCCTCGTGTGTGGTCGCCATTTTGGAAACAATGATGAGATTATATATGCCGTGGAGGAGATTTTTGGAGGACAAGGATGCCACCTTTTTCCAAGATGGGATTGTAATGCTTAAGCATCGCTGACCCAAGTGCATTGATGTCAACGGGGACTATATTGAAAAATAGTGAAAAACTGTCATGTTTCTCCAACTCATTCTGAATGAGGCTTAGAAAATCCTGAACGACCCTCGTACATCTGTGTTAGATTCAAGTAACGGCAACGACTCAAAATTAGCTCTTCAACAATGCTTGTAGTGAAACAGTTTAAATATCTTGATCCATGTAAATTGGTAAGTTGATTTTGTTTAGTGGAATATCAACACCTCTATGGGTTATTTAATGTCAAAATCTACATATTTTGAACACAATGTTATGCTTCCAACTACAGATATTTTGTATATAATTATATATTTTCAAGTTCTGTTTTTTTTCTAGATATATAGTTTATCAATCATAAAATATATCTTAGGTAATTTTACTATAAACATGTATTTTTATATTTTGCTATAAAAATCTATTGTTGCTCATTTTATTATAAAAATATACTGTTGATTTTTGTTCGATGGGTTAGGGTGTTCACTAATTGTCCATAGATGGGACCCAATCAGGGCCTATCCCCCCATCAGATCAGAATGAACATCAACAATTAAGAGGTGGTTCCACGCTCCTCAAAAGCGCCAATCTCCCGAACTTGCTGTCCGATGTAGTTCATCGTCATACCCAGGACAATCTTGATTCATGCACAGGATATTTGGAAAGGATTTGTTATATATCTAATATCGTCATCATCATCATCATCATCATCATCATCATCATCATCATCATCATCAGTCCAATGGCCTGTTGGGGAGTACTCAAGGACAAAGTTTATAGTCGAAAACCAAGAAGTGTCGGTGATTTGAAAAATTACGTAAGAGATGCATTTCAAGAAATTAATACCCAAAAAGTTTGTCGAAGCCATTAGAGGTAGACCTCAAAGCTGTGTAAATTGTGATGGAAAACAGTTTGAGCAACTAAAAGCAAATATACGGATTTTAGAACGGCTCATGATCAAACATAATAGACATTCATTGTCTATTATATTTAACAACAAATATATATATATATATATATATATATATATATATATATATATATATATATATATATATATATATATGTATGATAGAAATCGTTAGGAGGATTTAATAATAATAATTAAGTAATTCATTAAGCCTGAAAGAAACCTCAACAGAATAAAGAAAGCACTGGACGGCCGTTTCGTCCTATATTTGGGACTCGTCAGCAGTTTTAAATCCTCCAAACAAAAATTAACCTAAATTGTTAAATCCTCCTAACAATTTCTATCATATGTATATCATTGCTTGATCCGGCTTCTAATGTTTCAGTTTGAGCGGCTTGGTGATAGTAGTCGTGGCTCCAGGGGGCACAATCCTATGGTTACAGAGAATTTCAGTTGTGAGCGAGCGGAGCTATATTGAGTCTGATTTGCTACGTTTTCGTCACCGAGGCCCGACTGGAACAGTTGGTTTGACGATTGCCTGATAACTCAACTGTCAGGGTTTCAATTCTCGGTAGTGGATGCACACTGCTGATGATTCCCAAATATAGGACGAAACGTCCGTCCAGTGTTTCCTGCATTCTGATGATATATATGTAAACAGAAATTGATTTTATATGAAGATGTTTGTGTTTTATTAGAACTTTTTTTATATTTAAGTTGTTGTATATTCATTCACTTTGTAAGTGAAGTCACTATTAAATACCCACGCGCAACAATTGTATTCATATTAATGAGAAAGACCCGTGATAATTTGACGGTTTTCCTATTTTAATTTGCTGATTAATCTTAATTCTTAAGTCAATGATTGAATATGCCCATGCCGAGTCTTACGATAATAAAATATCTATAGAAATTCCCTTATCGCATCGTTAAACATTTGCGCTTAACAGCTTTAACAGAATATTAAAATAACAATCATAAATATGAATGCTGGTCGGTATTTTAAGAAGTAAGGGGGTACAAATAAAAAGATTTAAAATTGACAACATTTTCCATTTCATTGAAACCGCCATTAAACACTTCTATCTTCCCGTCTTTGTTTCTATCTTTCTTTATTTTTTTCATTTCCTCACTGAAACCGAATAGTGGCATTTCCCATCTTCCCACGTGATCAAAACAGAATCGTCCATTTTCTTTCATGAGGTATTGTCAGAAGACGTTAAACACTTTTGTCTTTTCTTATTTCTTTCTTTCTTACGAGCCAATTCTGTGTGTTAGGAACATTTCTCTTAATAATAATTTAAAAAATAATTCAGCAGACGATGTTATTTAATTTAACCTATGATAATTGGATTTTGGGGCGATTGCCTTTGTCGGTTTTTGTCATTCAATGCTGTTCGTCAGACATTTTATCAGACATTTTATCGCGGCTGCCATAGCTTTCGGCTGAGATCAAAATGCAGCATATGTTCCGATCAGATTAATCTGTTTCTCTTTCTCTCCACTACCCTTCCCCATTTTCTCTTTCTTTCTTCTTTCTTTCTCACTGAAACCAAGTAATGTCTTTCCAACTTTTTTCCACGCGAAAAAAGGCCGTTATTTATAAGGTAATGGCAAGACATAACGGTCGTGTTAACTAACAAGGGGGGGAGACAAGCACAATTATAATAGGATTATCAATCCAACGATGTTCCTAATTACTATAAACGTTATTTTACACGTGTTTGAGCAAACATTCCCTTACATTATGGATATTAAATTGACCCCCCCTCCACTGAATCAGGTTGTGACAAAAGGTCAGCTTTCAACGTGGGGACCCGAGTGTTTTTCACTCTGGCCGCTGGTCTAAGCTGATCTTAGCTGGTCATAGCTTATCCAAGCTGGTCTTAGTTAGTCATAACTGGTCTTGGCTTGTCATAGCTGGTCCATGCTGGTCAGAGCCGAACCAAGCTAGTCCTAGCCGTGATGTGCCAGGTAAGTATCCTTTATATTATGTTTAATAAGAGTTTCGATGATCTAGGTCGTTAGACGTTAATTTACTTGTTTGTAAATAAACAGGGATGACTCAAATATAGTAATGGCTGCTGCTTGTATCCGATTATGCCTGTCTTCTAGGGCGACTACGAGATCCCTATTGCTCAGGCTCATTTGTTCAAGACCCGCAGCGCTTGTCTGTGTTTTATACTAAAGCTATGCTTGGCGGATTCAATTCGAGCCGCTATCCATAATTCCTCCGTGCCTCCGCTAATACATATAGATCCGTTCCACACAAAAGTAGAGGAAAATCTAAGAAGATATATAGCATATTACTATTTGTGTAAGGATTCTCATACAAGATTTTCACAATGATTTCAACATGGAGAAAACCTCCGATTTGATATCTTTCTATTGGCATCGACTAGAAAGGGTAATTATCACTGGATGTATAATAAGGTGATACTATTCACCGTAACCATGAAAATGTTGGTAAAATCATCTGATGAGAAACATAGTACTACGACCTCCAATCTGTGTAGATATGGATGACTTGACAGTTACTACATCTTCTGTTCCTGAATGTCAGTGGATATTACAGGGTTTAAAAAAGATAATGACTTGGGCAAGAATGCAGTTTAAACCGAAAAAATCGAGATCATTAGTATTGAAGTGAAGAATTGTTTTAGAGAACTTCCATTTCAAGATTACATGAATCATTATACCGACGTTAAAAGTGACTGGGTAAAATTTTCAATGCTAAATTTAAGAAGTACAGCTTTTATCATCTATCTTACACTTGTTTCATATGTTGGAAAGGGATCGGAATTGTTTTCTGTTTTCGCTGAAAATAAAAGCGAATATCTATGTTTCTTATAGTTACTTTTATTTTCGTTAACTTCAATCTGGTAACGTCATCATCTGTAGCAGTCACGACGAAAAGAAAATCAAGATCAAAAGTCTGTTTGAAAAAGGCATAGTCTTTTGATCACTATAATCTGCCATCATTGAGAGTTGAAAATCTGAAAAAAAATGTTTTCTCAAAGTTATCTACGATGCCATACCGTGTGCAGGTCAAACATTGATGCTTCTTTTTTTATTTTAAGTAGAGTTTCCTGTCGCTTCTAAAAGGAAATAGCGATTAAATGTATCTTTTTACATTAAAAAAATAAGAAGAAAAACCACGTGCCGAATTAATTTTGCTCAGTTATCCAATGGGTATATTTTCCGATTGGAAGATGTCACCATAAAGGCTTAGCGTTATTTTCGTTATCTTTAATCATCATTAAGGGACGTTGTTCGTAAAGGAAAAAACCCTGTCAAACAGAAACGGGTGATTGTCATTGTTAAGTCACTGGGTAAAATTTTCAGTGCTAAATTTAAGAGATACAAATGCTCATCAAAACACTCTCCAGGTATTTAAACTTCCGCACCGCCTTGGTTATAGTGTACCCGACCTGCAAAACGCACTTCAGGTTCATCCTTTTACTGATGACCATGCATTCTGTCTTCTTGTAGTTTATGCGCATTCCCTTCTTCTCACTCTCCTTCCAGACATATAGCTCGAAGCAATGGTGACCAAAGTGGTCAAGCCAGGTCGTTTTAAGTCATTGATATATCAATATGCCATTTCCCCAAATATTCTGTCATATGAAGTAGCATTAACAATAGTTGAGAATAGGAGAATAAAGTTAGTGGCTATTTGAGAAGATGGCTCAATCTACCGAGGAGTTTGAGCAGTGCTGCTTTGTATGGAATATCGAGCGCATTGCAACTTCCATTCACAGGGGTAGATGAAAACTTTAAAGTGGCGAGGGCAAAAGAGGCAATCCTATAGAGGAATTCAAAAGATCCTAAGTTTGCAGAAGCAGTAATTGAGGTTCGAACTAGGAGAAAGTGGGAAGCATCGCACGAGCTTAGTACAGCAGTGCAACGGATGAGACAGAAGGCGCTAGTAGGAACAGTGGCAGTGGGCAGATCATACCTAGGTTACGGTCCCAATGCCCGAAGAAGACAAAAAAAAAAGAAAGATCGGAAACACTGTCTTCAATATGAAGGTGTGAAGGAAATTAGAATTAGAGAAATGGTGGCGTTAGTCAGCAGAAGGCCTGGACTAAATCCAGAAACAGGAAAGTTTTCTTGACAGATCTCTAGTATGCTAATCCCAGTAACACAAGTTTCCTTGTGCAGGCAGTGCATATGATACATTACCCAGCCCAGATAACCTCCACACGTGGGGAAAGTGTGAGTCTCCAATTTTTACGTTGTGTCAGAAGAGAACATCCAACGTGTATTGGGCGATTGCCACGGGGCATTGAGTGAAGAGTATTAACAGCAGCACCAATGTTTTAAGAGCCATTGCAACAATAGTCTAGAGAAATCTTCAAACAAACCGATAAGAAGCTGATGATTTTCGTCACAGCAGGAAAACGTCCATCCTCAGTTCTGCCTAAAATTCCCAGAGAAAATAATACTAACATTCGTCCAGACATGACTATTTATTCGGCAAAGACGATGCAAGTCATCATGTTAGAAGAAAATGTGAAAAGGAAACTTGGGAAAATTTTACATATAGTAGAGGGTTGCAAGCGAGAGGATTGGCGAGCTCAGTGCAAACCGATTGAAATCGGATACATAGGATTCGTTCGGGGGAACTGGATAGTGCGTCTTGGGTATTACGTAAAAATACACCAGACAAAGGAGTTTCTACTTGGGAACAGAATTAGAGTACCTCGAAACATTGTTACCTACGGGTGATCTATGGCTAAGATCTAGCATCTGTTTACCCTGATGCTGTTTACCATGGTTACGTTTTTTTTGTTTCTAACGAATTTTTCTGTTTTTTAATACTTTGCTTAGCTTTTAGAAGGTATCTTTAGCTATCCCATAGCGCCTTCAGATTTCTTTGTCGCACTCTTTGTCCTCTGTTAAAACACTTTTATATTTCAGTTAAGCCAGTTAATGTTCTACCAGGCTCGACACACATCAAAGATTTTTATAAAGTTGATGCAAAAGTAATATTTGGCAAGTTAATATTTTTTCGCTTTAAAAAAAAAAATTCAGAACGAGTACAATACAAAACGGGAGACAGGGTGGAGAAATGGGTAGCGGGTGGGATTGAGGAATCGGAGTTTTGAATTCCAGTCACATCCATTACATTCACTCACCTGTTAATACCAAAGTTTATGACTCCTCTTCTTATCCCCCCAGCTATGGATAAATAGCAGGACTGCCTTGGATGGCAACTGATCTACCTCAGAAATAAATGGCAATCTACTGTGGGAAAAAATCTGACTGGCCAGTCATGTATCGAAAGATACATGATCCCTTAAGCGTGTATCACGCATGGCACATAACTGACTGACACTTGGTAAAGGTAGGAAACCTCCTCTTCTCCTCCCAGCTATGGGTAAATAGCAGGCCAGACCGAGTTCTGTTGCCTTGAATGGCAAATGGTCTACTGCAGAAAGAAATGGCAACATACTGCTGGAAAATATCTGCCTCGCCAGTTATGTATCGAAAGATACATGATCACCTCAGCGTGTATCACGCGTGGCACTTCACTGACTATACAAAAGAAAGTAGCATAAAAATAAAGGCGTATCCCAAAACATTTCTATTTACAATAGGAGTAGATGGGTTCGCCTATCGTCCGGTTATCTCGCCTCCTATTTTTTGTGCAGGAATATAGATTTATAACTTGTTCCTTCTTTAGGATTTGTCTTCCGTTTCCTCCTAAGGTATTTTTATTCTCTTTAACTCACAGGAGACAATCTTTCTATTATTGCCTTTTGGTGTCCCCAACTTGTAATTTACATGTTGATCTGTCCCTGTTGCTGATAAGAATACACTATATCTTCTTGTACTTGATGCCTAGTCCTTTCTTCTTTCTTTCTTCACAATCTTCTGTAGGAGTTCTTGTAGTTTCCTTTTTCTGTCTTCTATCAACATTGACTCTCATATACTACTTGTTTCTAAAAGCTGACCGACACACTAAACCTAATAATGTTCAGATATTAGATTATCTGGCGCTTAAGTGGTTATTGCTGGTCATTAAACTAAAAATAAAAACCCAGAAGGCAAATTTTATGTCTCACGACATTTTCAAATAGAGATAATTACTTTTGCGATGTTGTTCACTTATTTGTTGTATGAAACTCGATTTACTTTTATAATCCTGTTATGAAGACGTCATTTTCGCTGTTTTCAAAATTTAGAAGATTCCAGACTTACCAAAAGTCTTGCCTCTTCGATTCATTGATAGCGTACACCAAACTGCAAAGTCACATCCAGTTGCCACACCGTACTGTGTATGACAATAAACTACATCCTCGTCCTGGGTAAGACGATAAACTACATCCAGCAGCAAGACCTGTTAGGATCACAGCTATGGGCAAATAGTTAACACCCAAACTTGTGTAAAAATAGGTTTTAATACCAGAAATACTTTGTAATAAAAAAATTATTACCAGCAATACTTTAAAAAAAATACCAGCAATACAAACAGCTATACATTCTTTGAGAAAAAATATGACTAGCTATAGATTTCTTCAAGGAAGAATATTCCCAGAAATAGATTTTTGAAGAAAAACATTACCAGCAATAACAATTTTGTCGGCATTAAATAACACATTGAAGTTGATATGCCGTAAATCGAACCAAACCAAACCAAACTAGTTGCCATAGGAGCTTCCAATGACCATTTCGCCACGAGAGCCACACTTTTTAAATAGAGACTTTGAAATGTATAGTGATTATGACTTGTGAGTGTTAGATTCTCCAAATCTTCTTTCAGCAATTTCCCTATAAATGTAAGCTTCTTTGTCGCTTCGAGAATCTTTGAGGAAAATTTCAAACATTTTCTGACATAGTGATATCATATTAAATAATATTGCCATATTGATATTATATTAAATAAAATTTAGAAAACCAGCCGTGTTTTCTTTGCTTCGTATCATATTTTCCTGTCTCTTAATACTTTGTTTAGTTTCTGAAAGTCATCTTTCGCTATTTGCACGCGCCTTCAGATTTCAGCGTCACATTTTCCGTCATTTACTACAAAAGCTGGAGATTTAATTTTATGAACCTGGTCGATTTCGACGTCTCCAATATGTATTTAACACCTCAGGCTGTCTCTTTTGCTGACAACCATGATTTCTCTGTTCTTACACTTAATCGGTAGTCCTTTCTTTTCACTTTCCTTTCGTATCTAATCTAATAGTTCTTTTACTTCCGAAGTCTGCCATAAACGCAGGAACATTTTCGTGTCTTATGTCCTCAAATAACCCGTATAGATAAACAGCAATATATCTTAGATATAAAATTGCTTTCATACAGTATCACGTTATCAGCGAGTTTGATTTCTTTGGTTTAATATCAAATTTGTAATTAAGTAAAATTAATCAGTTTTAAAAATTAAATCAAGAAATAAATTCATAATTCTTAAGAATAATCTCAAACGAAAAAGGGCATGATGCTAGCAATTCGGTTATTATAGACAAGAACCCATGTTACCTTTAAGTAAAATGTGATTTTCTCAAATTAGTAAGGAGAGAAAAATCGTATGCTGTCGTTAAGATCTACGATATGAATGGATTTTCTATCTGTAGTATTTCTAGTATTTTTATGAGAGTATATTGTTAAATATTGTTCTATTTTCATATAAGCTATTGTTGTCATTCTAATAGTGAACCTAATAAGATTTACGGAAAGAACAAATCTACTATAGAGAACAAATTTTATTACAGGTGAAAAAGAGACTTGAAGCAAGAGAAATATGGTTCAGAAGAAGGATGCTGAAAATACCATGGACCGAACATGTGAGCAACGATGGAGTTCTAGAGACGATGGCAAAAGGAACACTGTTGTATCGTCGAGGTGAATGAGTGCTTAATATATTTATTCAGCACCAGCATCCGGTGCTAACGAATACATACAAAAAACACAGAACAATAAGTTACCAAACAATTAACAAGACAACTTACAAGGAATAGAGGAGGGTCAAATGCTGTATATCCAAATTACGTAAGATCAGTCCTAATTAGAATGACGGTCGTGTAAGATGCAGCTTGGTAGTCTTTATTAGGATTATCGCACGTAAGACGGTTAGTTAAAACTTAGATGGACGATCGCATAAGATGTGGCTTGGTAGTCCTTAGTAGGACTATCGCATAAGATGTGACTTGGTAATCCTTAGAAGGACTATCACATAAGAATGTGGCTTGGTAGTCCTTAGTAGGACTATTGCATAAGAATGTGGCTTGGTAGTCCTTAGTAGGACGATCGCATAAGATGTGGCTTAGTAGTCCTTAGAAGGACTATCGCATAAGATTTGACTTGGTAGTCCTTAGTAGGACTATCGCGTAAGATCTGACTTGGTAGTCATTAGAAGGACTATCGCGTAAGAATGTGGCTTGGTAGTCCTTAGTAGGACTATCGCATAAGGGTGTGGCTTGGTAGTCCTTAGTAGGACTATCGCATAAGAATGTGGCTTGGTAATCCTTAGTAGGACTATCGCATAAGATGTGGCTTGGTAGTCCTTAGAAGGACTATCGCATAAGATGTGGCTTGGTAGTCCTTAGAAGGACTATCGCATAAGATTCGACTTGAGCTGCTGCTGAGTTCGGCAACTAGACTGGGAGCGGCTGGCTTCACTGGTGGATACTGCTTCTAGATTCGGGTGCTTCGTGTGGTCAGCGACGATGGTCGGCCAGGTGAATGTGAAAGGGTGGAGCACTGTGTTTGTCTCGGCTGCGGTTAGCATCGTTGCCTGGTTAACAACAAGGATATTCGGGTATTCATTTGGTTCACGTGGAGCTTTCAAATACTTCGACGATAAAATGAAATATTTCTTTACTTGTCTCTCTTCTTTGTTAGTTATTTTACATTCCAGTCCACAGAATTAAGCGAACTCGATGAATGATTGGTTTCTCCCATTATTACTGCTCACTTCCCTCACATTTAAAATCCTCGTTATTTTCCTCTCGCGGATTTTCAGTATTAACAGACGAAATTTTCGCGCCTTTTTAAATGGAGCATTAATATTTCTATCTTTTTTTCCATCCTCAGCACTTGAGCTATTCAGATCTGAAAATAGTGGAAATAATCTGTGAACACCTATGAACCAAAGTCACGTCTTATCATGTAAATTCATATCAATACACACTAATTCGTGCTGGCAGAGTCATTTCTCGAAAGGCGATCGATAAAACTGCTTTTGATATATTGGTAACGTAAATTTCCTCTAAAAAAAGAACTCTTTCAATTGAAATGACAAATTTCTACTAAGCAATAAATAATCCTTAATTCCATGACGCATGAATATACATAAAAGTATGAAAGATATATTGGGCAAAAAAAAAAAAAGAAAGAAAAAAGAGGAAAAAAGAAAAAAGGAATTCTTTCGCATAGGGTTTTGTAATTGGCTGATATCCTGATGACGTATATAGATGCATAATTTTAAGAGAGTCTTCCTTTTTGGGACTAATAACCTTAACAAATTTTTTATTCATGGCCAAAAGAAAACTTTGTTTGTAAAAAAATTACAATGAAGGACTTTAACCTATCTAGATTGATACAATGATAGATACAGCGATAAAATTAGGACAAACATACATATAAAGTATATCCATGTGTAGGCGAAAACGTATTCGACGAAGTTTAAAAAATATTAAGCCCAAGTCACAAGGTATTTTCCCGAGGTAGTGCCTTTCCTTTGCTAGGGGACTGGGTTTATTTTCCGGCGCCTGAGTAATCCACAAAAAGGGAAGCGCCGACGGGGGCTTGGTATTGCCGATAAACCCACTTTAAACTGACCTTGTGTAACATTCGGTAGTGACGTGGGCGCACTGAAAATATCCCGATATATCATATTCCGGAATATTGAACTAATTTTATTATTTTGCCTTTAGTATTCATGTAATGAAGTGTCTGTGCCGAGAAAATGATAACCAGAGGCTTTAATCCTTCGTACATCACGTGACATTTTACTCAATTCCTGTAGTTCGTTAGTTACACTTCTCCAGTTGGTGGTGTGAGCATTTCCATCGACTCAACTTCAGTCTGAAACAGTAACACTACAGTCTTCTATGAAAGCCTAAATTATCTCAGCTGCGGTTTTTTTTATGTACCAGCGCGTAGTTCTAATCTTTTCTAAGCTTGCCAAAACCGAACGTAGAAGTGACTATTTACTGGGACATTGCGTTCAATACCCGATCTATTGTTCTAAGGAGTACTTCATATGAACAATCTGCGCGGAATAAGTTCTGTAATGTGGATAAAAGTCAAGGGAATCATCTTCCTTTAAACAGACACACAGCCTAGTAGATTAAATCGTCGTTTAAAAAAAAAGGTCTCTTTCAAATGAAATGGCAATTTTCTACTAAGCAATAAATAATCCTTAATTCCATGACGCATGAATGTACATAAACAGTGTGAAAGATATATTCGACAAAAGCATTTGTGGGTTCAATCCCGAGTTACCTCCCCTTAGTACAGAAACCGGAATGAAAACAATCTCTTCGCAATGATTGAATAAAGCTTCAATAAAGCTAAAGGGCTCAAAATTTATTAATTGTTACTGAGTACAAAGATAAGCATTTTTGGACAGAAACCTTGAAGAAGGCCATGTAATGGATAGTTCGAAATACTGTAAAAACACCAAAAAACATGAAGTAGTATTAATCTAATACCTGGCCAACCAGTGATAATGTCTTCCTCTCTCTCTTTCTCTCTCTCTCTCTCTCTCTCTCTCTCTCTCTCTCTCTCTCTCTATATATATATATATATAGTATGTATATAGATGAAAACTCGTATTCGAGGATACCGGTCTACTGGGGGGGGGGGGGTCGCTAGCTAATCCTTATTGCAGACGCTTCCTCAGGTGAATTTTGTGTTTGCTCAACACCCACAGAGCCTTCCAGTGGTTTATACTGCAACTATGTTGATCAGGCCTTAGTTACACTTTCTATTCATTGTGGAAACCCTCTTTGGTCTAGTGAAATAACATCGAATACCGCTTTCATAATTACATATATATATATATATATATATATATATATATATATATATATATGAAAGAGGTATTCGATGTTATTTCATCTCTTTGGTTTGATGAAATAACACCGAAAACCGCTTTCATAATTATATATATATATATATATATATATATATATATATATATATATATATATATATATATATATCAATACTATTACTTCAATATCTGCTTTTCGCATGAATGATTCGCGTAATATAAATTGAACCCGCACCACATAACAGATATTAAAATAACCGATCCGACGTGCGAATTCCTGATAATAATCGTGACATTACTCTATTTATTGAACAATTTAGTTCATGCCACCTTTACTAAAAAAAAAACTACTTCTACAAAAGAATTCTCATATTACTATATTAGTACAAGAACGCACAATTTTAAAATTAAAAAAAATTCAACCTCAGCATCGTGACTGCACGCTCCAAAAGAATTTCTTACAGTTAACAATATCATATTTTTAAAAACACTTCTTTCGGATTACACTTTATCTTTCGATGTCCTGTTATTACCTGGATATAAAAAACTTACCTATTTCCCTACCTGAAGATGGTTGTATGAAACAATTGAAAGCTAGTAGTAAAAAAAGACCTGAATAAAACCGGAATTTATAAACAAGGATCATACCATTCATTAACGGATTCGAGGTTAATGTATTTTATTATTAAAAATTGTTTGCGAGAGTGATTCTTGCCATTTATATCATTAACTTCATTATCTACTTTTCGTATGAATGATTTGCGTAATATATATATACATAGATTCAAAATGGGGGAAGGGAAAATGAAGAAAGAAAAATGGAGGAGGAAAAGAGGGACATGCATTCAAAATGGGGGAAAGGAAAAAAGGGTAAGAAAAAGCGGGAATGAAAAGGAGGGATGAAGACAGGAATATGTATTCAAAATGGAGAAAGAAAAAAATAGGGGAAAGAAAGGAGTGATAAGGAGAGTTAAGTTTGTCTAGATAATCGTAGTCAATGAAGGCAGACAGGTGACCTATTTTTACCGGATAAAAGCAGTGCAGTAGAGAGAAAGGGGAAGAGACAAAGGAAAGAGAGCAAAGGGAAAAAAAAGAAAAAGAAAAGGGAAAGAGAACGAAAGAGAGAAAGGGTAAACTTGAGAGATCACTTGGAACTGGTAATCGTCAGTGTATAAAATTGAATATATTCGAAATTTACGATATTGAAACTTATGTATTTAAAAAAAATACAGTTGAATAAGAGAATAAATTGGTGAAATGAAGTATACTTTTTTAATTAATACATATGTATATATATATATATATATATATATATATATATATATATATATATATATATAATTTTTAAAGAGTTTTTTTAATGTGTGTGTGTGTAACGAATGCACGGCCGCAATTCTCGACGGATTTGCACCAAAATTTACATGCACATGCTCCAAGTTAGCGAACAGACCAAGACGGACTTTGAATTTCCCAACTCCCATCGATGGTGGAAATAATCGATTTTTCCATGCTTCTACGGCAGTTTTCATGTAGTTTACATTCTATTAGTCAGTGTGAGAGCCAACAGCTGACTGACACGAATGTTAACTAGGATGCTAGCATGCAAAAAAATCGATAACTGCATTCGTCACAAGTGGGAAAAATTTAATTCTGCATGGCACTTTACTCCAATTGGCTCATTCGCTTGCTTAAACTCAACGTTGATTCTCATTCCGCAGAACTGGGCTGTGTGTGAAAAAGTATTTGTTGTTAACATTCTTTTTTCATTCGGTTTTTCCAGTTACGAGTCTTTTTTTAAAGCTGATCGTTTTGTGTTCATTTTGTTTAGTTCTTTTTTTGTAACAGATTTAATGTTTAGTATAGAGCTTAGAAAAAATTCGCAGCGTGAGATAGGCAAGAAGTAAGACATGTAGCAACATAAGCACGGCAAAGGGTACTCATTTAAAGGCAAGGAAGGGCAAAAATATTTTAAGTCAAGTGATAGCGATTGCTGTATGAGTCGTACGATTTTTTAATCAAGCGCCGGGCAACGTCGGGTCATGCTGCTAGTAATAACTAAAAAAGAGATCAATTTAAGTGAAAAAAATATACAGGTAAAAATAAAAGTAAATATAAAATATTTGAGTTACGAAGAAACATATGTAATTATACATATTCCTACATAAACCAAACAACCTAGATATATCTATAAACATATAAACATATAAATAAAATACATACATGACCCGATACTCAGAAAAAAATCTATACTTTTCACCTCTATACATATAGTGAACGACAACAACCACAACAGAATATATACATTTATGTATATAACCTAAACACATATATATGTATATACACACATATACACAAATACACATACATACACACATATATATACAAGTATATATATACGTACAAATATACATATATATACAAATACGCATACCAACATTTAAATATATACTATAAACACACATATAAATACATACACGCACATATATATATATAGACATATACACACACACAGATACATATATATATACATATATATATATATACATACCTACTTACACCTACAGACACACATACATATACGTATACATATAGATACGCATATATATAAACGTACATATACATACACATATACATATATACCTGCATATATTTTTTCCGGCTACACCAAACATTATTTTGTGGATACCCATGTTTAACAAGAAAACCTGCTTTTAATTCTTTATTTTGAACGGCGGGAATTACGTCTGCTGGGATGCAAATTCAGGAGGCGTAATAAAAAAAATGTGCTCCCCGCCATGGTTTGAACATGAATCTCTCTCTATAGGAGAAAACACCGTCTTTCGTTCATATATCTACCATTGTTTGGAACAATATACGAGAGTACGCTGATGTATTTCTCCGACATTTTAATTAGTGCTTTTGTTTTATACTTCGCTATGGAAATAAACATCTTATTTCTTGGAGAAAAAAAAATGGCGTTTCCTTAGGAAAAAATCATGGAATTTCCTGGAGAAAGAAATGTGCCATTCCCTGTAGAAAGAAGCATGGCATTTCCTTAGTAAAGAATCATGACATTTCTTGGAGAAAGAAACATGCCATTTTCTTAAGAAAGTATCATAGCATTTTCTGGAGAAAGAAATATTGAAAAACCTGGCGAAACAAACTTGGTTTTTCCTGAGTAAAAATCCCGAATTTTCCTGGAGAAAGAATCATGATATTTTCTGGAGAAAAACACCTATCATTTCCTGAAGAATAAAAACATGAAATTTCTGAGAGCAAGAAACATGCCATTTCCTTAAGAAAGAATCATCACATTTTCAGGAGAAAGAAACCTTTCATTTCATAGAGAAAGAATGGCGGTATTTCCTTGAGAAAGAAACATGTCATTTCCTGGAGAAAGATTGATGGCATTTCCGGGAGAAAGACACGTCACTTTCTAAATAAAGAATTATGGCATTTCCCGGAGAAAGAAAGATGTTATTTCCTGAAAAGAAAAAACAAAACAAAACACTTCCCGGTATCGTTATTCCTAAGAAGATGTAAAGATCAGCCAACAACTATTTCACCTAAATGATTCATCTTGAAATATAAAGTTGAATCGTTGAAATATAAATGAATATTAATTGCATCTAGACTTGTGGAAAAGTGAAAATCCACCAAGTTAAAAAAAATGACTTATTTCACATGGTTTAGATTTTGCATCCATTTTGTTTTATATCCCAACAGGACAGTGATATACAAGCATGTAAATAAACTCTGTCCAGGAATGATTCAGATAAAAGAAAATGAAAAAATTCTGGACTAGTCAATTTAAAGACTTTATTTCACTGTGTTGTGCCTCGAAGCATTAAATCTCGCCTTGAATCGCATACTAGGATAAAAACTGACCATACTTCAACGAAATGCGTTAAATCAGGCCATGTTTCATAAAAGAACATTATGTCTGGCTATATTTAACATATCAGCGTTAAGTATCACATAGCGGAATTGCATCTGGCCATGCACCAACTAAACATATTAAATCTGATCATGTTTCATATGACACTATCATTCCTGGCCATGCTTCAACTATGAGTATTAAATTTGCCCATGTTTCACCTAACGCTATTACGCCTAGCCACGCTTCACCTATGAGTATTAAATCTACCCATGTTTCACATAGCGGCACAATGGCTGACCATACTTCAATTAAGCGTATTAAATCAATCCATGTTTCACATAGCGACATTAACTCTGCCTCTCGCTGCTTCACCTAATTTTTGCTTCATCTTTTTTGGTTCACATAGCAGTTTAATAACTGTACATCGCTTTTAATCTTGTCGAAATCGTAAGTTTGGTTACAAATAATATAAATTGAAAATTAAAAACTCAAATCTCATTATCAGACTTCACTGCAGGCAACTAATGAAATACACAGAAAATTAAAAAGATATAATAAAGTAAAAGAAAGATTTAAACGAAATGGCCGTTGTAGGATTACTTTTGAGCCGAAAGAATAACTATCTTACCGCGTTGTATGTAGTGCAAATATTTGCATTTTTGCTGATATTTTACATAGTATACGTTTTGAGGTGGTTTCAGTTTTTAAGTTAAGTAAATTTTGAGATACATTCTGATCGTTTATTTACTGATTCCTGTTGGTCTGGGTAGGGAATTATAGCTATCTACTACGTTAAATAGAATTCATAGAAGATTGCCAGACAGCGTTATGACTGCGTTCAGAGCAATGAAATGTACGATTATCATACTGTTATTAGCGGTATTTTGTGATTTTCGATGATGTATAAGTAAATGGCCATTAATACACCAGGCTGTTTGTAACTGGTTAGATATAGGAAAAGAAGTAAAAATCCCGAATTTTCCTGGAGAAAGAATTATGATATTTCCTGGAGAAAAACACCTAACGCTATTACGCCTAGCCAAAAAAATAAAAACTATTTCTACCTTATATATTACTGACATAACTTTATAATAAATTTCCTATTCAAAGAATAATCCCATATCAATGAAATCAATTTGTATTCAGTTACTTTTTCAGGGGTAGTAAACTTTCCGATAAAAACATTCTCATTAATTCATTTCTTTCTCTCTCTCTCTTTCACTCCCCACACATTCTCTCTTTCTCATTCTCGCCCTGTCTCTCTCAAAAAGAGATTTGGAAATAACGTAGCATTTCACTATGTCTGTAACAACTCCCTCAGTCCTTCTGAACGACATGATAGAGGCTTGGATTAAGGTTGAGTCGATATATCAACTTAGGAATTGACGGAATCATTTTCGTATGAACCAGCAAACACGGCTGTCATATATCTTGTAAATTCCGCCTGCGTAAATCGTTTAGTACATGGATTTCTTTAATATATTCTGCTGTCTTCTTGAAGAAGCCCCCGAATAATCACATTGTGTTAAGAGGATTAAGTCTAGGATTTACGTCTATGTTTCCATTGCATAAGTTTAAGTCAGATACGGTAATGGTGATCAAGAGTTGTGCACGTATAAATGTGAAGTGACCTTTTTTTTTTTCTTTGTGATACATAAAGATTTGTAGCACCTGCAAGTGTCTCCTCGTGTAGCTATTTTTAGTGAAGAAATACTCTGTCTGGCAATCTTCTGTGAATTCTATTTAAAGGAGAAAACAGCTATAATTCCCTACCCAGATCAACACGAATCAGTAAATAAACGATGAGATCTTATCTCAAAATGCAGACACGAGAACAATGTTTTACTTCGTTACTGAAAAATTGTAACCTCAAGACGAATATCATGAGAAATATCACCATGAAAAATGCAAATATCTGCACTACATACAACGCAGATAATGTCACATTTAAATCCAAAAAAATCACCCTTAAAAATTACGGGTTGTCTTATACTCCAATTTTGAAAAAGAAACCTTAAATTCTGAGTGATTTTTGTCGATAGGCTAACCTCGGTCTGATAACCAATGGTGTACATGAAAAGATTTACATTATCAAATGAACTGATAATGAAAATAATAAAACCATTTCTACTTTATATACTACTGGCGTAATTGCATAATAAATTTCCTATTCGAAGAATAATTCTATATTAATGAAATCAATTTGTATCCAAGCAAGTTCAGCTGAGAAAATGTAAACATCGAGTTATGATTGCGTTCACAGCAATGGAATGTACTATTATCGTACTGTTATTAGCGGTATATTGTGATTGTCGATGATGTATAAGTAAATGGTCATTAATACACCAGGCTGTTTGTAACTGTTTAGATATAGGAAAAGAAGAAGAAGAATCAGTAATCGCTAGACATCACGTAATGAAATGTTAACAAAACAATGGTTTCTCTTTTAGTGATTGTAGTATTAAAGATTTCAGAATAAATCTAATATTATGATGAAAAGTGGGGGGAAAGAAAAATGGTTGGGTAAGTAAATGTCACTAGTTAAAAAATGATAAAAATATGTAGGTAAATATTTTACTATCCCTTCTCTTTAAATTTGTGTTCTATTTCTCATGCATAAAGAAAATAAATATCAACTTTTATAACCATATATTTCCGGATATAAGATGACTTTTAAATCCCAAAAATCACCCTTAAGAATTGGGGGTCGTCTCATACTACAATTCTAAAAAGAGAAAATCGAAATCCTAGAAACTTTAGCGACACATGTGACCTCTGTATTAAGGAGAAAATAATAATCAAGCATGAGGAACCCAGAGGAATTACTAAATCACCACAATGAAATTATCTTCAAATGCAGGAACAGGCATCGTCTGGAAATAACAAACTATATCTAATATTTGGGAGGCCTGTCCATGGAAGCACCGGATCATTATCTATAAATAACACCTGGTGTCTATATATAGGATTAATTGCTTATGTTATATTGTATATGCGTAAAGATAATTGTATATGGGCATATGTGTGTTGATATATGTTCTTATAATTGTGTTGACATGTGTAGGTGATTATATGGTATTTCTAATTACACACATATGTGTGTATATGTGTATGTGGGCGTTTATATGGGGGTATTTACTTGCTTGTATTTGTATGTATGGATACATACATACACGCATATATACGTATGTGTGCGTGTATATATGTGCGTATGTGTATGGATATATATATATATATATATGTTTATATATGTGAGGATGTATATGTGTGTATATATATGTGTGTATATATATGTGTACATATGTGTATGTATGTATATATGTATATATATGTGTGTGTATGTGTGTAGATATGTATGAGTGTATATATGTGCATATGAATATCTGGATATATATGTGTGTGTGGGTGTATAGGTATTTGTATATGTGTGTGTGTTTATATGTAGGAATATACATTGTAAATGGGTTATAACTGATCTAATATTACCGTTTCATCATTATTAATCTACTGTTATTCCTCTCATTGGTATTATGATTAGTTGATTATTATTATTATTATTATTATTATTATTATTATTACGATTTTATATTATTATTATTATTATTATTATTACGATTTTATTATTATTATTATTATTATTATTCATTTTAAATTTGGTTTTATTTCGATATGTTTTTTGATATTATATTATATTTTTTCGATTCTACTTGAAGTTTTTTTAATTTAAATTTTAATTTATGAATTTAAAATTTTAGATTTTAATATTAATTTCTTACTTTTTAGTTGTTATTAATAATATTATAAATATTAATATTTTTTGTTATTTTATATTCACATTATATTATTTTTTCCTCTTATCCTATTTTATTTTGGTTTGGTTTGGTTTGTTTTTACGGCATATCAACCTGAATGGTTTATTTAATGCCGACAATTTTTATTGCTGGTAATATGTTTTTTGTTGTGGATTCCGGGATGAAATCCGATATCAATGAATAACAAACGCCAGGAATGGATAAGGAAAATAAATGTATTAACGTAATAATACAAACTGGTAATACGGGTTAGTAGATCCAGCAATGCGGGTAGTAGCACTAATATATATACAGTCTTGGTATTGAAGTATTGCGGTATGACTCCTTACTGAGTCTACGTGCTCGCTAACTGTGACGCTTGCCGCCGTCTCTGTGTGTGACTTACTCTACTACTACTGAACTCTACTACTCTTCTGTCTTCACTCTTCGGGCATTCACTGGCAGTAGTATATGTATACACTGGGTGTGATGACTTACCCCGGAACTCGAAACGCGTACGAACGTGTCTTGCCTGCGTGGCGAATCCTGCAAGAAACATGGCCGCTTGTGAAGACGCGTTTTATGCGCGCCGGTCTCGTTCAGAACGAGATTTCGTCAAAACACATGCAAATTTTGGCAGTGTTGGAGTGCCATAAAAAGGAGAGACGTTAGCGGCTCGAGGTATGCGAGAACTGGCACAGACTGGGGATGGATATCACCCACTATGGTGCCCATCATTTCTTGACGCTGACGGATTGCGGCCCGTCGCGTTTTTCACTCTGGTAGAAGTTGGCAAGACAAGACTCGGCGGCCGTCATTCGCCAGCTAAATGAAGTGTTCGTCGAGCGGGGCCCACCCCGTGAGCTGCTCATGGACAATGACCCAGCTTTCTGCAGCAGGGAATTCGGAGTCTTCGCGCGCGGGTGGGGCGTCAACTTGCGGTTCCGTTGTGCATATGCTCCAGCTGGGAATGGCATAGCGGAGCGATGCCACCGTACAGTGAAGCGAATTCCGGCAAGAATGCGCTGTACCATCCAGGAAGCCGTCTACTGGTACAACGTCACACCAAACTGCGCCCGCCAACATGATCAACCAGTACGAACTGAGGGTGAAAGGGATTGACGCCCCTACGATGACTTTAGACCTTGGGCACGGCTCCTACCAAGTCGGGGATCGCGTGTGGGTCAAGGCGCCTATGAGTCGGTGCACCACCAAATTCAACGAGGGTCGGTGTCGAAAGTAATCAGCCCGCAGTCATGTCTGGTGGACGAAATACCCCGCCACGTTAAGGATTTACGCCCGCGCCGCAGTTACAACGCGTCTGAGGAAGATACCGACGACACGTCTGAGAGCAGGGCGGAAAGTTTGTTGCTTGAGGAGAGCGTGGAATGCGTCGATCCATCTGAAGAGAGAGTAGCAGATCCCCCCGTAGACGCTCTACCCGAAGTGGGAGCGAGATCAGAGCCCCCCGCCCTGCCCTTACGCAGAAGCACCCGTCGGAAACGACCGCCGCCGAGATGCCACCTTTGTGATCATGAGATCAGGGATGGGGTGTGTGTGATGACTTACCCCGGAACTCGAAACGCGTACGAACGTGTCTTGCCTGCGTGGCGAATCCTGCAAGAAACATGGCCGCTTGTGAAGACGCGTTTTATGCGCGCCGGTCTCGTTCAGAACGAGATTGCGTCAAAACACATGCAAATTTTGGCAGTGTTGGAGTGCCATAAAAAGGAGAGACGTTATATTAGGGGTCTCGGTTCCCGCTTTTGAAACATGAGAACTCTTATGTAGCGAAGGAATCATATTTAAAAAAAATATATATTATAATATATATATATATATATATATATATATATATATATATATAATGATGTCAGCAACGAATGGCGAAGGCAAGCTTCATGCTGTGCTTCCACTTTAGAGCACTGAGTGAGTTGCTGTTGTAGATTTGGGGTCCCCGGTTCTAGATATCCCTAATAACTTTAAGAGGAACACAGAAGTTGATTAAGACCATAAAAATGGACAAGCGTACTTCTGTGCCAATCCTTACATAAACAATTTCATGATATTTGTCTGTATTGTGCCACTTCTTAAAATAACGACAATGGTTTTTTGAAGAAGAAAAATATAATATCTGCGTTTGTTGGCGATCACTTAAACGCATGTATTAACTCTATCGAAGATTTAAAACCTCGGCCCCGCTTGCATGTCTACGGTCATTTCAATACCAGCGCTTGTCAGTTTAAATTTGTTTCTTCACTATAGAATGCTTGCAGGTGAACGAGTTTCCCACTCTCCTGTCTACAGCGTCACATAAAAGGCTAGCTTAAAATGTTAATTGAAAATTATCACGCAACTTAAATCTCAACGCGGGAAAGAAGTGAGCGCTTATAAACGCCTTCTTTAACTCACTAATCAATAATCGATAAGAAAAAAGAAAAAAAATGTCCAGTTTTCCGATACCAAAGCAACTAATATGAACAGGCAGTTGAAGTCAATCGTTCGATTGGACGAAAGCGACGTTTACACACTCTCGGTCGCACCCCGAAAACAATCAATACATCGAATATTTTTCTACTAGAATCACTACTTCGATTGCTTTCATTTCACTCTAATTTTGACAGAAAGCGCAATTTTCGTATTAACGTGGGGGTCACGCAATCAATACGACTCTACACAATTCGTATTCAAGGCGCGTTTCTTGACGCTGATTTTTTCTTTTCTTTTCGAGGGAAATGAAGGAAGGAAAATGTCGTTAATGAGCCGGAGATTAAGTAATTACATTTATTACTTAAAAGATTCTCAAAGTTTTCGACATCAAATAATGACAATAATTACGACAAATTATTCCGCATAATTAAAGAGCCATTAACATATATCAGAGACTGGAATAGTTAGTAACAGGCTCAGATAGTAGTGAAGCAGAAAACAAAATAGCTTATCATTGTTCAAATTTTAAGTGTTTTCACTCATTCCTCAAACAAGTCTTTCGTCCTGGGTATGACAATAAACAACATCCGCGTCCTAGGTAAGGCGATAAACAACATCCGCGCCCTGTGTATGACGATAAACTATATCCGCGTCCTGGGTAAGACGAAGAAACTACATCCGCGTCCTGGGTAAGGCGAAAAACAACATCCGCGTCCTGGGTATGACGATAAACAACATCTACATCCTAGGTACGACGATAAACTACATCCGCGTCCTGGGTATGACGATAAACTACATCCGCGTCCTGGGTAAGACGATAAACTACATCCGCGTCCTGGGTATGACGATAAACTACATCCGCGTCCTGGGTATGACGATAAACTACATCCGCGTCCTGGGTAAGACGATAAACTACATCCGCGTCCTGTGTATGACGATAAACTACATCCGCGTCCTGGGTATGACGATAAACTACATCCGCGTCCTGGGTAAGACGATAAACTACATCCGCGTCCTGGGTATGACGATAAACTACATCCGCGTCCTGGGTAAGACGATAAACTACATCCGCGTCCTGTGTATGACGATAAACTACATCCGCGTCCTGGGTATGACGATAAACTACATCCGCGTCCTGGGTAAGACGATAAACTACATCCGCGTCCTGGGTATGACGATAAACTACATCCGCGTCCTGGGTATGACGATAAACTACATCCGCGTCCTGGGTAAGACGATAAACTACATCCGCGTCCTGGGTATGACAATAAACTACATCCTCGTCCTGGGTATGACGATAAACTACATCCGCGTCCTGGGTAAGACGATAAACTACATCCGCGTCCTGGGTATGACGATAAACTACATCCGCGTCCTGGGTATGACGATAAACTACATCCGCGTCCTGGGTAAGACGATAAACTACATCCGCGTCCTGTGTATGACGATAAACTACATCCGCGTCTTCGTTTGGCTCGGTTTGGTTTGTTTTACGGTATATCAACCTCAATGGGTTATATTTAATGCCGACAGAATTTCTATTGCTGCGAATATTTTTTTCGGATAATATTTTTTCTTCAAAATGTATCGCTGGTAATAATTATTTCAAAAATCTTTAGCTGGAAATTTTTATTTTTTTTCGAAAATGAATCGTTGATAATATTTTTTTTACAAAAATGTATAGCTGGTAATATTTTGTTTTCAAAAAAATATTGCTGGTAATATTTTTTCCTTCAAAAATCTATTTCTGGTAATATTTTTCTTCAAAATGTTTAGCTGGTAATATTTTTTTCAAAAATGTATCACTTAAACGCATGTATTAACTCTATCGAAGATTTAAAACCTCGGCCCCGCTTGCATGTCTACGGTCATTTCAATACCAGCGCTTGTCAGTTTAAATTTGTTTCTTCACTATAGAATGCTTGCAGGTGAACGAGTTTCCCACTCTCCTGTCTACAGCGTCACATAAAAGGCTAGCTTAAAATGTTAATTGAAAATTATCACGCAACTTAAATCTCAACGCGGGAAAGAAGTGAGCGCTTATAAACGCCTTCTTTAACTCACTAATCAATAATCGATAAGAAAAAAGAAAAAAAATGTCCAGTTTTCCGATACCAAAGCAACTAATATGAACAGGCAGTTGAAGTCAATCGTTCGATTGGACGAAAGCGACGTTTACACACTCTCGGTCGCACCCCGAAAACAATCAATACATCGAATATTTTTCTACTAGAATCACTACTTCGATTGCTTTCATTTCACTCTAATTTTGACAGAAAGCGCAATTTTCGTATTAACGTGGGGGTCACGCAATCAATACGACTCTACACAATTCGTATTCAAGGCGCGTTTCTTGACGCTGATTTTTTCTTTTCTTTTCGAGGGAAATGAAGGAAGGAAAATGTCGTTAATGAGCCGGAGATTAAGTAATTACATTTATTACTTAAAAGATTCTCAAAGTTTTCGACATCAAATAATGACAATAATTACGACAAATTATTCCGCATAATTAAAGAGCCATTAACATATATCAGAGACTGGAATAGTTAGTAACAGGCTCAGATAGTAGTGAAGCAGAAAACAAAATAGCTTATCATTGTTCAAATTTTAAGTGTTTTCACTCATTCCTCAAACAAGTCTTTCGTCCTGGGTATGACAATAAACAACATCCGCGTCCTAGGTAAGGCGATAAACAACATCCGCGCCCTGTGTATGACGATAAACTATATCCGCGTCCTGGGTAAGACGAAGAAACTACATCCGCGTCCTGGGTAAGGCGAAAAACAACATCCGCGTCCTGGGTATGACGATAAACAACATCTACATCCTAGGTACGACGATAAACTACATCCGCGTCCTGGGTATGACGATAAACTACATCCGCGTCCTGGGTAAGACGATAAACTACATCCGCGTCCTGGGTATGACGATAAACTACATCCGCGTCCTGGGTATGACGATAAACTACATCCGCGTCCTGGGTAAGACGATAAACTACATCCGCGTCCTGTGTATGACGATAAACTACATCCGCGTCCTGGGTATGACGATAAACTACATCCGCGTCCTGGGTAAGACGATAAACTACATCCGCGTCCTGGGTATGACGATAAACTACATCCGCGTCCTGGGTAAGACGATAAACTACATCCGCGTCCTGTGTATGACGATAAACTACATCCGCGTCCTGGGTATGACGATAAACTACATCCGCGTCCTGGGTAAGACGATAAACTACATCCGCGTCCTGGGTATGACGATAAACTACATCCGCGTCCTGGGTATGACGATAAACTACATCCGCGTCCTGGGTAAGACGATAAACTACATC
>OZ038500.1:82101733-82159233 GCA_964036315.1 Acanthosepion esculentum
TGAGGACTTCCAGCTGGCATGAAAGCAAGTGGCAACGAGGCATATACAATTTAGAGAAACAGGAGCAAATGACTGTTACATTACAGGGATACAATCAGGTCCACATGCTTTGTTGTGATCCAGGTTAGAGATGATAGTAGTACCATAGAAGGGGTTATATGCATATCACTCGACAGAGATTCAGTTGTATGTGGGAAGTGAGACAGTGATACCCCAGATGAGTCAAGAATAGAGTTTAAGGAGCATTTACAGAAGATCAGATTGATTGAAGAGGGTAGGAATCGAAACCTTGCACTTTTTTGATACACTATTACAGAGCCGCCGGTAATCACAAGACCTAAAATTGTTAGATGAAATACAGTGCTTTATTATCTCAGCAGACGGACGTAGCTCCTTCGTGGACTTCTTTATATTTATTACTAGCAACGAATATGTGTTTGTCGTAACGGGACATATCACGTTGGTATAGTCGAAAATAGTAATTTCTTTAGACTATACGTAGGAGCATACTGGTGTGAGCCATGGAGAAGACTGTCGTATCAGCTAGTATTTCCTAGAAGGAATGAAAGCATCTGTGCCGGCTTTGACCCAAAAGGAAACCTCAGTGGCGCATTTTTCAATTGGGAATTTAAAGATGTCAGTCCAAGGGACGTCGCGAAGAAAATCCCGGAATGAGTCCCAGTCAACATGCTGGTAATAGAAAGAAATCTCATGAATAGGAGGTCCCTGTTTAATAGATGATTGGAATGAAATAATAATAGATAGTGCAGAGTAATCTGAGTTTCCAAGAGGGCAGTATTGTGAAGTTTGGTAAGAGCGTGGAGAGGGGGTAAGAAATAAATCAAGTAGAGAAGACCGTTGCTCGGTTTTGCTAGGGAAACGCGTAGGGAAATCCACGATTTGACTAAGGGATTGAACAATGGAAAAAATTAACGTCTGAATACCGGTAACAGAATTAGAATGTGTGAGTCACATGTCGTGATGCGCAGTAGAAACACCGAAGACAAAGATGTTCGCATATGGATGGGGAGAGAGTGTCGTCTCTATACTGTCAGAGATTATGCAAAATATACTGCAGTCTTGATAAAATGGAGAGCGGTAGAGAACAAAGAAATAGAGTGCAATAAGGAAGCCCATGAAAAAGTTAATTCGGGACACGAGAGACAATTACTTTGCCATCGGGAGATTATGTAAACACCAAGGCCATGCATATGAATGCTGGAATCTTTTAGACAAAGTGGAAGATAGCCTGGAACATAGAATACTTTGGTAGCAATGGCATAATTTCAGTTTGTTCTACAAAGTACAAAGACATCCGTCGACCGTTCAATGAGAAAACTTTCTAGAGCAGCGCGGTTCTTTACCTTGTGTTCTCCAGCAACCATTTCAAATATTTACGTGAGCTGGCGCATCACCATTTAACATTTGGACTGGTAAATGGAGCAGAGTTTACACAACAGAGATAATGTGACGGGTTTATGCTTTGTTTCATCGCCACAGCTACAATCACCGGAAGTAAGCTGTACTCGGAAGCGTCAAGCAGAAGCTCACTCGGTCAGATCACAGAAGCTGCTGGAATTTGGCTTGGAAGTTGCTTCTAAATGTATAAGGTATATCCAAAATGTAAAGATATAGAGAAGAATATAGATTGCTTAATTTTTGTACGGTTTAGCATTTTAAAGGTTATTTAAAGTCAGACGATATTTTTAGTGTATAAGAGATAATAATGATTTATTGATACAAATCCTACTAATTAATCCATACTTTGAGAGAGAAGAGGTGGATTCATAGATTTCCCAAGGTGATATCAGTAAATATAACAAACCCAACCGGAATTGGAACTCAGCTCTGCGATTTATTAGATATATACATATTCTTTTAATAATAATTAATTGATTTCCATTGTTCATCGTTTAAACAGAAGTTATGATGATAAGTGGTCCATTGTAAAATATATGCGCATTTACAGTTTAAAAAATTATTAATTTTAACTTGAATATGGGATCTAATTTTATGTTAATATTACTTTGATTTCAGCTGTTGGTATAACATTAAGAGAGGTTTTTAATACACTCAGTAACACGTGTCTCAGTGGCTTTATTGCCTTGCTTGTGGTGAAATGATTAAAAAATAAAAAAATGTTTAAAATGTAACAATAAGATAGAGTAAAATTAATGAGAATAATAACAATGTTGAAGAGTTTATTAATCTAGAGTGTTGGGATCAAAAGCAATTTTATGTTTGATTGAAACAAGTAAGAAGAGTAAGAATGCTGTTATATTATATCCTGCCTTTTGTATGTCAGTGAATGCTAGACAATTTTTATCTCCAGAAATTATGATAAGTGGTTCTGTTGCAAAATATACATATGTGCGTGTGTGCATTTAAACTTTAAAAAATGTATTAATTTTAACTTGAATATGGGACCTAATTTTATGTTAATATTACTTTGATTTCAGCTGTTGGCATAACATTAAGAGAGGTTTTTAATAATTTAGGAAGTAATCCCTTGGCTTGAAATAGGGCCTAGAGATTTATTCGGCTACATTCCTAGAGATGGTGTCTCGATAAAAGTACTCAGCCGCCTGAGACTCTGATCAGGCTATAAGGAGTGGTTATGTTCGCTTATTGCCTGGCCAGTACTCCTTCCCTATTGATTGCATAAGAGTAGGAGAACATGGAAACAAAAGGAAACATGCTTAACATCAGGAAGAGACAGTTGAAGTTTCCGGGCTGTATAATGAGGAAGGAAAGCTTGGAAATTCTCACAGGACAGACAGAGGGAAAGAGGAATAGAGAAAAACATTGCATAAGATATTTGATGAACTTAAGTAAATGGACGGTGAAAGAGGGTTTAGGAGAAATAATGTAAAGACAGAATTTATTAAGAGCAACAAATGATTGTGGAGAGCTATGATCAATTACATCATGAAAAGACATGACACAAAGAAGAATGATTCATCTACTTAAAAGGAAAAAAGCTAGCATGGCAAAGGAAGATATCTTTTATTTCTTTATTTTTTTTATAAATCTTTCATGCCATTACTTAAAACCTATAGAGATATGTCACTGTATACATTCAAAAATTGTGACAAAGAGGAAAGTAAAATTCAAAGTAACAAGTTTAAAAGACTCGCCCAATGTCCGTGCTGTAGTAGTAAGAACTATTTTTACAAATCTACCATGTTAGAATATAGTGCATTGGGAATGAATATAAAATCATTATCTTCTGTCTTCTTAATTCTTGTTCTTTTACTGTTCTCTCCCCTTACTGTTTTTTCATTTTTCGTTCACACTCAGTAACACGTGTCTCAGTGGCTTTATTGCCTTGTTTGTGGTGAAATGATTAAAAAAATGAAAAAAAAATGTTTAAAAGGTAACAATAAGATGGAGTAAAACTAATGAGAATAATAACAATGTTGAAGGGTTTATTAATCCAGAGTGTTAGGAGCAAAAGCAATTTTATGCTTGATTGAAACAAGTAATAAAAAAAGATTAAAAATGCTGTTATATTATATCCTCCCTTTTGTATGGCAGTGAATGCTAGACAATTTTTATCTCCAGAAATTATGATAAGTAAAACCATTGCAAAATATACATGTGTGTGCATTTAAACTTTTAAAAATTTATTAATTTTAACTTGAATATGGGATCTAATTTTATGTTAATATTACTTTACGGTTACATCTCTGATGGAGTTAATCTAATATGAAAATAATAATAATAATAATAATGATAATAATAATAATAATAATATTGAAGAGTTTATTAATCCAGAGTGTTGTGGTCAAAAGCAATTTTATGTTTGATTGAGATAAATAATAAAAAAAATAATAAGAATCCTCTTAGTCCGGGTGTCAGGGATTATATATATATATATATATATATATATATATATATATATATATATATATATCCTAATAAATTTGACTCATGCCACTCCAAAACAGTCCGGTTTAGAACAACCGCTTGAATATTGACGTTGATAATTTGATTATAATGGTGAGGGCTTAGTGTAGATACAGTCACAATCTTCAGAAGAACTGATAATAGGGAAATGGCTAAAGGTATGCCAAGGATTACGCAGTCCTCCTCGAATCAGTTTTTCAATGCAAGGGAGCTCAGTCAGTCCTTTTATTTAATCCATTGCTGTAGTAAAGAGCATTCATGTTTTTCCAAGTGAATTAGCGCAAAGTGAACGAAACAGCATTGACCGAAATTTGAACTCCGCTCGCCGATTTCACATTCTCCGCCACTACCCGCTTCACAATCTGCACATATATTGGCAGATGGATAAATAGATAAATGCAAATCGATACTTTTGCCTTTATTTCCAAACCATCGATTATGTACGACAACTGTCTCTTTCATTATTTTGCTTTATTGCCAGCCATCTTAGTGACGCATGCGCAAAAACGCTCCTCTGCTCATCAGCTCCGCCATTTTGTTTTTTTTTCTCCACTTAAAAACGACCACAAACCGCGAGACGCGGAAACAAATTAAGTATTTCTTTGCGCATTTCTAACGGCAAAATGGTCCCAGGGTGCATATTATCGTGATGAATTGGCCGAGGTCAGGTTTCCTGAGAATACAGACAAGTTCTTCGAAGCAGAGCACACGCAATTATGCTTATTATTAATTAGCGGACATTGTCCGCTAAACACGAATGGAAGCAGTTGCTGACATCAAGTGAATAGTATAATAAAAATACCTTTCATAATTGCCTGAGTGCTAAGCACAGACATGCATATACGCATATAAAGATTCGTCTATGCACCATATAACATTGTGGTTAAACAAGATCTAACAAACTATATATATATATATATATATATATATATATATATATATATATATATATATATATATATATATATATATGTGTGTGTGTGTGTGTGTGTGTGTGTGTGTGTGTGTATTATATTTAAGTTACATCGCTTCAGTCAGAGTTATTGTTAATTTGCTGAAATAACCATATATCCGAATTAAGCCCTGTAATTACGTTGTCATAGTTAATGAAATTTTTATGTCGTTAGTTCAATTAATAACGAGGTTTTATTTTTTTTAATTAATCCAATACTCGTTAGCAACATACAGGTTGGCGCCTCTTAACTTAAAAGTTTTATAACTGCCAGGTAGTTCCTCAGTTTCTATTTCTCATAAAAAAAAAATAAAACAAAAAAACAAACAAACAAAAACCCCCCAAAATCCACTTTCTTAACTGGTACGTTATTGAAGATAGGTAGGTAGATAAATAGACAATGGCGGGTTGCTCGTTTCAGAGCACAACTGCCTGCTAGGGCGGTAGCCAATTTCCTTTACAGACGCCTTCTCTGGCATATTTCTTTTTGTTCCACAACCACCTGTGGTTTATATTGCTACTATGCATTTGTATCTTCTCGGAAATACTTGGTGAAACAACAATCTTCTCGCAATCTTAGTTAATGCGAGAGAACGTATAATATTGCATAGTCAACCCTATGAACAAGTCCAGTACGGTTAACCCCTCACTTGTGACTTTGGGCTAGGACAATCATCGACAGTTCCCGAACAGTTATGTCTACCTAATTTCACCCACAAGCGTTGGGTCAACCTGTTGCATTGTTTTCAGAGACTTTTCAAAGGTGCCACACACCAGACCTATAAAAGTAATAAAGAACATTCGAGACAAAAAATAAATAAAAACACGGTTAAACCCTCACTTGTGACTTTCTGTTAGTACAACCATTGACGGTCCCCGAACAAATATGTCTACCGAATTTCACACACAAGGGTTGGGTCAAAGCACATTCCTGACAAAAAGATTTCAAATGAGTCTCATGGCCGGAAATCGAACGTTCTAATACGCATCCATATGGCCACTCTGTCCCGCACTCATATAACCAATCTTCTCCTTGCCGATATAGCCACTCGGCCACGTGTCCATGTAAACACTCGACAATGATGATAATGAATCTACCACTCACCCAAGTAGATAGATAACTAGTGGAGAAGCTATCCAACTACCCGTTTCGCCATTTATAGTAGGCGTTCTCGAGATAGAATGCGAGAAAAAGTCCTGTGTGAAAAAGACTATTATGGGGAAGAAATAAGGAACATCCTTACCGGATTTTGTGGCTAGACAATTGATGTTTTTCTGAAGGCAATAACAACTGCAATTTCGCCCACTGAGTAGAATTTTTTTTCTATTAGTACGTAGGCCGCATTGTGCTACTAATATTTTTGCGATGAAGGGTAATATGATATATAAGCTTAAGGTTATCTCCAGAGAATTGTGAGACCAGTGCACTTTCAATTAATTTCTCTAAGTAATTTACATAGATAACAAGTGATGCTTGTTTTTAATAAGCAATATGCCTTTGCAAAAGGCTTGAAAACACTTTTCCCTGAGCTCTAATCCATTACATAATATTTTGTCTTGGTCATGCAAAAAAAACCTTTTTAAATGAGGACTAGCAAAAATCATTCTACAAAAATTGCAACCACAGTAATAGTTATCAGATCCATTATAAACCTTGACGAGAAAACAATGTACTAGGCATGTGCTATATATTACATAAAAACAATGTACTAGGCATGTGCTATATATTACATAAAAAACAATGTACTAGGCATGTGCGATATATTACATAAAAAAATGTACTAGGCATGTGCAATATATTACATAAAAACAATGTACTAGGCATGTGAGATATATTACATAAAAAACAATGTATTAGGCATGTGAGATATATTACATAAAAACAATGTACTAGGCATGTGAGATATATTACATAACAACAATGTACTAGGCATGTGCTATATATTACATAAAAAACAATGTACTAGGCATGTGCGATATATTACATAAAAAAATGTACTAGGCATGTGCGATATATTACATAAAAACAATGAACTAGGCATGTGAGATATATTACATAAAAAACAATGTATTAGGCATGTGAGATATATTACATAAAAACAATGTACTAGGCATGTGAGATATATTACATAAAAAACAATGTACTAGGCATGTGCTATATATTACATAAAAACAATGTACTAGGCATGTGCGATATATTACATAAAAAAATGTACTAGGCATGTGCGATATATTACATAAAAACAATGTACTAGGCATGTGAGATATATTACATAAAAAACAATGTATTAGGCATGTGAGATATATTACATAAAAAACAATGTACTAGGCATGTGCGATATATTACATAAAAACAATGTACTAGGCATGTGAGATATATTACATAACAACAATGTACTAGGCATGTGCTATATATTACATAAAAAACAATGTACTAAGCATGTGAGATATATTACATAAAAAACAATGTATTAGGCATGTGAGATATATTACATAAAAACAATGTACTAGGCATGTGAGATATATTACATAACAACAATGTACTAGGCATGTGCTATATATTACATAAAAACAATGTATTAGGCATGTGAGATATATTACATAACAACAATGTACTAGGCATGTGCTATATATTACATAAAAAACAATGTACTAGGCATGTGCGATATATTACATAAAAAAATGTACTAGGCATGTGCGATATATTACATAAAAACAATGTACTAGGCATGTGAGATATATTACATAAAAAACAATGTATTAGGCATGTGAGATATATTACATAAAAACAATGTACTAGGCATGTGAGATATATTACATAACAACAATGTACTAGGCATGTGCTATATATTACATAAAAAACAATGTACTAGGCATGTGCGATATATTACATAAAAAAATGTACTAGGCATGTGCGATATATTACATAAAAACAATGTACTAGGCATGTGAGATATATTACATAAAAACAATGTATTAGGCATGTGAGATATATTACATAAAAAACAATGTACTAGGCATGTGCGATATATTACATAAAAACAATGTACTAGGCATGTGAGATATATTACATAACAACAATGTACTAGGCATGTGCTATATATTACATAAAAAACAATGTACTAGGCATGTGAGATATATTACATAAAAAACAATGTATTAGGCATGTGAGATATATTACATAAAAACAATGTACTAGGCATGTGAGATATATTACATAACAACAATGTACTAGGCATGTGCTATATATTACATAAAAAACAATGTACTAGGCATGTGCGATATATTACATAAAAAACAATGTACTAGGCATGTGCCATATATTACATAAAAACAATGTACTAGGCATGTGAGATATATTACATAACAACAATGTACTAGGCATGTGCTATATATTACATAAAAAACAATGTACTAGGCATGTGAGATATATTACATAAAAAACAATGTATTAGGCATGTGAGATATATTACATAAAAACAATGTACTAGGCATGTGAGATATATTACATAACAACAATGTACTAGGCATGTGCTATATATTACATAAAAACAATGTACTAGGCATGTGCGATATATTACATAAAAAACAATGTACTAGGCATGTGCGATATATTACATAAAAACAATGTACTAGGCATGTGAGATATATTACATAAAAAACAATGTATTAGGCATGTGAGATATATTACATAAAAAACAATGTACTAGGCATGTGCGATATATTACATAAAAACAATGTACTAGGCATGTGAGATATATTACATAACAACAATGTACTAGGCATGTGCTATATATTACATAAAAAACAATGTACTAGGCATGTGAGATATATTACATAAAAAACAATGTATTAGGCATGTGAGATATATTACATAAAAAACAATGTACTAGGCATGTGCGATATATTACATAAAAACAATGTACTAGGCATGTGAGATATATTACATAACAACAATGTACTAGGCATGTGCTATATATTACATAAAAAACAATGTACTAGGCATGTGAGATATATTACATAAAAAACAATGTATTAGGCATGTGAGATATATTACATAAAAACAATGTACTAGGCATGTGAGATATATTACATAACAACAATGTACTAGGCATGTGAGATATATTACATAAAAAACAATGTACTAGGCATGTGCGATATATTACATAAAAAACAATGTACTAGGCATGTGCGATATATTACATAAAAACAATGTACTAGGCATGTGAGATATATTACATAACAACAATGTACTAGGCATGTGCTATATATTACATAAAAAACAATGTACTAGGCATGTGAGATATATTACATAAAAAACAATGTATTAGGCATGTGAGATATATTACATAAAAAACAATGTACTAGGCATGTGCTATATATTACATAAAAATGTACTAGGCATGTGCGATATATTACATAAAAAATATTAGGCATGCGCGATATATTTACACAACATTTCGTTATGTCTGGATCCTCCCGAAACATATCAAAGCAGACCATCCATTATTACCACTGACATTAACTTTATAACTATTTATTCAGAAGTTGATATCTTTTATTTACCGCGCACCTTCAGGACATTTGCGATCATGTCTCTCCAAAATTTCTTGTCATTCTTAGCAGTTTTTCCTTTAGCTGAAGCACCCGCCCCCTATTCAGAAATCTATTCACACTAGCTAGTCAGGTAGTTGTGTCGGTACCTTCTCTTATCTCTCTTACTCGCAATATACCCTGGGAGGATTAAGTTTTCCAAGCCTTCCTTCCCCAATATGCGTCCAAGAATTTTGGCAGGGTCTTTCTGATTCTGAGCATAAGCACGGTAATTGCTCCGAGGAGTTGCTTTCGCTTGTCCCTAGGCCTCGTGAATTTAAACGTCCTACGAGACTGGCATCCCGTTCCCACCCCTTCACCGTTGAAACTGTTAGATGTAGACGTCTCTTCTACTCCAATAGCTTCATGTCTCGCACATCTCGCCTATGGAACTCCCTTCCCTATTACTGTTTCCATTACAAATACAATCTCCAACGCTTTAAGTGTAGCGTCAATCGACATCTCCAGTTGCCTTGATCTATCCACTTCCCTTCTCCACATCCTTTCATCTTTCATTCCTATCTGCTCTCGTTCCAAATCTTCTGTAACCCCCTTGCCTTGATCGACCCACTGTCTTTCTCTTTCTCCACATCCTCTCCTTTACCACTCCTACCTGCTCTTCCTCCAACCCTTCTGTAACCCCATGCGTGATAGTGGCCTCCAGCCTTGCTTGGGGTGATACGCTTAAAAAAAAAAAAAAAAGGGTTCGTTTTGTTGCCATTTTTTCTGGTTGCTTACTCGCTCCGTCCATGAATTCTCAGTATCCTTCTGTAGAACTGCATTTCTATTGTCTCTAGTTTTATCTTCATCTGTGAAAAGATTATCCAGCATTTATTGCCATATAAGAGAATGGATATCACAGCATCCATTTTCCTTTTGTTGGATCTGGTATAGTCAGACCTATTACCTTTTTGCATTGCATTTGTGTCTCACACATCACGATGTGTTCAGTCATGTCTTCCTTCTCGTACTGTGTCAAATTGAATACGAAAAATTGCATTTGTCCCGAATAACCACAGAGACTACACAAGAATGTCGAATAATCAAATCTTCTTAATAAAAATTAAGTAAAATGGTTTTTACTTAAGCTGATTCATGATTTTGTTCGCCATAATTTTTAATGAGTGTTTTTTTAATCTATAACCTTAGTTCTATGCACTTGTGGGCATCCATACAGACATGCTGGATGGAATTGATCGGTTTAGGCAAATACATTTGTTTTAGTTTATTTTACGGCATATAACCGCAGTGGGTTATTTAATGTCGACAAGATTTTTATTGTTGGTAATAGTTTGTTTTCAAAGATGTATTGCTGTTAATAATTTTTCTTCGAAAACTTAGTGCTGGTAATGATATTTTTACAAAGCATTTCTAGGATTAAAACCCATTTTTACATTTTCATAGTGTTTTGACCCCTGTTTGGGGGTTAACTATTTACCAATAGTTGGGACTCTAACAAGTGCTACCAACCGGGGTCGGGGTGGACCTGGGAACACCAGCAATTAGGAGGTGGTTCCACGCTTCTCAATACCTCCTGATCAGATGCCTTGTTCATGGATATAGTTTATCGTCTTACCCAGGTCGCGGATGTAGTTTATCGTCTTACCCAGAACGCGGATGTAGTTTATCGTCATGGGCAAATACGTTTGTATAAGATTATTTAATGATAGCAAGAACAATCGTAGTTAATTCTCCTAGAACTCCAGCTGTTCTTGCTACCATTAAAATATACAATTCTTATTGACAGTGGAACTTCTGAACATATTTAACCAAGGGAATCGATTCCAGCAAGATTGATTACAGATTATAGATTGATACATTCATTTAATCATCATGTTACTAAATAAATATAATAATAGCTATTTTCTTTCAAGCAAAGTTTGCAGTTTTTGGATTGATTGTTGTAGACTGATGTTTTCCGTATTTTCCACGGTATTTTTGGCGGGATTTGCGTTTTGTTTTTAATTTCCCAGATATACTTAGAAAGCGTTGTGATGTTTGCGTATTTACTATTTGTGAAAGGTGTTTTATGTGCATAGTTTCTTTGTTTCCAGGGTCCTTCAGTTACTCCTATGTATATTTTTTCTTCATTGTCTGGTGATTTTACCGTGGCTTGGTACGTTACGTTATTTTGTAAGCAATTACTGTTTAAGGGACATTTATTCTTTATTCTGCAGGGTGGTTTTTGATTGTTTTCCTGTTGTATATATATATATATATATATATATATATATATATATATATATATATATATATATAACCAAATGAGAGAAAGAACAGATGGAGTAAAAATCCACATTTCGCAGAATTTACTTTAAAAAAGTGCTTAATACAAAGTAGAGCAAAATATTTTATTATAATACTTATATTATAACAATTTACAATAAAAACATTTACATCGCTATCAGGCGATAGTAGATAACTTGTGATCATAAGTTATCTTCCATCGCCTGAAGAAGTACAATCTTAGTACTGAAACATGAAAGATTTTGTGTAGCGATGTCAATTGTTTTCATTGTAATTTATTATACCAAATAATGTGGTCATCATCCTCATCATCCATAGATACCCCAAACCTATCATCGTCATCATCATCCTCATCATCGTAGGTACCCCAAACCTATTATCGTTATCATCATCATCATCATCATCATCATCATCATCCGAAGGTACCCAAAGGTGCCCCAAGGTACCCGAAGGTGTGTGTGTACACACACACACACACACACACACACACACATATATATATATATATATATATATATATATATATATATATATATATGTATATATATATATATACTAAATAAAAAACAGATTTGTTTGCGTGACCAACAGACAACCAGCCAAAGCATCTAACACCTTAGACCAGAAAATATCCTGAACAAGGAAAGAAAAAAGAATGAATGGACGAAAGGCAAACACGGGAAAATTTCAACTTCAGCCCTTTTCTAAAGTTTAATAGAATTTTCTTTTGCAAACAGTGATCTTTCTTATTATAGAATGTAAAATGTATGAAGACATAGACTTAGTAATTAATTTTACTGTCTTTGGCTCGAATAATTGCTTCAATTTGATGTTGCTTTAAATTAAACTACAGCTAGATTTTCTTACTGGGAATTGTTTGCATAATAAACCATATTATTTTTATATTACTATTGTATTCACGTTCTGTGTGTTGAATAAGATGCTGGGATTAAACATGTTGATTTTCATCTAAACACAGAACTAAAGGAATCCTTCATTAAATGTGATCTCGAATATTAGATTTGGTGATAGAATAAACTACGTCATTATTCCTTTCGGCTTTGATACTTTCTTCTTTTCATTCTTATTATCTCCTTCCTATTTTTCCCTGAACTTCTTTTGTTTCTGTCGTTTATGATGATGATGCGTTTCATTTTCCTACATTTTTATTTTTCATTTCCTCTTTTATCCCTACGTTTATTTCTCTTTTCGACATTTATTTTTTCATTCATCCATTCATTTTTTTTTCGTTCGTTTGTTTCTTTATTTTTTTCATCCTTTCTTATTAATTCCTTCTTTTTTATTCTGATGTTTTATTTGTTATTATTTACATTCTTCTAAAATCTATTTTTAATTATTGCATTCCGCCTTTTCTTATTTCTATTTTTTCGTTATTTTTCTTTTCTTTCTCATTTGTTTGGTTTCACCACTATTTTTCCTTTTCCATCTCTCACTCACACTCTTTCTCTTTCTCTCTCTATGTACATATATACGTATATAATATATATATATATATATAATATGAATAACATGTTAACGACCACATGTTCATGAGAGAGGCAAGCACTTATTTGACCTGGGGAGGGATGGGTTCCTCCAGGTATACTTGCCCAAGATACGCTTCACATGAAATAATAAATATACGGTTTTCAATATTGAGGGGATTTGTCTTCACCAAGCTGCGCAGCGACCCTACTACCACATCCGATCATGGGGTGATGATGATAACGATGCTAGGTTTAGAGTACCTTCGGATGATGATGATGATGATGATGATGACGATGATAGGTTTGGGGTACCCACGGATGGTGATGATGATGACGATGATAGGTTGGGGTACCTTCGGAGCATGATGATGATGATGACGATGATAGTTTGGGGTACCTTCGATAGACGAGGATGATGATGACGATGCTAGGATGATGATGATAGGTTGGGGTATCTTCGGATGATGATGATGATGACGATGATAGGTTTGGGGTACCTACGGATGATGTGGATGATGACGATGATAGGTTGGGGTACATTCGGATGATGATGATGCTGATGCTGATGATGATGATGACGATGATAGGTTTGGGGTACCTACGGATGGTGATGATGATGACGATGATAGGTTGGGGTACCTTCGGAGCATGATGACGATGATAGTTTGGGGTACCTTCGATGGACGAGGATGATGATGACGATGCTAGGATGATGATGATAGGTTGGGGTACCTTCGGATGATGATGATGATGATGATGACGATTATAGGTTGGGGTACCTTCGGATGATGATGATGATGACGATGATAGGTTTGGGGTACATTTGGATGATGATGATGATGACGATGATAGGTTTAGGGTACCTTCGTACTAACTACAAGTCCAGCTTATTGGTTGTTACATCACGTTGAAGTGTCTGAGTTTCTGACAATCTGACAGATTTGTACGCTAATCACATTCTTGCAAGCTGATTAAATTATATTGCAAATAGCCAACATTGACACGTGGGTTGCATTAAGGGAACACCTAATGACTAGCGTACAGCCATGTAAAGCTTTTGAGACTAGCAGATAAACTATGCTCTTCTAAAATGAATGCTGGAGAATATTAGACAGATTTTATCAAAATTTTACACCAAGAAAAAGTTTTAAAAAAAGAATTGTAACGTCTGAATTGTGTTCATCAAGGACAATTCTACAAAAATATCCGAGAATATTAGATTTTATCAAAAGTTTACAGCAAGAAAGACTTAATAAAAATGAATTGTAACACTTGAATAGTGTACGCCATGAAAAATTCTATGGTTCTACAATGACTATTCCAGAATATAAAACAGATTTTATCAAAATTTACAAAAAGAAAGAATGAAAAACAAAACAAAGTGTAACGTTTGAATTGTGTCCATTATAAACAATTCCATATTCTATAACATTCTGCCGACACCTACACCGGCTATTGAAACCACTTTGTGGTCCGGTCCTCAGGGTCTTAGGACGACATTTTTAACTACAGGGTTAACTCACCCCTGGTCAATGTTGGGGCTTGATCTCAGCGCAGTGAAAGATCGAATGTCGTAGTAATCACAGCGCTAGTTCAAGCCGTGGCGGGTGCTGCATTAAGGAAGGAATATCATCATAACAAAAAAACGAAGGGGAAGATTCATGGGGTTAATCTTCAGTTGGTTTAAATAGTCTTGGTACAACAAAACTTAATCCTTTCGACGCTAATCTCTATAGTTACACTGTTTTTCGGAATCAGGAATTCTGATGGCAGCTGACGTGGATTCAAGAGGCACCCAATGTAGGTCCTCAGCCCAAGTCTTCGAACTCCCAAAGCCATCTGCTTAAATGCACTGAAGCTCAAAACTGGCGTGTGTCCGAATGGTTCTTAGGATTCGTTCATTCTTTAATTTTCATATTAATTCTAATAACGGGACTTTGTTCCCTATTTCTGCTTTCTTAATTCACTTTAAAAATTTGGATAATCATCCACCTTCTTGGAAATAGTTACAGGGATTGCTCCACTCTTAACTCCAACCTGATTCACTTCACATCTCGCACCACCTCTCCACCCATGTAGCACTAATTCCTCTATGTTCCTCCTTCCTTCTTGGCATTCAACCTCTGCCCAAATCTAATTTTCAAATGGTGTGGGTGAAAGGGCGTAGTTTATTTTAATCAATAATTTTAATTCTCCTGTCTCTTCAAGGCAGAAATAAAATTATCTCTCCGTTCCCAGACCTTCCCACGTCTAGTGAAAAAAACAAACCAGATCACCCTCTCGGCAATTACAACATCCGTGTTCATAACTTCGAACCTCAGCGGGTCCGTTTCTTGTTTTCATTTCCCAATTCGTGTTTGTCAACGAAAATATATTTGTTTGCCTGTCTTAGCGAAAACACAAACCAGATCACCTGCTTGTCAAGTGTTGATCGTTTTTCTTAACTTAGGCACTCACAACGGATTCATTCCTTGTTTTAATTTCCCAATTCGTTTTTGTTGTGGTAATCTAGCTGGAATCTTTTCAGCTGTTCAGTTGAACTCTCTGTCTTCGGGCAGAGAGGAACCCGGATGGCAGAGTCTCGTTCGGGGAGGTAGATCGACCCTGAAACCGTTTATACGGGTTCGAAAGGAATATTTTTGGCCAAGCCTACGGGCTCGGAGAACCCACGATAAACTCGGCCTTGTGTTACATACGACCCACGTGGTGGTGGGGGGGCTGTTAGATATACTAGCTGGAATCATTTCAGCTACACAGTCGAACTCTTTTCCTTCGTGCAGAGAGGAACCCGGACGAAGCTGCCGAAGGGCAGATTCTCGTTCGGGGAGGTAGACTGACCCGATCCCGTTTAAGCAGGTTCTATTGGGATTTTTTGGCCGAGCCTACGGGCTCGGAAGACCCACGTTAAACTCGCCCTTGTGCTGCATCTACCCTCGTAGGGTGGGTATTAAATATTGTCTAGCTGGAATCTTTTCCAGCTATGCTGGTCAAACTCTCTGACTTCAGGCAGAGAGAGATCCGGACGAGGCTAAGCCGAAGGGCAGAGTCTCTTCCGGGAAGGAAGGTAGACAGAGGCGATCGCGTTTATGCGTGGTCTACGGGGATTTTTTGGCCGAGCCCACGGGCTCGGGAACCCCACATTAAATTCGGCCTTGTGCCACATGTGATTGCGTGGGGCAGTTGCTAGATACCGTCTAGCTGGAATCTTATCCAGTCGTGATGGTCAAACTCTCTGCCTGGAGGCAGAGAGGATCTCTAGACAAGGTTATGTCAAAGGGCAGAGTCTCGTCTCGGCAAACAGCTAACCGCCGGGTTTTATATGGGGTCTACAGGCAATTTTTGGCTGAGCCTGCGGGCTCGGATTACCCCACATTAAACTCGGCTTTGTGCTACATCCTACATCGTTGAGAGGCTGGTAAATATCGTCCAGCTGGAATCTTTTCCAGCTGTGCTGGTCAAACTCTCTGTCTCACAGACGAGGCTATACCGAAGGGCAGAGTCTCGTCTCGGGAAACTCCTACGGACAAAGTTTTATACGGGTTCTATGGGAATTTTTGGCCGAGCCTACGGGCTCGGACACCCTACATAAAATTAGGCCTTGTGCCACATATGATCGCGTGAGGAGGTTAGTAAATACAATAGCAGGAATCTTTTCCTGTTGTGCGGGTCAAAACTCTCTGCTTGCAGGCAGAGAGGATTCCCAGATGAGGCTATGTCGATGGTCAGAGTCCCGTCTCGGGAAACAGCTACCCGACTTCGTTTTATACGGACAATTTTTGGCCGAGCCTACGGGCTCGGATGGCCCACAATAAATTCTGCTCTGTGCCACATCTGATCGCGTGGGGAGGTTAGTAAATACACTAGCTGCGATTTGTTACTCAGCTCTCAGCTGTTGTCGAACTCCGTCTTCGAACAGAGAGAAACCCGGACAAGGCTATACCGAAGGGCCGAGTCTCGTCCGGGAAGGTAGACTGACCCTAACTCGTTTATACCGGGTTACGGGGAATTTTGGGACCGAGCTTACAGGCTAGGATTGTCCCACATTAAATTTAGCCTTGTGCCACATCCTACCTCGTGAGGAGGCTGGTAAATATTGTCTAGCTGGGATCTGCTGAGTACGATTCAAACTTACCCGAGATCTACCGACCTTCCAATAGTATCACTCACTACTGGATTGACTTGCGACAATCGTGCGCGTAACTGTTACCTTATTTCTTATTGTACTGGTTTTTAAAATAAACCTTTACTTATTTTATCCACCGTGTTTTTTCAAGTATATATTCCTGTTAGCACGGAATATAACAATTATGAAATTTTTTTCCAGTAAAATGTCTGCAAGCCTTCACTCACAGCTCCAACTTAGGTTGTCTCGATTCAAGACAACTCAGACTTATTTGAATCACATCGTCTCGCTGACTCGACTCTAGGAATAGCTACAGCAAACATATTCGCAGACGGTTAATCCGATTGGTCGATACTATTATTTAAATTGAAAGGACGCTGACGCAATATATACCGGCTTTTTATACATGTTATTACTCCAAGAAGGCTAACACGTTTGGCATACATTTAGCGTCATATACATTGACTGTTCAAGACTGTGATAACTTAAGTCTTAGCAAACTTGAAACTGTTCTCTTTTGTAAGTATTTTATTTGTTTAAAATAAAACCAGTAACAGGAAAGCACCGAAGAAAGGAAAAGTCGATGCTCGGCTGTTTATAAAATTCTATGCTGTAAAACTGAGGATGGACGGTGGAATTATGGATAGCATATTGGATTGAGTTCGAATTCCAGTTGAATCCATTAGATTCACTTACGTGTTAATACCCTTGGGAAAGGTATGAATCTTCTTCTCCCCCCAGCTATGGGTAAATAGCAGGATAGACCGGGTTCTGTAGCCTTGGATGGCAACTGGTCTACCGCAGAAAGAAATGGCGGTCATATATCGAAAGGTACATGATTACCTAAGCGGGTATCACGCATGGCACATAACCGACTGACTGCTGTAAAACTGTGATTGATTCGAGAAAAAATACAACTGATTGCAAATATGGACGTTTCCTAAATTGGCTTTACACCACTTCGCGTTTACACTCTGCTAGATTTTAATATAAAATTTAATATTTTCACATTGAAATTGACATTATTTGAGTAAACCTTTCAGGGCAGCTTACATTTATCACAGTAATAGACAACAAAATCAAGCAAACCTTGTTATGGGATCTTAACTGTAACGACAATGAACTCTTCCTGACACTATAAAGACTGTGCCTCTCAAGAGAGACGAGAGAAAGAAGTGGGACGAGTCGATACGGAACGAGTCGAGACAATAGTAGTTCACTCTAGACTGACAGCCATACTAACACCTTCAACTTCTTGTATTATTATCCTGTTTAATATATCTTTGTTATTCTTACTCTTGTGTTCGTGTTGTTCTTCCATGGTCCTAACCTTGGACCATAACAGTGGTGCGAGGATATTGAACCATAACATCCTTAATAAAATCCAAAGTAGAATCCGCAATATTATTGGCCATGATCTGGCAGCTCGGCTTCAGTTACTTTCTCACTTTGCCTCTCTATGTCTTTTCTATAAATACTTTCATGGTTATTTGGATAAGCTCTTTTCTATGATAACTAGAATTTTTAAAATTTAAGCGCAGTACTTGACTGGCGTCGAGATCTCATCAATTTACAGTTGAGCTGGATAGATGTAGCTGTAAGTTATATGCTAACAGTCTCTTTTCTCGTACGTCTCGCTTGTGGAATTCCCTTTTGGCTACATGCTTTTGAGCCAGCTTTGATCTGCAAAAAATTAAATGCAATGTCAATCGCTATTTACTAACCTCCTAATTATTATTTAATTATTAAAGTTTCTGATCCTAATTCTTCCACACTCTGTAACCCTTTGTGTCTTAGTGGCTTTACTGCCTTGCATGAAGTACAAAAAAAAAGTACAAAAATTTAAATATCTTGGAAGTGATTTAACAAAGGACGGAAAGTTCAACACCGAAACCTGAAGGGGTATTTGCATAAATAAAGACGCCTTCCAAAAGCTAAGAAAGGTATTAAGAAACAGGAAAATCTCGTTAGAAACAAAGTAAAGAGGACTTAATTTTTATGTAATATCGATCCTCTTATATAACTGTGAATTCTGGAACAATCTCATCAAAGATGAAGAAAAAGCTGGCGGCAACAGAAGTATGGTTCTACAAAAGGACGCTGGGAATATCAGGAAAATGTAAGAAACGACGAAGTTTTAGAGAAAATGGAAACAAAATGGACACTTATACTTACTATCAAAAGAAAGATTTGAAAATTCTAGGGCACACAAAGATGAAATCGGGTTTGGAAAATTTAACACTCACAGGACATATTGAATTCAAGTGGAACAGAAGAAAAGAACGCATAACCTACCTAACGAGCTTGAGTGAATGGTTGACAGAGTGAGCATTGGGGAAGGTAGCGAAGAGAAAAGGACGGATTTTTAATTTATTAATCCGACAGATTTTAATTACTTTAAACGTTAATTTTAGTGGATATTCCTATCCAGGAGACGTTCTGATTATTTATCAAACAGGATATTCATTCATATAAAATAAATAAAAATAACTTTTTAATGAATAAATAAACTTTTTATATATTTATTTGTTAAACAGTAGACTTATTTATTTGAAATAAATAAATATACCGTTTAATAAATAAACAGAACGTCTACACAAATACGAGAATCCACTAAAAATAAGGTTACATAATATATATATTCATTTGTATGTATATGAGTTTGTGACCATGGATTTCACGATTTTGCGATCATTAGACAGTATATATATATATATATATATATATATATATATATATATATATATATATATATATATATATATATATATATATATGTATATATAGTAGGAATTTGCAATATGATAGGACGGAGAGGAAAGGTTTGTGTGTTTTTATATTGCCGTATATGTAACCGGGTCTGTAAACCTAAACCTGAATAAAATAAACTATGAAATCTCCACAAACATTCTTAAATGCCTATAATCTATAGCAGAAGTCATTAGTTTATACCAATGGCTTCTCCTACTTAATACTTCTCGTTTTGATTCACGCGTAGTCATGTGTGACGTAACGAGCTACGACGCGTTTTTCGCTTCCTTGGCTCGTAAATAAGAGTTTGTCGTTACTTTGAGCTTATTCAAACAGCAACGGCGGGCCATTATTGTGGTTTCGTATATGTGTTGTTTGATCTATTAAAATTGTCATCTTTGATAATGGCTTATGTAAGCCGAAAGCTTAGATTGGATTCAAACATGTGTCAATATGGTGTTTTCCTTTCGTCTTTCAACGATAATGTGATTAAGCTTATCAGACAATACGAAAGGTACTTACTTAAAATAAATAGACAAAACTTGTCTATATTATTTAATGAAACATGCATTTATATATATATACTGTCTAATGATCGCAAAATCATGAAACCCTTGGTCACAAACCATATATATATATATATATATATATATATATATATATATATATGGAGAGAGAGAAAATTTATATGTATATACATATATATATATATATATATATATATATATATATATATATATGTGTGTGTTTGTGTGTGTGTGAGAATATTGATGGCACATCTGGTTTTGTGCTCTTATATGTTTAGATATTCTTGATAAAATCCAAAGAAGAATCTGCAAAGATATTGGTCACTTTTTCACTGCTTCGCTGTAACGTTTCTTTCTGATGAAACTATCACATGATAGATCAAATTTCTTATGACCTATAAAATTGAACTTTTTGATGCACTTTCCTCTATGGCACCTAGACTTAATGAATTTAAACGCAATACTAGATTGGCAGCTAGGTCACATCTTTGGAAGATGGTATGGTTAGATGTAACCGTAAGTTCTATACAAACATTTTCTTCTGTCGCACTTATCTCTTCCGGCTTCTTGCTTACCAATCATCTACTTTTAAATGCAATATATATATACATATATATATATATATATATATATATATATATATATATATATATATATATATATATATATATATATATATCCACATGCGCTTCGAATCAATTGAAAAAGTACACAGGCGTGTACGAAAATTCCGACTTTAAAATTTTTGTATTGTGCTTCAGTTTAGTCAAAAGTTCTTCTAACATAAAATAAATATCATATATATATATATATATATATATATATATATATATATATATATATATATATATATATAAACATACACAAACACAGCGTACGATGTCCGCCATTTTATATTTTTAATTTCGAGCATGCACGTTGTTTGGTTTTAATTTTATTGATTACACAGTATAGTATGGTCAGTTGAGTACCGTCTTGGAGAAAAAGACCACCATGACGCAATTCACTCCGGCCGAAATTTGGAAACGGCATGCTGTAATGTAGGATATCTACTAAGCATCCCAAGCGGTCATATGTGGTACAAGACTGAATTTAATGTGGGGTATTCGAGCCCGTAGGTTCGGACAAGAAGTCCCCGTCGATACCGTATAAAACGGGTTTAGGTAGCTGTTTCCCGAGACGAAACTCTGCCCTTCGACATAGCCTCGTCTGGGGACCCACTCTGCCCGGAGGCAAAGAGTTTGAACAGCACAGCTGCAGACGAATCTTCAACTGCAGGAGGTCTGCCAACCTCCCCATGCGGTTAGATGTGGCACAAGGCCGAATTTAATGTGGGGTATCCGAACCCGTCATCTCGGCCAAACATTCCCCGTAGACCCTGTATAAAACCTCGTCAGTCATGTATCGAAAGATACATGACCGTCTAAGCGTGTATCCCGCATGGCACTGAAATTGTTTGCTACATATATATATATATATATGTGAAATTGAAGATTAAAGATGGTAATTTTTGCAACAATGATAGTTTTTTTTGCATGGAAGATTGCTATGCAGCGATAAATTCGTGCATATGAACCCATAAACACGACGCTTAACTCTTCATTTGATTGACAATTTCAAAATTTTTAGACATTCAAAACAACATGACTGGTGACATACACAATTCCGGAAAATCCTTATTGAAAATACAAGCATACTTAACCATGAAAACAATAAACAAAACCGAAAATTTTTTGAAGCTATTTACATAAAATAGTTGAAACCTAACCTGAACAAAATAAATTTTGAGAACTCCACAAAATATACTTAAATGCTTATAGTTGATAACAGAAGATATTGGTTTATACAAACGGCTTTCCATACTTAACATCTTCTCTTCATTTTCACTCTCACGTGGTCAAGTGTGACGTCATGAACCGCAATGCGATATTTACTTCCTGCGAATTTATCGTTGCATATCAATCTTCCATGCAAACAAACAATCATTGTTGCAAAAATTACCAACTTTATACTCCGATGATGGCTTATGTAAGCCAAAAACTTAGAAAGAATTAAGAATAAAACATGTATCAATATGGTGATTTTCTTTCGTCTTTCAGTGACAATGTTATTAAGCTTATCAGACGTTATGAAAGGATTTTGCTTAAAATAAATAGACAAAACTTGTCTATATTATTTAATGAAACATCAATTAATGAAAAAATGCTGCCTAAATACACACACACACTATATATATATATATATATATATATATATATATATATATATATTATAAATTAATTGATTTAAAATATGGTTTATATTTTAAATCAATTAAATAAACTATGGTTTATATTTTAAATCAATTAAATAAAATATGGTTTATATTTTAAATCAATTAAATAAAAATATTTGAAATCAATTAAATATTTTAAATCAATTAAATAAAATATGGTTTATATTTTAAATCAATTAATTTATTATATTAATGTTCTGTAAATTTACAGTGAGCACTACTGTGTAAAAATAAAAATATCCATAAGAACACCGGATTTTATATATTACTGTTCTTTCATTTTATATATATATATATATATATATATATATATATATATATATATATATATATTGTAAACAATTTATTAAGAAGTAATCCCTCTCAGAAGTACTTCTTGCAAATAACTTTTGGGTAAAGTGAGCAGTGTCGAAAAAATCTTATTTGATTTTTCAAAGTATTTTTCCCGAGCAAAAATTACTTTGATTTAAACGAATAAACAACATCGTAACCTCCAAACACCGGTAAATACACACAATACGTATTCTTAGGAAAAACAGCTCTTCGTTCCTTTCCGGATCTGCTTTTTATTAGAAATATATATATATATATATATATATATATATGTTTAGTGGGGTGTCATGGATACTCGACGAAACCAAGCTTCGTTTAACTTGGTACGTGGCTTCTCTAATTTCGTGATGAGTGAAGCCAATAATATAATTCTTCAGCCGCCTGCTAAAGTGAATGTGGAACATAAGATACTTGACTTTCTTGCGTTTCTGCAGCGATAACGTTTCCTGTAAGAGAGGTTTTACTTATTTATTAATTGTAGTGGTAGCAGTAGTTTTAACTGATTTGCAAGATTGCTGACACTTTTATAGGAAACAGTTTTATCGTTTCACAAACAGAAGGTGTTCACATTGAACTACAAAATATAGCTTTACCATTTGTATCTTTCACTCTTCTTCTTTTTCATGTTTCCCCTCATTCGCTATCTCTCACCCTGTCTCTATTTATTCTGTTTCGCCTTCTCTGTCTTTCATTTCTGTCATTGTCTCTCGTTTTAATCTCTCTATTATTTTCTATTGCTCTTCTCACACTCTCTCTATCTTCTCTCAATTTCACTTCTTTCATTCAATTTCTATAAGCTCTATCGCTGTGTCTTCCCTGATGCTCTTTTTATTCTCTCTCTTTCTTCTCTCTTGCTCTCTTCCCTTCAGATCTTCTACACCTCTTTAAATTATTTGTTACCCTTTCTTTCTATCTATGCATTACTTCTCTCTCACTCCTCATCTCTTTTTATTACCCTCTCTCTTTCTTTTCATTATCCTCTTCCTTTCACTTTCTTTTATTTTTGTTCCTTTTTATTAGACTCTTCCTTGTTTCATTATTATTTCGTTTATCTTTCTACTTATTACACTTTTCCTTACTTTCTATTTTCATTATCCTCTTCTTTCTCTTCTTTTTATTTCTCTGTTCGTTTCTTTTTTTTATTACCCTCTTCATTTCTCTTTCTTTCTTTTTTCTCTATCTCCATTTTTAGTGTGTGGAAAGAAAAAAAAAACGGGACAACCAATGTGAGATTTGTTTCAAATAAATGCTTCAGTAGACAAAGATTTTTGTCACAAGTACGATTTTATGAAAATGTCTTGATTTGAATGGGAAACTGACGTCATTATTTTTCAAACAGGAAACACTCAAGAATCGTCGGAACGGGGTAGCCCTGATTTTCTCATTTAGGTCTACCTATGTCATATCGGGGTGGTTTCCTGTGGAGCCCTCCCTTTGGTTAGGTTAGACAAGCCTTGTGTACCTAGTTAATGTAAGTAAGTGTTGTTCCCGGCTTGTCCCCGGCCACATATTTGGTTATGATTCAGGTTGAGATTTCCAACCTCCCCAGTTTGTTTTTGGCCCCTTTTATCTCGACTGGGTCTGCTTTATATTTTCCCATGGCCGTATAATTTTTTATCATTTTCCCACTCCCTTAGCGAGAGAGTCTCTTGATTTTGTCCAATGGGCAGAATACAGTGGCCTCTCCTTTTTGAGGGTTGGACGGGCCCTACTAACATCAGTTATGTTTAGTTTACTTTGTTTTAAGTTTATTATTGGGTTCACCTCCCTTCCCTCTCATTCTTCATAATTAGATTTTTATGTATTATAATTCAGTATCATTAAATTTTTATGGCATGGTGTGCGTTTTGTAGGTCCCCCTTGAGAGGATGCGGTATTGTGGTGTATGGAGGATTGAGTGGTGACGGACGAGTTTTTATGGCGAATATGGTAATTGTGATGAGTGAATGGGTCGTGAGTCGGATTAGCTTGGTATAGGATAGTTAGTGTGGACCAGCATCAACCCCCCTTTTACGCCATGTGCCACAATTATGCCTTTTGCATAATAAATAGACATTCGAGAATCGTCCGCGGAAATGAAGTAGCTAAAGTGTCTTCAGACCTAAACTATATTGATTGTTTTCTGGTGGATACTTGTCGACACAAGTGTAAAACCTAAGTTATGTCTACTTGTTGGTCTCTAGTGAAAATCAGATTTATGTCTACCTATCTATCAATTCATTGTGATTTTTCTCCTATATGACATTAATAAAACGAACTGTGCTTAGCATCCTAACATATTTTTTGGCTTCAAATAACCTACAAAAGGTTGATAAACCGTAAAAACACAATCAATCGATATTATACATATAATTATACTCTTATGCCATAAGTAAGATATACATACATTTAATATATTCATACATATATGCTGAGTTTTTAAATCATTTCACCTCAAACAAGGCGATAAGGCGATTGAGTGAAAGAGCATGAGAGTGAGGAGAAAGGACAATAAAAGAACAGATTTGAGGAACACGGAAGATGGGGATTAGTGTTGCATTTAAATTATTGTACTTGACAGGGAAGCAAAAAATCTGAATGGAGTTCCACAGGCAAGAAAAGAAACTATTAGAATAGAACATATGGTTGCCAGTTAATAAATCGGTGAGACCTAATTGACAATCTAGTATCACGCTTAAATTCATGCAGTCGAGGTACTAAGGAGGAAAGCTCATTAGAACTGCCCTAAAAATATTTATAAAAAAGACAGAGGGTAGCCACGCCTCGTCCCTGAGAAAGTCACTGAAGTCAGGATCGATTATATTACAGACCATTATTTGAATTTTGTCACGATATATAATAGAAGCACTCATCTTCATTATCAGACGGTAGTCGGGATTATCGAACCAATGAGAATTATTCTTTCTTTAGATGTATAGTATGTACTACGCCAGGGCTACACACAGTTTTGAATTCAGAGTTACTTTCTCCTAGATCTATTGTCACCCAAGGCTATAGAACCCAGTCTGTCCTGCTGGTGGGAGAAGAAGGAGATTCATATCTTTCCCAAGTAAGTTAGTAAGTAAGTAAGTAAGTAAGTAAGTACGATTCATATCATTTCCACGTAAGTGAATATAATGGTTCTGGTCAGAATTCAATTCTCCGATTCGCCAATCCAAGCAGCTATCCATTATTCCGCAGTTCCATCTAGAACAGATATAGCAGCAATATTTAATGCACAGACGAATGCTAGATCGATAATTTTGCAAGATAGATTCTGATATGCACATATATATATTCATTCATATATTCATAGTTATATAAGTTTTAACGCCTCCAAAACAAAACCGCTTTCATTTAATCCCCACAGAGAACCTTTTCTGCCAGCCATCAGGATGGCTGCTGCTGAATTCCAGGAGAGCAAGATTTTACCATTTTACGTCTTCTTGAGATCACGTTTTCTACTGACATGAATTGGAGCAACCATATTGAGTCAATTGCTATGTCTACTGCAAGAAAAGTTGATTAACCGTTTCGTGCCAGAAAGCTTTTCTCATCAGAATCGATCTTGCACATCTACCATTCCTCCATATACTGCTGTCATATCTGGTCTGGTGATTCTGCTGTATATTTTGATTCTTGACCAAATTCAAAGAAGCGTCTCTAATGATAATCGATAACTGACCCCTGACATCTCGAGACTTCAGTCACTTTCTCGCCAACGTGACGTGGCTTCTCTCTGTCTTTTCTATAAATATTTTCATGACAAATGTTCTAATGAGATTTTTCCCTACTGTCCCGACTACATGAATTTAAGTGGGCTACTATACTGGCAATTAGGTCTCACCGTTTTGCTGTCCAACTAGCTAAATGCAATGTCATTTCTACACAAACAGTATCTTTTCTTGCATTCTCGCATGTGGAACTGCTTTCTGGTTTCTTTTTTCCTTTCAACCTATAATCTTCAAAAATACAACGTCAGTCACCATCTTCTGTGAAACCTGTTCTTTTTTTCCCCATTTCCTCACTTCTCTTCACTAAAGTCTTGTCATTTTTTCTTTCTTCCTCTTCTAATTTTCTTTATTTTTTAAAACTTTTCTTTCTTTTTTAAGCATTTCTTATTTTCTCTCTGACTTTTTTCTTTCTTTATTTCTTTCTTTTATAACATCTTCATATTTTTATTTTATCTAAATTGTTATATCTATATATCTATCTATCTATCTATCTATCTATTATAATCTCATCTTATTTTCATAAATTGTTCTTTCTTTCTTTCTATTATAATCTTTTATTTTTTAATCTTTATAAATTGTTCTTTCTTTCTTTCTTGCTATTATAATCTCTTCTTATTTTTATAAATTATTTTTTTCTATTATAATCTCTTATTATCTATATTTTTATAAATTGTTCTCTCTCTCTTTCTTTCTTTCTTGCTATTATAATCTCTCATTTTCTCTATTTTTATAAATTGTTTTCTTTCTTTCTTCTTTCTTTCTATTATAATCTCTTATTTTTCAATTTTTATAAATTTTTCTTTCTTACTTTCTTTCTTTCCTCTTCTTATTTTCTTTATTTTCATAACTTTACTCCCCCCCACTGCGTCCTATTGACTTTATCGCCTTGCTTGGGGTGAAATGATTAAAAGAACTATATCCCCCACAGTGTGTGTCCCTGTGTGTGTGCTTATAAAAGTCTACATATTTTTACACGTACAAGAAAATTGACAAATCTACAGATGGATGTGAATGCATTATTGATGAATCAATAGATTTACAACCTGACACGTAGTTATTACCTGAATTTTGATCTGAAATTTTCACTGTATAATGTTCGAATTTAATGAATCATATTAGATACTGAATCAAGTGCATTGAAAAAGGAAGGAGATTATACTGAAAAATAAATACATATTTGGCGAGTGACGTTTTTTTGCTGTCATTGGTATTGATTAAAGGTCGTATAAACATGCACAAACACAGTTGAAAACGTCTGAGTATATTTCCAAGATAGGTGTTTCTTTGTGTGTCTCTTTGTTTATGTGTGCATCTGAGTGTGTGAATGAGTTTTTGCGTGCCTGCCAACCTATGTGTGTGCATGCGTTGCTGTGTGTGTGCTTGTGAGTTTCAGTGTGCATGCTTGCTCGTGCCTGTGCGTGATGGCGCGCGCGGGCGTGCTATTTGCCTCAGGGGCCTCTGCATATTTCAAGATTTTCTCTTAATAAAATCTTTGGTTTCCTATTTTTCGCCAGTTTGTTAACGATTGATTGCTTCCACGGCTGCTGGCAATTTTGGAAGATATTGAACAGCCACAAAGATTGTTTTGGATTCAATCGTTAATTGTTCAAAGCTCAAAATGCTTGTTTGGATAAAGAAAGAAAGGAAGGAAGAAAGAAAGAAAGAAAAAAGAAAGAAAGACAGACAGACAGAGAGACAGACAGAAATGGTTAAAAAAATATAAGTAAGAGTAAATAATTGTGAAGAAAGAACAAATTTAACATAAAGGAAAGAAAGAACAGTTTATAAAAATAAAGCAAATGAGAACGGTTAACGGAACAAATTAAAAGGAAAAGAATGGAAGAGAAAGAACAAATTAACAAACAAAAAGGAAAGAATTGAAATAAAGTTGAAGAAAGAACAAATTAACAAACAAAAAAAGAAATAATGCAAATAAAGGTGAAGAAAGAACAAATATAAAGACATAAATATGAAGAAAGAAGAAATGGACAAAAAAAGGAAATAATGGGCATAATGGTGAAGAAAGAACAAATTACCAAAGAAAAGTAAAGAATGGATATAAATGTGAAGAAAGAACACATCAAAAACAAAAAGGAAATAATGGACATAATGTTGAAGTAAGAACAAATTGACAAACAAAAAGGAAAAATGCACATAATTGTGAAGAAAGAACAAATTTAACATAAAGGAAAGAAAGAACAGTTTATAAAAATAAAGCAAATGAGAACGGTTAACGGAAGGGACAGAAGGTGGGATAAAGAAAGAAACATAAAGGAAGGAAGGAAAGTAAGAGTAAACAACGAAGGGAAGGAAATGAAGAGAAGGATAAGTAAATAAGAAAGTAAATAAGAAAAGGAAATAAGAGAAGGTAAAGAAAAAAAGAAAGAGTAAACAATGAAAGCAAGAGAAGACGGAAATGAAGAGTAACGAAAGATGAGGAGGAAATTAGAGAAGGAAAAGAAAAAAAGAGAAAGACTAAACACCGAAAGGAAGGAAGGAAGGAAAGTAAGAGTAAAGAATTAAGGGAAGGAAATGAAAAGATGGAAAATTAAATAATAAAGAGAACGAAAAGGGGAAAGTAAACAACGAGAGAAATGAAGGGAAGGAAAAGTAATCCACGAAGTGAAGGAAAAGAAGAAAGAAAGAGAGACAGACAGACAGAAATGGTTAAAAAGACAAAGAAAAGATTTTTTTTTAAATAAAGAAAATTGAAAGAGATTATAACAAAAAGAAAGAACAGTTTATAAAAATAAAGAATATGAGGAAAGTTAAAGGAAGGAACAGAAGGTGGGGTAAAGAAAAAACAAAAAGAAAGGAAGGAAAGTAAGAATAAACAACGAAGGGAAGGAAATGAAGAGAAGGAAAAGTAAATAATAAAGACAAAGAAAAGAATAGGAGAAAAAGTAAACAACGAAGGAAACGAAGGGAAGGAAATATACGCAACAAAGGAAAAGAATGGAAGGGAAGGAAAAGAAGAAAGAAAGAAAGAAAGACAGAAATGTGTAAAAGGAGAAAGAAATTTTTTTTTAAATAAAGAAATTTGAAAGAGGTTATCACAGAAACAAAGAACAGTTTATAAGAATAACGAAAATGAAAAAAGTTAATGGAAGGAACAGAAGGTGAGGTAAAGAAAGATAAAAGAATTTAGATTAAAGAAAAAGACATTGAAGATGAACGGAAAATTAAAATAATACGAGGAAATAGAATTAAATAGAAACATTTTTGGAATAGAAATATTACGTGTGGGTGGTTGAATGAAAAACAATTAAAAGCAGATTTTGGAACAAAATGCAGGAACAGAAACGAAGAGAAAAGAACGAAGGGAAAGAGATGAAGAGAAGGAAAAGTAAATAACAAAGAGAAGCAAAAGAAAAGGAGAAAGAGTAAACAATAAAAGGAAGGGAGGGAAGGAAGGAAGAGTAAAAAAGGAAAGGAAGGAAATGAAGTGAAGGAAAAGTAAATCACGAAGAGAAGGAAAAGAAAAGGAGAAAGAGTAAACAACGAAAGGAAGGGAGGGATGGAAGAATAAAGAACGATTGGAAGAGAATAAAGAGAAAGAAAAGAAAAAGAGAAAGAGTAAACAATGAAAGGAAGGTAGAGTAGTAAGAGTAAACAACGAAGGGAAAGAAATGAAGAGAAGGAAATGAAAAGAAAAAGGGTAAAAAATGAAAGGGAGGAAGGAAGGGAGAGAAGTAAGAGTAAGCAAGGAAGGGAAGGAAATGAAGAGAAGAAAAGTATATAACAAAGAGAAATAAAAGAAAAGGGGAAAAGTAAGCAACGAATGAAAATAAGAGAAGGAAATGTAAACAACAAAGGGAAAGAATGAAAAAGAAGGAAAAGAAGGGAAAGAAGATTAAACAGCGAAGCGACTGGAAAGAAATGGAATAAGAGTAAAAGCAAGGAGGGAACGAAAGGAAGAGATGGAAGTGTATATGACGAAGGGTTGGAGGATTAAAAGCAAAATGAAGAAGTGAAAAAAACGTATTAATTAAAAAGTTAGAAAAGAAGATAAAACAAAGAAGGGTAGAAAAAGATATGAAGGAAGAATGAATGAAGGTAACCTAAAGAAGAGAAGGAATGTTAAAGAAAGAAGGGAAGGAATAGGAGAGAATGAAAAGTAAATAAAGAAGGGAAGGTAAAAGAAAGAAAGGATGGAATAAATAACGTAGGAAGAGAAACGAAAAGAGGTGAGAGAAAAAACGAAGGGAGGGAAGAGAATTCAATGAAGAAAGGTGCAAAAAGTAACGTACGGAGTGTCCTTCAAAATTGGCATAATTTAAAATGAGAATATCTCAGTAACTAAATGCCCAAGGCAAACAAACGTAAATAGGTTTCATGTTGAACAATGAAATATTTACTTATCAAAATTCAAACAAGATATGAAAAGGGATGGAAATTTTATAATCGTCTTTACAAAGCTTCACAAAAGTTCAATATGAACACCAGGTGTGAAATGGCACACGTCAAGTTGGTAGTCCAGCTATTGCCAAACATGCTGTAGCATGTCTTGCGCAACATTCTCAAGTGCCTTTGAATATTTTGATCCATGTTCAAATCTACTTTTCAGCTAGTGAATTTTTAATTTTCTCGAAAACGCACGCTGCACACTCCTGTTCGACTGTCTTCGAGAATATTCTAACAAGCAAAATGTCATTTAAATTCAAGTAAACGAACTTCTTCACCGTAAAAAAGGACAAAAATATTCAATATAGTTTTTACACATTTTGTTAAAATTTGCGATCATTTGAGCTAGAATTGGCAGAGGTATTTGACTATAAAATGATGTCAACCGCACGTATAATGGAAAGAATGGACGTAATGGTGAAGAATGAACAAATTGACAAACAAAAAGGAAAGAATGGACATAAAGGTGAAGAAAGAAAAAATTAACAAACAAAAAGGGAAATAATGCAAATACAGTTGAAGAAAGGACAAATCAACAAACATAAAAAGAACTAATGCTAATAAACTTGAAGAAAGAACAAATTAAAAAACAAAAAGGGAAATAATGCAAATAAAGATGAAGAATGAAGAAATTAACAAACGAAAAGGAAAGAATGGACATAAAGGTAAAGAATAAACAAATTAACAAACAAAAAAGAAAGAATGAACATAAAGGTGAAGAAAGACCAAATTAACAACCAAAACTGAAATAATGGACTCAATGTCGAAGTAAGAATAAATCAAGAATCAAAAAGTAAATAATGGCTACAATGGTGAAGAAAGAACAAATTAACAAACAAAAAGAAAATAATGGACATAAAGGTGAAGAATAAAAAAATAACAAACAAGAAGCCAATAATAAAGATAATGTTGAAGAAGGAACAAATTAACAAACAAAAAGTAACGAATGGATATAAAGGTGAAGAAAGAAAAAACAAAAAGGAAAGAATGGACATAATGTTGAAGTAAGGACAAATTAACAAACAAAACGAAAGAATGGACATAAACGTGAAGAAAGAATAGATTAACAAACAAAAAGGGTAATGATGCAAATAAAGGTGAAGAAAGGACAAATCAACAAACAAAAAGTAAAGAATGGACATAAAGGTGAAGAAAGAAGAAATTAACAAACAAAAATGAAAGAATGAACATAAAGGTGAAGAAAGAAGAAATTAACAAACAAAAAGGAAAGAATGAACATAAAGGTGACGAATAAACAAATTAACAAACAAAAAGGAAAGAATGAACATAAAGGTGAAGAAAGAAGAAATTAACAAACAAAAAAAGAAATAATGCAAATGAAGGTGAAGAAAGAAGAAATTAACAAACAAAAAGGAAAGAATGGAAATAAAGGTGAAGAAAAACAAATTAAGAAACAAAAAGGAAATAATGTACATAATGTTGAAGAAAGCACAAATTAACAAACAACAAGTAAAGAATGGACATAATGGTGAAGAAAGACCAAATTAACAAACAAATAGTAAAGAATGGACAAAAAGGTGAAGAAAGAACAAATTAACAACCCCAAAAATATATAACGCAAAGAAAGTTAGAGAAAGAACAAATTAACAAACAAAAAGGAAAGAATTGAAATAAAGTTGAAGAAAGAACAAATTAACAAACAAAAAAAGAAATAATGCAAATAAAGGTGAAGAAAGAACAAATATAAAGACATAAATATGAAGAAAGAAGAAATGGACAAAAAAAGGAAATAATGGGCATAATGGTGAAGAAAGAACAAATTACCAAAGAAAAGTAAAGAATGGCATAAATGTGAAGAAAGAACACATCAAAAACAAAAAGGAAATAATGGACATAATGTTGAAGTAAGAACAAATTGACAAACAAAAAGGAAAAATGCACATAACTGTGAAGAAAGAACAAATTAACTAACGATAATTAAATATTGGACATCATGTTGAAGAATAAATAAATTAACAAACAAAAATGAAAGAATGGACATAATTGCGAAGAAAGAACAAATTAACAGACATAAAGTAAAAAGTCAATAAATGAAAATAAAGAATCATATTTGAATTATGAATATTGAAAAAACATAGAATGATGGAATAAATACACAAGACATATCTGGAGTATATTTTTCAATTCAATAATAACGAAAATAGCCCCAATTTTTGTACATTCGCTTTCCGTATACTAATCAAAATAGTCTTCAATTCCGAATTGCAATCAGCTGTTGAGCATATTCTTAATCTCATCAATATCGTTTGGACTGCAATTTTTGGAAAAAAAGCTTTGGAAAAAAATCATCCTAAATAACAAAGTATCAGGGACAGTGGTTGGCATAATTGTACAATGTTTTTGTTTTATGCGCCGTTTGTCTTGAGGATGTAGGCGATCATAACTCTCCTAAATTTCCTGTCCGTTGTATTTAAAAAAAAAAAAAAAATTCTCATCACTCTTAAACCTTGTGCCGCCGTCCATTTACTCAAGATCACTAAAAATGTTACGCGTTGTTTTTCTCTGTCACTCTTGCTTTCAATCTGTCCTGTGAGTATCAAATTTTCCAAGCCCTCTTTCCTCATTAGGTGCCCTAGAAATTTCAAGTGTCTCTTTCTGATGTTAAGGAAGAGTTTCCTTTTGTTTTCTATTTTCTCCAAAACCTTGTCATTGCTCACATATTCGGCTCATGGTATCCTCAGCATCCTTCTGTAGAACACATTTCTCTTAATTCAAGTATTTTCTTTATCTGTAAGGATGTTATCCAGGATTTACTGGCCATATAGGATGATATGTTTTACAAAAAAAGACAATGTCAAAGATAGCTAAGAAAACACTGTGACATTGAATCAATAGCTTCATCTATCGCAATGAATTTTGGTTGTCAGTGTCGTGCCAGAAAGCTTTTCACATGTGAGTCCATCCTTCAAATCTATAAATCAACCATCCGTCCTTGCATGGAATACTGCTGTCATATACGGTCTGGTGCCCCCGCTGTACATCTCGAGGTCCTCGACAAAATTCAGAGTGGGATATGCAATGTGATAGGTCCTGACCTGGCATCTCGTCTACAGTCACTTTCTCACAGACGTGCGCTGGCTTTCTTCTGTCTCTTCTAGAAATATTTTCACGGTAACTGTTCCGACGAGCTACTTTCACTGGTTTCCAGACTGCACGAATTTGAGCGAGTTACCAAGCTGACAATTCAGTCCCACCCTTTCACTGTCAAAACAGCTAAATGTAACCGTCTCTTCTACTCAAACAGCCTATTCTTTCGCACTTCCCATCTGTGGAACTCCCTTCCTCTTATTTGCTTTCTTGATAACTATAATCTTCAAATATTCAAATGTAATGCTCTGATGCCTTGATATTGTTCCCCGTCCTTCTCTTTATCCTTTCCTCAAACACCCCCCTTTAATCGTGTTCTCAAGTCTCTGTAACCCCTCACGTGCTAGTGACACTCCCGTCTTGCTTGGGGTGTAATGTTTAAAGAAAATCTACACATTCCGTCAAATAGTTAGCAAGATCATTCTTTAGCGTACCAGCCAAATTAATAACATAAAAGTGAGTATGCCTATTCCCGAACACGCGTTAAGCATTTCTCAGATTGGTTGCCAAGTTACATGAAGGCCCCAGTACCGATTACTCTTGATATTCAAGATAGATGGATACATTCCAAACAAAGAAAGAGAAGGGGGTAAAGAATGCAAGTGAAAATAGCAAGAACAAAATGAGTGACATAAATAGAAATTGTTCTGTTATGACCACGTTGTCAGTTATGAGTCAGAAATATTCAGACACTCACTTGAAAGAAGTGGAGACAATACATATTAAGTATTTCCAGCCTTCCCTCTGTAAACAGAAGGTATAGCTCTTAGGTCTGAATGGAACATGTTATATTCAGACCTAAGAGCTACGCTTTGTTTCCATAAAAGAAAACACTTGTACGAACACAAGAAAAATTAAATAAGAATCTTAATCGCAGTACCAAGTCAATCGTCTTTAACGAAATATATATATATATATATATATATATATATATATATATATATATATATATATATATATATATATATATATACTCCTGAAAAATTTATTTCGGTTGATCTAACTGAGGAGGAAGTGTTTGTAAACAGTGACGGCTAATAATGCAAGACTCTTCGGTAAATCGAATCGAGTTCTCTCAGTTCATCTAAAATTAAATACGCTTAAATTCACCTTCATCCATGCCGTGCGTCAACGGTTTAGTGGTAGAATCCCGGCTTACGCCAATTCAGTGAGGTTTCGATCCTAGCTTGAGCCAACCGGACGTCTAGCCACCCTAACGAGCTGTGATAGAGCGAAACATTCTGCCTGTGGATGAATATATATATATATATATATATATATGTGTGTGTGTGTGTGTGTGTGTGGTTTAAGTATATCTAATATTCTGAATTGACCTTTGGTGAATTTGAGTTTATTTTATTTTCTAAGATTTTATACAAAAATATAAGAAATTATATATATATATAAATATATATATATATATATATATATCTAGAGAGAGAGAGAGAGAGAGAGAGAGAGAGAGAGAGAGAGAGAGAGAGAGAGTTTGTTATATTTTTGTATAAAATCTTAGAAAATTAAAAGTTCACCAAAGGTCAATTTGGAATATTAGATATTGGATATATTTAAACCACACACACACACACACACACACACACACACACACACACACACAGACAGACATACCCACACATGCGTATCATAAAGTTCCCGAATAGTTATTTTTAAACATTTCACCCCATGAAAAGCTATAAAGCCACTAAGACGCAAGGTGGGGGGGGGTATTGACTGTGAAACAATATAAAAAAATTATTAAAGAGAGAGAACAAAAAACAGAAATTAGTAAAACAGATGTTAACGATTAACACTAGTGCTGCGCTTAAATTTGTAAATTCGTGATACCAAACGGAAAAATCAGCATTCAAATATTTCTAGACAATAGGGGCGGCTGGTAAGTGGCCAAATCCGAGATTCCAGGCGGAGACCGATAAAATTGGCGATTCTACTTGTCCCGTTTTATCCTAGTACAAATTGTTTGATGTCTAGAATTAGTGTAACTCATATAAAGTATAAACATGATATCTGGTAAGAATTCGATAGATTTATCAAACCTTGATGAGCCGTGTGTCAGTGAAACTTTGATGTCGGTCAAAAGATAACATTCATTAATTTATGGACTATCTATCTATCTATCTATCTATCTATCTATCTATCTATCTATCTATCTATCTATCTATCTATCTATCTTAGTCTATTCATATCTATCTATCTATCTATCTATCTATCTATCTATCTATCTCAGTCTATCTATCTACCAAACTATCTATCTATCTATCTATCTATCTATCTATCTATCTATCTATCTATCTATCTATCTCAGTCTGTTCATATCTATGTATCTATCTCAGTTTGTTCATATCTATCTATCTATCTCAGTTTGTTCATATCTATCTATCTATCTATCTATCTATCTATCTATCTATCTATCTATCTATCTATCTATGCTCATCACTCTCTCTCTCAGTTTATATATATATATATATATATATATATATATATATATATTCGTATATTCTGTCTTTATAAATATTTCCCTATCTTAGTCACTGTACACATTTCTTTTATGTCTTTGTTTGGACTCTGAAGAGTGAGGAAGAAAAACCGACATCTTTTTTTCCATCTAAATGTACTGTTTATGGGAAATTATAATTATTTATTGCTATTCTTTGTTTAAAAAATGTCTGTTGTTTATGGCTTAATAAAATTTTGTGCCCTCAAGTAAATAATTAGATTAAGAAGGGAATGAAAACTGTTTTAAAGGAAGAAGAGAAAAGGAAAAAAATTAAAAAAATGAATTCAAAAAATTTAATGTACTAATAAAATGTGAAGGCGGGATATTTTATATATGAATATAACCAGTAAGAAACTTTCCGCCCCCTCCATGCTGCCCCCGAAAAGGAAATTCTAACGGCAAGAATTGCAAATGGCGTGTATGAAGAAATGAATGAAGGTAGGAAGAAGAAGGTTATAGGCATAGGACCATGTTACGGTCGTTGTTTTCATTCAAACCGAGAATGGATAAAAAAATAAAAAAAACAAAAAAAAACAAAAACAAAACAGAAAAAAACGAAAAAAACAAATTGATTACTAGCAGGTCAAATAGTATGATTCTTCTACTAAATTATTATGTAACGAGCGGGAAAAAAAGCTGGGATTCTGGCTTTTATTTGCCCGACGGAGAATTTGCGGACAAGCACTTGAATGAAATCGATATATTATAGTCAAAATCAGAAACCGAAATTCTACCAATCTCAGGAATAACTGTAATTTTAAAAACCCACTCCAAGAATTGAAGAAGCGTTTTGGTAGTGGATAAATTCAAGTCGTGTTTGAGATTTATGGTCTTGATAAGGTGATATTAATTATTCGTTTCTTATGCGCCGTCTCCCTTCAGGACGCAGACGATCTGGCCCTCCACATCTTCCTGTTCTTTGTAGCTCTCAATACTTTTTCTTTTTTGTTATTTCTCCCAAACCCTGTTCTGCCATGGATTTTCTCAATCTCATCAAATATGTCACGCGTTGCTTGCCTCTGTCCCTCTTTCCTTATATTTGCCCTGTGTATATCTGATTTTCCAAGCCTTCCTTTCTCGTTACCAGCTCAAGAAATTTCAACTGCCTCTTCCTGATGCTAAATATAAGTTTCCTTTTTGTTTCTATTTTCTCTAAAACCCCGTCGTGTTCGGCCCATTTCTGTTTCTCCGAGTCTCTTCTCCGTTTCTGTGGAGATTGCTCAGCATTCGCTGTCATACAGGAAGAGAGATATCACGTAACAGTTCAATACAATTTTCTTATCATTTAATACCCTGCTTAGCTTTTGGAATGCATCTTTTGCCATCCCAGTATGTCTTCGAATCTCAGTGTCGCACTTTCCGTCTTCTGTTAGAACACTTCCCAGATATTTAAATTTCTGTATCTGATTGATTTAATCTTCCCGACCTGTAATTTTCATTTTGAGTTTATCTTTTAGCATTCTTTCATGCATTCTGTGTTCTTGTAGTTTATACTTAGTCCTTTATTCTCGCTTTCTTTCGCTATCTTCTGGGGCTGCTATTGTAGTTTCCTTTCCGTGTCTGGTATCAGCATTGTGTCATCTGAATATCTTATGTTGTTAAGATTGTGGCCGTCTCTAATGAATCATGGTAAGATTTTCTAATTTTCTCAGCATTGCCTCGATGTATAGGTTGAATAAATCCGATTCCGTCTGGCCCTGACGCTTTGTTTCTATTCAATTGAACAGTGCAGCTTCGGTTTTTAATATTTCCGGTTCGTCAGTATTTCTGTGTATTGTCGGTTATTCTTTTTCATCGTGGAAGATTTGACTGAAATATTCGTTCCAACTCTGAAGTATTTTTCTTTCTCTAATATCAGCGTTCTGGCGTTCGGTGTTATGCAATCTGTCGATCAAAATGCCTTTTAGTTCTTGTGTCGTGGCACAATATTAAAAAGAAGAAAACCAAGTCGAGGTTGGTTTAAGGAACAAGTGTATTTAACATCACAGATACAAAGGTATGAAACGGGTACTACTCAGCTAGGCAGTTGTAGTACTGTCGCTGCTTACGATGTTTAACAACACGCCCACGTGTGTCGAATGTGGCACAAGGCCGGTTTAATGTGGGCTTTCCGAGCCCGTAGGCTCGGGCAAAAATTGCCCGTAGAACCCGTATAAACGGGATCGGGGTGGTCAACCACCTCGAACGAGGCTCTGCCCTTCGGCGGAGCCTCGTCCGAGTTCCTCCCTGCCCAAAGGCAGAGAGTTCCCCTCTGCCTCAGAGGCAGAGAGTTCGACCGAATAGCTGAGACGTCCAAAAAGGACTGTCGCTGCTTACACCCCGGGTGGGTATTACTGGCACTATATATAGTGAGAACCGGTGTAATTCCCTTGTGTTAGAAAGGCCGGTGTAATGGGTTCTCTTGTCTTTTATGCATATTTCCTTTAAATGTGATACTCATTCTTTTTATTTCTACACATTTTTCGTTGAGCCATTCCCCTTTAACCTCTCTGCATTCGTTATTTCTTTGTATAGTTTTCTGTATTCCGTGTCTTGGCCTTGCTTTCTATCGAGAATCTCGTCTATGATATATTCGTTTTTTCTTCTTCATCCATTTTCCTATGGTATGATGTCGTTTGCTGATATCAGTAAAAGTTCTCTTAATGTGCCCCACATCGAATTTCCATTTCCCATTTATCCCATGTATCTTCTTTTCTCACTGTCCGTAAATTTTCCCTTCGGGTCGTTCAGGATTCTGTTGTATTGCAATTTTTGGTACTGCGTTAGGTTTCTTCACTTTCCATAGTTTCACTCTTAGTTTGCATATAACAGGGAAGTGCTCGCTTTCGCAGTCGGCACTTGGATAGGTTTTGCAGTAAACCATTGCATTCCTGAATCTCTTGTTGATAGTTATGTAGTCGATTTGGTTTTTCGTTGCTCCTCCTGAGATCCTCCATGTCCATAATCATCTTGGAACCAGTTGTTGGCTATTATCTGGTCAATGGCCTTGCACCATTGAACACATTTTTCTCCACATTCATTGCGGGTTCCTAGTCCGAATTTGCCAGCTATTTCCCCATCCCTCTCTTTACCTGGGCATTCAGGTCTTCCATGATAATTCTAATTTCTTGTGATTTACAGTGAGTCTTGACGTTGTCTAGCATGGAGTTGAAAGGTTCGATTTCTTCTTCCGTAGTTTCTACTGTCGGTGCATACACTATTATAATAAATAGATCCTTCAAATCTACAAATCAACCATTCGCTCTTGCATGGAGTATTGCTGGCATATATGGTCTGAAGCCCCTTCTGTTTGTCTCAAGGTTCTTGATAAGATCCAGAGACGGATATGCAATATAATTGGCCCTGATCTGGCATCTCGTTTGCAGTCGCTCTCTCACAGACGTGCCGTCACCTCCCTCTGTATTTTTTACAAATACTTTCATGGTAACTGCTCCGATGAGCTGTTTTCGCTGGTTCCCAGACTTCACAAATGTAATCGTTCTACTACGCTGGCATCTCGCTAACTCACTGTCGAAACTGTTAAATGTAGCCGTCTCTTCTACTCCAATAGATTCATGTCTGATTCGCCTGTGGAACTCCCCTTTTCCTGTTTTCCTGATAGCTGTAATCTCCAACTATTCAAATGTAATGTCAATCGACGTCTCCAGATGCGTTGATCTATCCCCTATCCTTCTCTTCATCCTTTCCTCTATCACTACTATTTGCTCTCGCTCCAACCCTTTGTAACCCCTTGCGTTCTAGTGGCTTCCCGAAACGCTTAAAAATATGTTGAAAGGCTTTCTTTTCAGTTTAGCTACAAGAATTTTTTCAGTTAAATGATAGTATCCCAAAATACATTTCTTGATGTTTTAATCTAGTTTCAGTCCTCCTCATTTTTTTTTTCACCTGCATTTATAATCTTGTAGTTGTCACTGACAAAATCTCCGCTGTTTGGCCACCTAGTTTATCATACAGCTAAAATGTTGACATTTAACCTAATCATCTCCTGTTTTACATTTTTCCAACTGGTCACAGCTGTTTAACGTTTTAACGTTCCATGTCCAGAGAGTTATGTTTTTCTTGATGCGAACAGTCGCTGGACGACGGTCCGCTGACACCTGTCGCTCCTTTGCGGACGAGGGATCATTTCCGAGGAATTTTATCCCCTTTACGCCGTTTATGCTAACAGGTCAGGTGACATCTGTTGCAAATGTCTGTCCTTGCCGGGCGAGGAGTTAATTCCCATAGACTTAACCTGCTTCATGCCGTTAGATTTCATATTTCGTGTGATAATTGCCATGATATTTCTTGGGATTAATAGTGAAGTGGTTGCCTTTGTCTTCTCCACGGTGATTTACTGATACTCGTCGAGAGTTCAATAAGTCCTATGAGTGCCAAATTTTATAAGCCTCCTTTCCTCATTATTTTCCCTAGTAATTTCAATCGTCTATCTCTAATATTCGTTTTGCTTCCATTTTCTCTAAAACTTAGCATTGGTCACATGTTCCGCCTATTGTATTCTCAGTATACTTCTGTATAACCACATTTATGTTGCCTCAAGTCTCTTCTTCCGCCTTGAGAAGATTGTCTAGCATTCACTGCCATACTGGAGAACAGACATCAGGTAACAGCTCAGTACCATTTTCTTTATTTCTAAAGAACTTTCGTTGTTTCTTGATACTTGTCTTAGCTATTTAATCACATGACGTAAATTTAATTAGATTTATTTCAAACATGAAAGTTAGGACCGAAATCTATACAAAAATGAACGAAATATATAAACAGATGATGAAATAAATTTAAGTAAATGAAAAATAACCAGCCTGAAAGTAACGATAAGTAACTTAAATTACTCACCAGAAAGTGAAGAAATGGAAAGAGTGGCTTTTCCTCCCTTTTCCAACTTCCTTGTGGCCAATACAGAGAGCCAGAAAAAAGCAAGTGACACATGGTCGAAAGATGTAATGGTCTGTCACAATGCAATGTTGATTGACTATATTTTTTGTGAATTGGTATCGCCCCATGTAAGGCAGTAAAGCCACTAAGACACAAGAGATTACAAACTGTGGAAGAATTATGAACAGAAACATTAATAATGGGCGGAAGAGGAAAGAGTAATCAGTAGATAGCGATTGCCATTGCATTAAGATTTGTGTAGTTGGAAAGCATAGTACTGGAAAGGAGTTCCACAAGCGAGAAGTGCGAGAAAAGAAATTGTTAACATAGAAATGACGGTTACATTTAGCCAGCTCTACTGTAAACTGAGGAGATCTCGACGACTGATGAGATCTCGACGTACTGCGCTTATATTCAAAATGTCTAGCTAACATAGCGAAGAGAACATTCGGACAATTACCAAGAAAGTAATTATAGAAAAAGACACAGCAAAACAATCTAACAGCGGTGGGAAAGTGACTGAAGCCGATTCGTCAGATTAGGACCAATAATATTGCTGATTCTTCTTTGGATCTTATCAAGGAGATCAAGGTAAATAGCAGGGGCAGCGGACCATATGTGACAGCAATATTCTAAGCATGGACGAATGGTAGGTTTATAGATCAGGACCAATAATATTGCTGATTCTTCTTTGGATATTATCAAAGAGATCAAGGTAAATAGCAGGGACACCAGACCATATGTGGCAGCAATATTCTAAGCATGGATGAATGGTAGGTTTATAGATCAGGACCAATAATATAGCTGATTCTCCTTTGGATCTTATCAAGGCGATCAAGGTAAATAGCAGGGGCACCGGACCATATGTGACAGCAATATTCTAAGCATGGACGAATGGTAGGTTTATAGATCAGGACCAATAATATTGCTGATTCGTCTTTGGATCTTATCAAGGAGATCAAGGTAAATAGCAGGGGCACCGGACCATATGTGGCCGCAATATTCTAAGCATGGACGAATGGTAGGTTTATAGATCAGGACCAATAATATTGCTTATTCTTCTTTGGATTTTATCTAGGAGCTCAAGGTAAATAGCAGGGACACCGGACCATATGTGGCAGCAATATTCTAAGCATGGGCGAATGGTAGGTTTATAGATCAGGACCAATAATATTGCTGGTTCTTCTTTGGATCTTATCAAGCAGATCAAGGTAAATAGCAGGGGCACCGGATCATATATGGCAACAATATTCTAAGCATGGACGAATGGTCGGTTTATAGATCAGGACCATTAATATTACTGATTCTGCTTTGGATCTTATCAAGGAACCCCAAAGTATATAGCAGGGACACCGGACCATATGTGACAGCAATATTCTAAGCATGGACAAATGGTAGGTTTATAGGTTAGGACCTATAATATTGCAGATTCTTCTTTGGATCTTATCAAGGAGAGGAAGGTAAATAGCAGGGACACCGGACCATATGTGGCAACAATATTCTAAGCATGGACGAATGGTAGGTTTATAGATCAGGCCAATAATATTGCTGATTCTTCTTTGGATCTTATCAAGGAACTCAAAGTAAATAGCAGGGACACCGGACCATATGTGGCAGCAATAGTCTAAGTATGGACGAATGGTAGGTTTATTGATCAGGACCAATAATATTGCTGATTCTTCTTTGGATCTTATCAAGGAGCTCAAGGTAAATGGCAGGGACACCGGACCATATGTGGCAGCAATATTCTAAGCCTGGACGAATGGTAGGTTTATAGATCAGGACCAATAATATTACTGATTATTCTTTGCATCTTATCAAGGAGTTCAAAGTAAATAGCAGGGGCACCGGATCATATGTGGCAGCAATATTCTAAGCATGGACGAATGGTAGGTTTATAGATCAGGACCAATAATATTGCTGGTTCTTCTTTGGATCTTATCAAGGAGATCAAGGTAAATAGCAGGGACACCGGACCATATGTGGCAGGGATATTCTACGCATGGACGAATGGTAGGTTTATAGATCAGGACCAATAATATTGCTGATTCTTCTTTGGATCTTATCAATGAACCCCAAAGTATATCGCAGGGACACCGGACCATATGTGACAGCAATATTCTAAGCATGGACAAATGGTAGGTTTATCGGTTAGCACCTATAATATTGCAGATTCTTCTTTGGATCTTATCAAGGAGAGGAAGGTAAATAGCAAGGGGCACCAGAACATATGTGGCAGCAATATTCTAAGCATCGACGAATGGTCGGTTTATAGATCAGGACCAATAATATTGCTGATTCTTCTTTGGATCTTATCAAGGAACCCCAAAGTTATAGCAGGGACACCGGACCATATGTGACAGCAATATTCTAAGCATGGAAAAATGGTAGGTTTATAGGTTAGCACCTATAATATTGCAGATTCTACTTTGGATCTTATCAAAGAGAGGAAGGTAAATAGCAGGGGCACCAGAACATATGTGGCAGCAATATTCTAAGCATCGACGAATGGTCGGTTTATAGATCAGGACCAATAATATTGCTGATTCTTCTTTGGATCTTATCAAGGAACTCAAAGTAAATAGCAGGGACACAGGACCATATGTGGCTGCAATATTCTAAGCATGGACGAATGGTCGATTTATAGATCAGGACCAATAATATTGCTGATTCTTCTTTGGATCTTATCAAGGAACTCAAAGTAAATAGCAGGGACACCGGACCATATGTGGCAGCAATATTCTAAGCATGGACGAATGGTAGGTTTATAGATCAGGACCAATAATATTGCTGATTCTTCTTTGGATCTTATCAAGGAACTTAAAGTAAGTAGCAGGGACACCGGACCATATGTGGCAGCAAAATTCTAAGGATGGACGAATGGTAGGTTTATAGATTAGGACCAATAATATGGCTGATTCTTCTTTGGATATTATCAAGGAGATCAAGGTAAATAGCAGGGACACCGGACCATATGTGGCAACAATATTCTAAGCATGGACGAATGTTCGGTTTATAGATCAGGACAAATAATATTGCTTATTCTTTTTGGATCTTATCAAGGAACTCAAAGTAAATAGCAGGGACACCGGACCATATGTGGCAGCAATATTCTAAGGATGGACGAATTGTACGTTTATAGATCAGGACCAATAATATTGCTGATTCTTCTTTGGATATTATCAAGGAGATCAAGGTAAATAGCAGGGACACCGGACCATATGTGGCAACAATATTCTAATCATGGGCGAATGTTCGGTTTATAGATCAGGACACATAATATTGCTGATTCTTCTTTGGATCTTATCAAGGAACTCAAAGTAAATAGCAGGGACACCGGACCATATGTGGCAACAATATTCTAAGCATGGACGAATGTTCGGTTTATAGATCAGGACAAATAATATTGCTTATTCTTTTTGGATCTTATCAAGGAACTCAAAGTAAATAGCAGGGACACCGGACCATATGTGGCAGCAATATTCTAAGAATGGACGAATTGTACGTTTATAGATCAGGACCAATAATATTGCTGATTCTTCTTTGGATATTATCAAGGAGATCAAGGTAAATAGCAGGGACACCGGACCATATGTGGCAACAATATTCTAATCATGGGCGAATGATCGGGTTATAGATCAGGACACATAATATTGCTGATTCTTCTTTGGATCTTATCAAGGAACTCAAAGTAAATAGCAGGGACACCGGACCATATGTGGCAACAATATTCTAAGCATGGACGAATGTTCGGTTTATAGATCAGGACAAATAATATTGCTTATTCTTTTTGGATCTTATCAAGGATCTCAAAGTAAATAGCAGGGACACCGGACCATATGTGGCAGCAATATTCTAAGGATGGACGAATTGTACGTTTATAGATCAGGACCAATAATATTGCTGATTCTTCTTTGGATATTATCAAGGAGATCAAGGTAAATAGCAGGGACACCGGACCATATGTGGCAACAATATTCTAAGCATGGACGAATGTTCGGTTTATAGATCAGGACAAATAATATTGCTTATTCTTTTTGGATCTTATCAAGGAACTCAAAGTAAATAGCAGGGACACCGGACCATATGTGGCAGCAATATTCTAAGGATGGACGAATTGTACGTTTATAGATCAGGACCAATAATATTGCTGATTCTTCTTTGGATATTATCAAGGAGATCAAGGTAAATAGCAGGGACACCGGACCATATGTGGCAACAATATTCTAATCATGGGCGAATGTTCGGTTTATAGATCAGGACATATAATATTGCTGATTCTTCTTTGGATCTTATCAAGGAACTCAAAGTAAATAGCAGGGACACCGGACCATATGTGGCAGCAATATTCTAAGGATGGACGAATGGTAGGTTTATAGATTAGGACCAATAATATTGCTGATCCTACTTTGGACCTTATCAAGGAACCCCAAAGTATATAGCAGGGACACCGGACCATATGGGACAGAAATATTCTAAGCATGGACAAATGGTAGTTTTATAGGTTAGCACCTATAATATTGCAGATTCTTCTTTGGATCTTATCAAGGAGAGGAAGGTAAATAGCAGGGGCACCAGAACATATGTGGCAGCAATATTCTAAGCATCGACGAATGGTCGGTTTATAGATCAGGACCAATAATATTGCTGATTCTTCTTTGGATCAAATCAAGGAACACAAAGTAAATAGCAGGGACACCGGATCATATGTGGCAGCAATATTCTAAGCATGGACGAATGGTACGTTTATAGATCAAGACCAATAATATTGCAGATTCTTCTTTGGATCTTATCAAGGAGAGGAAGGTAAATAGCATGGGCACCAGAACATATGTGGCAGCAATATTCTAAGCATGGGCGAATGGTAGGTTTATAGATCAGGACCAATAATATTGCTGATTCTTCTTTGGATTTTATCAAGGAGCTCAAGGTAAATAGTAGGGACACCGGACCATATGTGGCAGCAATATTCTAAGCATGGGCGAATGGTAGATTTATAGATCAGGACCAATAATATTGCTGATTCTTCTTTGGATCTTATCAAGGAACTTAAAGTACATAGCAGGGACGCCGGACCATATGTGGCAACAATATTCTAAGCATGGACGAATGTTTGGTTTATAGATCAGGACCAGTAATATTGCTGATTCTTCTTTGGATCTTATCAAGGAACTCAAAGTAAATAGCAGAGACATCGGACCATATGTGTAAGCAATATTCTAAGCATGGACGAATGGTAGGTTTATAGATCAGGACCAATAATATTGCCGATTCTTCTTTGGGTCTTATCAAGGAGATCAAGGTAAATAGCAGGGACACCGGACCATATGTGGCAGCAATATTCTAACCATGGACGAATGTTCGGTTTATAGATCAGGACCAATAATATTGCTGATTCTTCTTTGGATCTTATCAAGGAACTTAAAGTAAATAGCAGAGACATCGGACCATATGTGTAAGCAATATTCTAAGCATGGACGAAGGGTAGGTTTATAGATCAGGACCAATAATATTGCCGATTCTTCTTTGGGTCTTATCAAGGAGATCAAGGTAAATAGCAGGGACACTGGACCATATGTGGCAGCAATATTCTAAGGATGGACGAATGGTAGGTTTATAGATTAGGACCAATAATATTGCTGATTCTTCTTTGGATCTTATCAAGGAACCCCAAAGTATATAGCAGGGACACCGGACCATATGTGACAGCAATATTCTAAGCATGGACAAATGGTAGTTTTATAGGTTAGCACCTATAATATTGCAGATTCTTCTTTGGATCTTATCAAGGAATTCAAAGTAAATAGCAGGGGCACCAGAACATATGTGGCAGCAAATTTTCTAAGCATGGACAAATGGTAGGTTTATAGATTAGGACCAATAATATTGCTGATTCTTCTTTGGAACTTATCAAGGAACACAAAGTAAATAGCAGGGACACGGGACCATATGTGGCAGCAATATTCTAAGCATGGACGAATGGTAGGTTTATAGATCAGGACCAATAATATTGCCGATTCTTCTTTGGGTCTTATCAAGGAGATCAAGGTAAATAGCAGGGACACCGGATCATATTTGGCAGCAATATTCTAAGCATGGGCGAATGGTAGGTTTATAGATCAGGACCAATAATATTGCTGGTTCTTCTTTGGATCTTATCAAGGAGATCAAGGTAAATAGCAGGGACACCGGACCATATGTGGCAGCAATATTCTACGCATGGACGAATGGTAGGTTTATATATCAGGACCAATAATATTGCTGATTATTCTTTGGATCAAGGAGATCAAGGTAAATAGCAGGGACACCGGACCATATGTGGCAGCAATATTCTAAACATGGACGAATGGCAGGTTTATAGATCAGGACCAATAATATTGCCGATTCTTCTTTGGGTCTTATCAATGAGATCAAGGTAAAGAGCAGGGACACCGGACAATATGTGGCAGCAATATTCTAAGCATGGACGAATGGTAGGTTTATGGATCAGAACCAATAATATTGCTGATTCTTCTTTGGATTTTATCAAGGAGATCAAGGTAAATAGCAGGGACACCGGACCATATGTGACAGCAATATTCTAAGCATGGACAAATGGTAGTTTTATAGGTTAGCACCTATAATATTGCAGATTCTTCTTTGGATCTTATCAAGGAGAGCAAGGTAAATAGCAGGGGCACCAGAACATATGTGGCAGCAATAATCTAAGCATCGACGAATGGTCGGTTTATAGATCAGGACCAATAATATTGCTGATTCTTCTTTGGATCAAATCAAGGAACACAAAGTAAATAGCAGGGACACCGGATCATATGTGGCAGCAATATTCTAAGCATGGACGAATAGTAGGTTTATAGATCAAGACCAATAATATTGCAGATTCTTCTTTGGATCTTATCAAGGAGATCAAGGTAAATATCAGGGACACCAGAACATATGTGGCAGCAATATTCTAAGCATGGACGAATGGTAGGTTTATAGATCAAGACCAATAATATTGCAGATTCTTCTTTGGATCTTATCAAGGAGATCAAGGTAAATAGCAGGGACACCGGGCCATATGTGGCAGTAATATTCTACGCATGGACGAATGGTAGGTTTATAGATCAGGACCAATAATATTACTGATTATTCTTTAGAACTTATCAAGGAGTTCAAAGTAAATAGCAGGGGCACCGGATCATATGTGGCAGCACTATTCTAAGGATGGACGAATGGTAGGTTTATAGATTAGGACCAATAATATTGCTGATTCTTCTTTGGATTTTATCAAGGATCTCAAGGTAAATAGCATGGATACCGGACCATATATGGCAGCAATATTCTAAGCATAGACGAATGGTAGGTTTATAGATCAGGACCAATAATATTGCTGATTCTTCTTTGGATCTTATCATGGAGATCAAGGTAAATAGCAGGGGCACCGGACCATATGTGGCAGCAATATTCTAAGCCTGTACGAATGGTAGGTTTATAGATCAGGACCAATAATATTGCTGATTCTGCTTTGGATCTTATCAAGGAGATCAAGGTAAATAGCAGGGACTCCGGACCATATGTGGCCGCAATATTCTAAGCATGGACGAATGGTAGGTTTATAGATCAGGACCAATAATATTGCTGATTCTTCTTTGGATCTTATCAAGGAACTCAAAGTAAATAGCAGGGACACCGGACCATATGTGGCAGCAATATTCTAAGGATGGACGAATGGTAGGTTTATAGATTAGGACCAATAATATTGCTGATTCTTCTTTGGATCTTATCAAGGAACCCCAAAGTATATAGCAGGGACACCGGACCATATGTGACAGCAATATTCTAAGCATGGACAAATGGTAGTTTTATAGGTTAGCAACTATAATATTGCAGATTCTTCTTTGGATCTTATCAAGGAATTCAAAGTAAATAGCAGGGGCACCAGAACATATGTGGCAGCAATATTCTAAGCATGGACGAATGGACGGTTTATAGATCAGGACCAACAATATTGCTGATTCTTCTTTGGATCTTATCAAGGAACTCAAAAGTAAATAGCAGGGACACCGGACCATATGTGGCAGCAATATTCTAAGCATGGACGAATGGTCGGTTTATAGATCAGGACCAATAATATTGCCGATTCTTCTTTGGGTCTTATCAAGGAGATCAAGGTAAATAGCAGGGACACCGGACCATATGTGGCAGCAATATTCTACGCATGGACGAATGGTAGGTTTATAGATCAGGACCAATAATATTACTGATTATTCTTTGGTACTTATCAAGTAGTTCAAAGTAATTAGCAGGGGCACCGGATCATATGTGGCAGCAATATTCTAAGCATGGACGAATGGTAGGTTTATAGATTAGGACCAATAATATTGCTGATTCTTCTTTGGAACTTATCAAGGAACTCAAAGTAAATAGCAGGGACACGGGACCATATGTGGCAGCAATATTCTAAGCATGGACGAATGGTAGGTTTATAGATCAGGACCAATAATATTGCCGATTCTTCTTTGGGTCTTATCAAGGAGATCAAGGTAAATAGCAGGGACACCGGACCATATGTGGCAGCAATATTCTAAGCATGGACGAATGGTAGGTTTATAGATCAGGACCAATGATATTGCTGATTCTTCTTTGGATCTTATCAAGGAGATCAAGGTAAACAGCATGGGTACCAAACCATATGTGGCAGCAATATTCTAAACATGAACGAATGGTAGGTTTATAGATCAGGACCAATCATATTGCTGATTCTTCTTTGGAACTTATCAATGAGATCAAGGTAAATAGCAGGGACACCGGACCATATGTGGCAGCAATATTCTAAGCATGGACGAATGGTAGGTTTATAGATCAGGACCAATAATATTGCCGATTCTTCTTTGGATCTTATCAAGGAGTTCAAAGTAAATAGCAGGGGCACCGGATCATATGTGGCAGCAATATTCTAAGCATGGTCGAATGGTCGGTTTATAGATCAGGATCAATAATATTGCTGATTCTTCTTTGGATCTTATCAAGGAACTCAAAGTAAATAGCAGGGACACCGGAACATATGTGGCAGCAATATTCTAAGCATGGACGAATGGTAGGTTTATAGATCAGGACCAATAACATTGCTGATTCTATTTCGGATCAAGGAGATCAAGGTAAATAGCAGTGACACCGGACCAAATGTTGCAGCAATATTCTAAACATGGACGAATGGTAGGTTTATAGATCAGGACCAATAATATTGCCGATTCTTCTTTGGGTCTTATCAAGGAGATCAAGGTAAATAGCAGGGGCACCGGAATATATATGTGGCAGCAATATTCGAAGCCTAGACGAATGGTAGGTTTATAGATCAGGACCAATAATATTACTGATTATTCTTTGGATCTTATCAAGGAGTTCAAAGTAAATAGCAGGGACACCGGACCATATGTGGCAGCAATATTCTAAGCATGGACGAATGGTAGGTTTATAGATCAGGACCGATAATATTGCTGATTCTTCTTTGGCTTTTATCAAGGAGATCAAGGTAAATAGCATGGACACCGGACCATATATGGCAGCAATATTCTAAGCATAGACGAATGGTAGGTTTATAGATCAGGACCAATAATATTGCTGATTCTTCTTTGGATCTTATCATGGAGATCAAGGTAAATAGCAGGGGCACCGGACCATATGTGGCAGCAATATTCTAAGCCTGGACGAATGGTAGGTTTATAGATCAGGACCAATAATATTGGTGATTCTTTTTTGGATCTTATCAAGGAGATGAAAGTAAATAGCAGGGGCACTGGACGATATGTAGCAGTAATATTCTAAGCATTGACAAATGGTAGGTTTATAGATATGTAAGATAGATTCTGGAGAGAAAAATTATCTCGTCCGACACAGTGAGACAACTTTTTTTAGACCTAGGAATGCATTTAATATTCAATATCATATTTTCACTTCATGCTCGTTGAGTATGTTTACCCGAGATGTCGCAATGTGTCACTTTCTTTATACTTGAGTGTATAGAATTTCGCGAATTGTAAATGTCTGTCAACTCGCAAAATCGACATTTATGATTTTTGTTAGAGATTTTACAACGATTACATGCGCATTTGGCAAAATATTCATCACCATAGATAAAAAGCATCTAAATAGTTTCTTGCATTGAAAGATATATTTTTGGACAACATTATAAAATATGGTCTCGATGTTTCCAATATTCTAGCATAAGGATTCACAGATCTATATTTAATAGAAAAAAGAAAATCATTTACAAAGAATCAATATTAAAAAGTCGGTTTGAGTGGGCAAAACGTCAGCTCATTAAGGAACCTCATTTAAAGAGCGTGTTAAGCGCTCCTGAATATGTAAACAAAGTTGTTTACAATCTCACATAAACGCATTCAAGAATAGGTAGCTGATATTTCTATTTCAATGGGCTTGTGGAAAAGTTCTCAGCCAAACCAAGAAGCCCTTCCTGAAAATATCTGAGTGTTGGATGTTTCGTCATACTTTTGGAAGTAGGATACACCGAGTTATTTTCAGCACTTACCTTGGAAAATATATATAGAGAGGAAAGAATATATGCTCCGTTCTCTCAGGTTAGCAAGGTAATGTGATAAATAAAGGGAGTTCCAAACTCATCCATATATATATATGGTAATGTATGTTCGTTGAGAAAGTTATTATATTAAAATACTTAAATGACCCTAACTTGCGAAATACGAAGTTCGAATTAATGTCTACATGTATCCATAAATCCAAGCACCTGCTCAAACCCACTGACCCCGATTAAAAGAGATTGCAATGGGTACCTCCACTTTTTCGCGGGAAAACAGCATAGCTTAAATGAAAAAATGCCACAAACTTAATAAAAATAAAGTATTATCGTTAAGATGTTTATGTTATTGTTGAGTCTTGACTCAATGTTGAATCTCGCCTATTGCATGGAATAATAATGCAACACAAAATGTACTTAGAACAAGAATGTATTATAACAAGAAAGTGTACACAATAAGTACATATAGTATTTCTGTATATTTCTGGGAAGACGTTCCTGGAGAATGAGTTGACTAGTCGCAATCGATCATAGTCTCTAGTTGGATCTCGTGATTCCTTTTCCTCTTCTTCCGGTACCAACCACTATTTATATAGTTGGTAGTCACCTATGCAGATTAGGTGGATCCCACCACAACAGTTATTATTAAGATGAAAGACGAAAGTATCTTTTAATTATTTTTTGAATTTTTAAAATCCTTTCTAAAACGTTCGAAATTTTAATTAAAATTTTTTTTTGTTTACGTCATCGCGGTGGCATTCTCATTGAAAACACATTGAATTGGAAATTCTTGTAAAAATCAGATAATTGTCCAATTTTAATGAAATTTTTCAAGGATTATTCACAAATGAATGAAATTATTTTTGAATGTTTTTAGATAATTTTGGCAAAATATCTTTTATATATGTTACCCACCCAAAAGAATCATTCGCAAAATATCTTTCTATTTCCTGAATTTTTTAGTCGTTAAAAGTAGGACTCCTTTGAAAATATAAATCGCCTAATCTTTGTTTTCAAACTTGCACTGTTCTAACCTAAAATCTGCTCTGAATTGAAAAATAATGAATGCTATGACATTATTTAATTAGAAAAGCTTTTAATTGCTTTTGTAAATAAGTTATATTAAGTACATTATTGTCTAAAGAAATAAAATTTTTCTGAGGAATAATGAAATTTTACTAGAATTTTTTCATTTTCTTAAAATTTTAATTATAATAATTTATAATAGTTATAAATCGTGTAAAATTCTGTATTACGTTATTTCTTGGATGTGATATAGTAATGAAATGGAAACGAAATTTACGAATCCAAAATTGAAAAAATTAATAAAGCTCCTCGGCACAAGCTTCACACGATTGTACGAAAAACTTCTCGTTACGACCGGGTTCCAAAAATGTGGCCAACGGACTAAATGTCAGAATTTTCATTTTTATTTGTTTTTAATGTGTCACCCCTTCAGAACATTACATTACGTGTCTTACCTGTATGCAGTGGCGTGCATAGCGGTCTAGTAGAGCCCGGGGCGAGGATTGTAAATGGCGCTTGTTACCCCCAACAAAATCGTAACATATATTTATTTTCACAAAGTTTTATCATAATCAGTTAGAGGGAATGTTTAGATTGAAAAAAATTAACACATTATACAAATTCGACAAATTTTATTTATCTATACATAAGGTTGACAAATGGCTTCGTTTTTTAAATATTTCTTAACCGTATTTTATTGTTTTAACACTAAAACTGTAGAGGACCGTGTGTGTTTGCGTGTTGTTGTATTAGAAACACGTGTGTAACTCCTGGTAGAATATTAAAAGGTCCAACTACAAGAAATTGTCGGACTAAAGTTAAGTCCAACTGAAGATAAAGACAAACAAACAAACAAGACCGATATATATATATATATATATATATATATATATATATATATATATATTGTTGTGGGGCAAACCTTTTACACAAGATTGACTCGTCCAAAGTATACTTATACTGACAGAGAGAATACCTGCAGTGTGAGATACGTTGAGTTAGGGTGAGAGATACGGAGACAGTACACAGGTTGTTCACAGAGAGTTATACGAGAGTCCAGAGAGAGAGAGAGAGAGAGAGAGAGAGAGATAATTACGGCTTCACTTACAGAGACTTGTACATATACTTTCTACTAACCCGCATTCCTGGGCTACTAATCTTCACTTCAAGTCTGTATTCTTACATTTAATACACTTATTTTTCTATCTCAAATACTGGCGTTGTTTATTTATTTGTGCAGGATTCCATTCCCGGAATCCATAACATATATATATATATATATATATATATATATATATATATATATATATATATATATATATGTGTGTGTGTGTGTGTGTGTGTGTGTGTGTGTGTGTGTGTGTGTGTGTGTATTAAGCAAAACAATTTTACAATGGACATAGACAATAATATTTGTGTCTGTGAACATTTGTGTTTGTTCTTTGGTGAATGTTCGTACGTACGTGTATTTGTGTATAATGTTCACGGCGTCTTCCCACGAGTGGGGAGACATGATCTTTTTGTGAGAGCTTACATTGTAGGCGTGTTCTCTGAAATGAAGAAATGAAAAAGAGAACGAGGCATGAAGTCGCCCAGTATTTATAGTATAAGGAGAATGACTCCTAGTGAATAATTAGGGAATTAAGGAGGAGCTAACTCCGACAAAACTGCAGAAAGTTGAACATACCGATTAAAAAAATAATTGATAATTGATAAATATATTTAGCTTTTGATGCTGTATCTTATTTGCACTTTCAATTAGAAGTTTGTAGTTATAAATTTGATAAATGAGATTCAACTATACTAGGGAACGTTGGATTTACTCGCCCATTTCCCTCGGTATTCGCTCAAAAGATGGATCGATTCTTGGTGTGAAATGGTATTTTTGTGCTGACAAAAAATTCTAATTTATTTTTAACATATATAAAATTGAACTTTTATGCCGAATTTTTTACCTGTCATGAAATTAGTGACGTTTTGTTATTCTTAAATTCTCGACGAGTATGCTTTGACCACTTCATTTTTGCTTTTAAATTCGCTAAATTCCATTAAAAATTGTTTGTTTTTTTGTGTAAAAAGAATGGTCAAAGTTTATTTTTTGTGCCAAAATGTTTATTTTTGGGTGTAGTAAAATTTTAAAACAATACAAATATTTTTCGTGCAAGAAAAAAACAAAAAACCAAAAAGTTTGATTCTCAACACTTTAAAAACGAAATTAGAATTTTATTCCAGGACAAGAAATACAATTAAGACCAACAATCAATTTTATCCAAAATTTGGCCGAATACCGAGCGAAATGGGCGGGAAAATTCAACGGTGCCTCCAATTGAAAGAAACATCTACAAAGAAAACAATTTAAAATTTCACATTACATTTTTTTTTAAATTAAATATGAAACAAAGATTAATAAAAAAATTGCTAGCAATTGATTTTTCATGCTTATCTTAAAACACGTTTTAAATTTCATTAAAATATAGTTAAAAAGAAAAGAAAAATACACTTATGTTGATGCCAAATGTCCTTTGCTTTTTCAGTTTTTAGTCTGAAAGAAATTGACTCTACGAGAATGAAAACGTAACTGTTTCAATAATAACCAAGAAACTTATTTTAAGTAGTCTTTGATTTTATAGAATTCTATCTCCGCATCCACCCTTTATCTTTTTAACTTTCTGTTGAGTCTTGACTCATTGTTGAATCTCGCCTAATGCATGGAATAATAATGCAACACAAAATGTACTTAGAACAAGAATGTATTATAACAAGAAAGTGTACACAATAAGTACATATAGTATTTCTGTATATTTCTGGGAAGACGTTCCTGGAGAATGTGTTGACTAGTCGCAGTCGATCAGAGTCTCTAGTTGGATCTCGTGATTCCTCTTCCTCGTCTTCCGGTACCAACCATTATTTATATAGTTGGTAGTCACCTATGCAGATTAGGTGGATCCTACCACAACACTTTCTTTTCAGTACCAGTTCACAGACATGAAAAATCAAAATGGAAGAACTGACAGCAAAGTCTTGAACTTCTCACATAGGCGTGAAAAAAATTTGGATTCAAGTAGATACAAGCAGCCAAATATAGAAAAATACTATTTTATTTATTTTTAATATCTAATTTCAGGTGTATCTACAAAATAAAACAAAAAGTTAAGTTTCTTCTTCCTTATCGCTGCCTTTGTTGCAACAAAAATAATATACACTATCGAATGTGCCGCCCTCGAGGGAGTGCTGCCCGTGGCCACTGCCCCCTCGCGCCCCACTTGCACGCTACTGGGTATTGCAATTGTAAGAGAGTTCCAACCAGACAGCTTTTTCTTAAGAAATGTTAATTTTCAAAAACAGTCTCCCACGTGGATACTTTCCTGAACATAACAATTTTGACCTATTCAACTCAAAAGGCAATCGTTATCTATCCTCCATGCGTTTATAATGTTCATTTCCACCTTATATACTTCCATTCACATCACGCACTTCATAGAGTAACGCTCGAGTATCTTTTCTCCTTGTACTGAGTTAGCCTTAGTGAATAAAATCTTAGTCGGTATCAAAAAAAGTATTTTCTTCATTCTCTTCGAAAATTGCCATCAGAATTCGAATCTCTCAGTTGTAAAGCTCCACTACTCAGTGCCGTGATTTTATTCCAATCCACTTGTAAATATCACGACACGCCGTGAATCATTTCTCACTATGGCATCATGCAGCGGGAAATCCTACTGTCTTCACCAAATCTCTTGGAATTAAACACACTTCCATAATTATAGCTTCGGAAACGGCAACATTTCTCACGGTTTTTTTTAGCTTTCTCTTTGAAACTCGAAAACTTCGATATCAACCACAATATTCCAGATCAAACGCATTCATATTCATTGATTCTACCCATCTCTCACTCTCTTTATATATATATATATATATATATATATATATATATATATATATATATATGTATATATATATATATATGTATATATATATATATATATAAAGAGAGTGAGAGATGGGTATATATATATATATATATATATATATATATATATATATATTATATATATATATATATATATATATATATATATATATATATATATATATATATATATATATGGAGAGAGAGAGAGGGGGTGTGTC